>RJVU01042551.1:538671-562401 GCA_003731715.1 Anabarilius grahami
TCTCTCTCTCTCTCTCTCTCTCTCTCTCTCTCCGTCTGTCTGTTCTCTCTCTCCATCCTCCCTCTAATCTATCCGTCTCATTACATACACATTTATTCTATTTTCAGGACAAACACAGCAAACTCTCCTTTCTTTTCGCTCTTTAATGCACTCTGACTTTCTGTTGTGGCCGCTGCGCTGTATCTGTCAAGATTGATCACCTAACTGATTGTCTACCATTCAAACGCATTATTTGAAAGCTTCAAACTATCCTTTTATAAACGATTGTTCTGTAGATGTTCTTTTGATTGTCTACAGAATGTAACAATTTGGATCAAGATGGCAGTGGATGGCTGTGGACAGTTGGATATTAAACTGTGAAAATTGTATTTGTTCTGTCAAAATGATATTCTTATATGCCAGGGGTTTTTTTTCTTGTCATATTTTTTTTTATAAATTTAATTAGATATGAATGCCAATATTTCATCAGCATAACCCACAGAATTATGTAATTAATTATGAACACTTGAAAGTTTTTCAAGTGAAATCATATCTGTATCTCGCATTGTTTATATGTGGTATTATTGGCATTCATATCTATTCAAATCATCTGTACATGACTATTACTTGTACAATAAATAATATATTTGCTTACCTGACTATTAAAACATGTGAGAGCGGAGTCTCTGTCAAGTCCAAGTTTGCTGCGAAGCTCTTTCGATTTTCGATTTTCTGTACTCACCAATGAATAATCATGATTCATGATGACTGAACGGTGCAACAGCGGCCTGCTAGATGCTATATAACCAACACTTTTGCATTTTGTACACGTGACTTGCCATAGTTTCTACAAGTGGAACCCGGGGATAGTGCGGATATTACATCATTGATAGGCGACAAGGGATGAGCCATTATTTAAAATTGGAATTTCTATGGATTTACAAACCATAGAAATTCCAATTTTAAATAATTGGAATTAAATTTATCACACTGTGCAAGTGGTTGGATATTTTAATACAACAATCTTACATACTGAGCCTTTAACATCAGTCTGCACTTGTGCAGTTTGTATGAATCAACCCCCTTCGATCGAATGAATATGTTATATAATTGAAGAATGCAATTTCAGTACAAGAATTCTGTCTTTTGCAGATCATTACATTTCTCATGACAGCAATACTTTTGTGGTTGATTGGATTTTATTACCAATTTCAGATAAACACTTGTCATCCATTCAGTATTCATCATCTAACTTGGTAAACAACCTCAATTCATTCTACAGATATTGTATAGTATTGGAAATGCCATGAGCAAATAAATTAAATGATTGCAGAAAACTTGGAGAAATTATAGGTATTGCTTTACATATGTAGGCTATATTGACAAAATGCTACAAGTGACAACATAACCACCTCGAACACCCCAAAATACATAAAACATTTGCGAATAAAGCAGCGTTTCCATCCCATGTGTTCAAGAGAACAAAATCGTCACTTCCTGGGAAATTGGCGCAAAATATCTGTAATAAAAATGGAAGTTGCTGCAATCGGGGAAGGAATTGTGACTCGTTTTCTTACATCATAAATGACTTGCCGTCTCAGAGCGCACAGACGAAACACAATAAACGCTCTCATTTTATCTTGCATTCAGATGCTGGTGTTTGTGAACGCAATCAGGTGAGATTCTTCTGGGAGGGAATTATACCAAATCATTTCGATGACATACTTTGGCTCAGGCATTTCAGAATGATCATTTACTAACATTTGAGATGCAGTGCGATGTTTTTTGTTGCGCATCAAGGGATTTATTCCGTAAATGTGTTTCCATCGTAGTTTGTGCGCATGTATTCTTATTGAGTAAAAAAATGTATCTGCCTCAGTTGAGCGCACAAGTTTTTTTATGAGCATTTGTAGAATTTATGCACATCTTGGCATTTCCATTGAGTTTTTATGCGATATCCCAAAATGTGCATAAAAAATAGATGAATGGATACATAGCTACTTTTCACCTTCATTAAAGGTGGACTCAGTAGAATTTTAAAAACACTGTTTGGAAGTTAGTCAGGCCGAAACCAACAAACGTGTAACCAATCAGCATTAGGGGGCGTATGACGGTCGAGGAGAGAGAAAGAGCAAGAGAGAGATTGAAAATAATAAGAAAAAAAAACTGCAGAATGAGAGATGGAACACAATACAAAAGATCTCAAAAGAATCTCACTGGAATGAAGGTTTATGACTGGGTAATCGCCTTAGGACCGCGTTTATATTAGAAATGCTTTCCAGTGCTGGAGAGAGCTAAGGCCTGAAAACAGACGCAGAGGCTGCTTGGATTCCACTTCTCATGTGAGTAACACTGGGTTTTGATTGTCTGGAACTGCTGTGCTGTTTGTTTACTCTTGTGTACTGTACATTAATTTTTTGTGCTTCCTTGTCGTTCGTTCATCAACTGCGCTTTATTTTTTGTGAAGCATTTTGTTGTGCGTCAGGTGTGATAAACAGACATCCACTCGCATTGCGTGTGTAACAGTGGCCAGATAGTGAGAGTTGAGCAGGTAAACCACTGCACACTGACAACCACTAGAGAATGCAGTGTTTAGCGTCATTGGTAGTGCATTTGCCTCGCATGCCAGCAGTGATTGGGGTGGGGTTCAAGACTGACTTGGAGCAGGGTGGTTAGGATTGGAGTGTGAGTTTTGGAGGCGGAGCAATGAAGAGAGAGGTGGGTTTGTTTGGGTTGATTTTAAATATCAACAATGTCCAACAGCGTTTTTCAAAATCTACTGATCCCACCTTTTAATTTAGTTCTTGTGTGGTACTTGTGGGTATAACATTCAAAACCAGTTCCTGATTTGTGTGCTGAAGAATTGTAATTTCTCTGTGTGTGTGTGTGTGTGTGTGTGTTCTTGTTTATATTACATCGTGGGGACCAAATGGCCCCACGATGTAATAAAAACCTGAGATCACCTACATTGTGGGGACCAGCCAGCGGTCCCCACGAGGGAAATGGATTAATAAACATACTAAATTATGTTTTTTTGAAAATGTAAAAATGCAGAATGTTTCCTGTGATGGTTAGGTTTAGGGATAGGGGTAGTGTAGGGNCATTGGTAGAACCAAAGCCAGCGGTCCCCACGAGGGAAATGGATTAATAAACATACTAAATGATGTTTTTTTGAAAATGTAAAAATGCAGAATGTTTCCTGTGATGGTTAGGTTTAGGGATAGGGGTAGTGTAGGGGGATAGAATATACAGTTTGTACAGTATAAAAACCATTACGCCTATGGAGAGTCCCCACTAAGATAGCAAAACAAACCTGTGTGTGTGTGTGTGTGTGTGTGTGTGTGAGAGAGAAGGAGAAGCATCATAAATGTGCCAAATCTTAAACATTTTCGTTTTTAATCCATGGTTCTCTGGAATACTTGATTCTGATTGGTCAACAGGGACATTCTGTAGTGAATTATTGTTGTATCATGACAGGTAAACTGAACATTTGACATTTTGTCTCTTGGACTGTGCTATAGTTTTATGTCTCTCATAAAACTTTATCTGTCCTACAGTATATGTATATTTTAATATAAATCAAGCCCCGATGGAAAGCCACCATCTCTGTTTGTCCTACAGAAAATGGCATAAAGAAAAGGCGTTCATTCCCAGTGTGTGCAATCAGCTAAGCCTGACATTTATTGGCTAGTTTGTGTTCATACAACACATTCCAATAGATTTCATCAGATAAATTAAACTTTTATAAAGCCTTGAAAGCAACCATAAATGATTTTTCTAGCGATGTGGCATGTTTTATGCACCACTGAGGATTTTGTATCAGTTAATGGAGTGTAACTGCAGTCAGGTGCGGAAAACATTGGGCTTTAACAGACGTGCAGATTTCCTTTAAAATTGAGTGCAAAGGAATTGATGTTATGGTGTATATTAGCTGTATATGTCCATGTAGTTGATCCATAAATGCACTGATGTGCTAGTACTCATACATCAATAAGTCACGTTTTAAAGTGATCTTGGCCCCTGTCACTGTGTAATGCTTGAGTCACTGTGAAGGTGAGAGTTCAATACTGAACAGAAGTATGCAATCCAATATTTCATACCTTCAGTATACTCAGGTAGAAGGTTGTTGCCTTATTAAAGCATCTAAAGAAAACGAGAAGAAAAGCTGAAGAAATGTCTGTACACACACTAAACATCTGTTCAGAATTTTTTAAGGTTAAACAACAATTAACGTGTATAAATATGTCTAAACTTCTTTTTCTTTTTTTTTGTTAACAACTGTTTGAGTTTTCTTTTTTTAAAAGGCAAAGAAATACAAGAATACAATTATACAAATCTAGAACCCATCCCAAACCACCCCACCCCTGGTAGACTTCAAGAAAATAGAAATATAATACAAACACAGAAGGAAGACAAAATAAATTATTAATAATAATAATAATAATAATAAAAATCAGGTTTACAAAGAGTTTAAAAAGGTTGAGAAAATATCAAAAGCAGCATGCCATAAATTCACAGTCGTAACATTGGATCAATGCATACGAGAAGTTGAGAGTGAAATAATGTCCAACGAAGACACTGTCCACGTTCGTCTGTCCATTGTGTGAGGAGGATTCCAACGGTTGACTAACATTTTTTTTTTGACTAACATCTTTGTTGAGTGGATAATGGAAGGTCCCCAAAATCATTCCAAAAAAAAGAGTCGTGGAGTCAAACATCTATCAGTGCCCAACAGATATAAGTCCTGTGAGAGCTGGGTCCAAAAAGGTGAGAGAGAGGGACAATCCCAAAAGAAGTGCAAGTATGTGCCTAGAGATCCTTGAAGACAGAGATTACACTGAGGAGAGGAGGATAGATTCATGTAGAAACGTTTCAGGAGTCAAGTAAACCCTATGTAGTCATTTCCAGTGTATCATTTGATGATTGGGGTTCTTTGAAGACAGTTTAAACATCCCCCATACCTTATCCGAAAATAATACACATCTTCATTAAGATCCTTGGCCCAAACTGTTGTAATAGGTAAGGGTTTGTATTAATGCTCAAGAAGAGACAGATAATTAACTGAAACAGAAGAGGGGGATTTCTCAGAAGGAAGGATTATTTTGCACAAAGGGTGAATAGGTAAGTGAGAGTCCCAAAGCACTCCATATGCCCCAAGGGCCGATCTAATACGTAAATACATAAAAAAAAAAGTACAATATGTCTAAACTTCTTAACAAGGTTAATGCACGATGCATTGTAAATGCACCCAGGTGAAAAAATTTACTTAAAGTGCTCTATTTTCGCACACTAATTTTGTACTTAATATACAAAAAATCTTCTTTAGTACTTCTTAAGATAATCTTAAGAACATCTAAGTGTACTCGACTGTGCTATTTTGAGACACCATGAAATGTGAACTAAAATGTGCTTTTAATATACTATCTCTGTATTTAAAAAATATATTTAGTAACCACTTGTAGTACACTATGGGGTCAAGTGTACTACAAGTGGTATCTAAATACATTTTTTAAATACAGAGATAGTATATTAAAAGCACATTTTAGTTCATATTTCATGGTGATTCAGTCAGAAATTGTCAGCCGAGATGGATTTACTGTTTCCACCTGGTATACATGCATTTTGGATATTGAAACACACAAAAAAAAATTAGGCTGACTGTTGTTGCTATTTTCCATACAATGAAAATTAAGTGGGTGCTGTAAAATAAATAAATAAATAAAGCATAATAAAATATAATAAAAATTCCCTTATGAATAATTTTTTGCTGGTAAAATTGTTAACCTGGGGCATTCCTGTGGAAATTACTCGTATTATTTTCTTACTTGCGTTGTCAGTATCATTAATTGGATAAACACAGCATGCAATATGTAGGCTATAGGCCAGTGTTTAGCGTTGCTTACACGCTATCAAAATTACAAGTGTGAAACGTTGTTTCACCCTTGGTTTAATTATAAAAGAAGATAGCCTGGAGTTACTCAAAGTATGAAAAGCCTATTTATGTATTTGTTTTGTTCCCGCTCCAGACCTCACAGACTCTGTGATGGAAAGTGGCTGCAGCAGGTAAGTGAGGTTTTGTTTAGCATTGCTATTAGTTAATAAATGCGGCTGTTGACCCATTGTGTCTACAGCAAACAGCCCACATATGTGGTCTTATCAGGATTGATAAAATTAGACTCTCCTCAGGTGTCCCTAAATGCCCTGCAGTTCCACAATAAGAGCCCAGGTGTTTACATTGTGTCTGTAATGCAGCTATAGGCTGGTAAGTGCTTACTGCCTGAATGGAACTGTGTTGTTGGTTTAGCAGGTAGGCTGTTCAATGTTTACCTTTCAGAATGAATGGTGGCGTCCTTTTGGAGCAAATTATTACAAATATTATTTGCATAATTTTTTCTTCTCCCTCTTGGGGGGTAAAATTGTGCCTTCTCATTAACTTTGAGCATCAAGAAGACTTAACCCTCATACCTAATTCTTTATCATTTACTTAAAGCCTATTTCTTTTTTTTTATGACAGATCGCAATTAAAACCCACTCAAAACCCACCTAAAACCAACCCTTACACCTGAAACCAACTCATAACCTACCTTTACACCTAACACCCGCCCCCCAATTTTGGGGGCAGTTGTGGTCTAATGGTTAGAGAGTCGGACTTGTAACCCAAAGCTTGCAGGTTCGAGTCTCAATACTGGCAGGAAATGTAAGCGGGGGAGTGAATGAACAGCGCTCTCTTCCACTCCGTGGCACCTTACCCCCAATTTCTCCCTGGGTGCTGCAACAAAAATGGCTGCCCACTGCTCCGGGTGTGTGTTCACGGGGTGTGTGATTTCAGTACTTCCTGCTGTGTGTGTGCACTTGGATGGGTATAATGCAGAGCACAAATTCCGAGTATGGGAATACTTGGCTACCTCTCACGTCACTTTCACTTTTTTCACTTAAAACCTACCTTACGCCTGAAACCCACTCATAACCTACCCTTACGCTAGCCTGACGTGGTCATACTCAATTCTAGTTCGAATATGAGTCTGATACTGCTCCATTGGGCTTTGATTATGGGGGCGTATTTCAACCGATCCAGGAAAGACCTCAATTGGATAGACCTGCAACCAATCAGAGCTACAGAGTAAGTGACGTATGTTGAGCGACGCATAGTTGTCAACAGAACTCAACTGCACACATGCTGGAACTAGTAGAAGATGAGCGTAAACAATCTTTGCCGGTGTTGTAAAAATAATTTAAGTATACACGGAGTACTTGCCAACATGAGCTTAATTTTTGCGGCCCATCTTCTTAGCGACCATCAGGGCCAGCTGATAAATCAAACTTTTGCCGAATCCCATAGGAAGGACGGCAAAGACATCTTTCCCATCGACAAATGCCTTGATCGCGGTCCTCTGTTCCTCTTTTAAAATGAATGCGCTGTCGATATCTTCTATAACGGACGCGATGGCGGAATCTACACATCTCAGTTCTTCAACACCAGCCATCATTGTTGTAAACTAATTCAACCCAAGCGCTCTTTGATGACGTGGCTGATTCTGGTGATAATCTGTCAATCATTGCCCTGACAATGTGATTGGTCCGAACAGTTTCTGTTCGGGCATAATTACTCCTCTACGGATCGAGTCCAGACCGAACTCCCCGACCTCAAAATGTTGTGGGCGGGGCTAAGTTCGGCTGGCATCCAGGCTACCCTTACGCCTAAAAACCCTTTCAATCGGAAACCTACAATAAATCGGGTTTCCGGGGCAAAATGGGAAAGTCACAAAGTGACGTATTGGGGCGGAGTTAGATGTTCACTGCAGAATGCAGCGAGTCCCACTTATAATTTTCCATCAATCCATGTTTTCAATGTTAGACGGTAGGGGGCGCTGTTATGCATCTTCTGAAGGAGTGCAGAATCTCCGGATTAATGCTTCCTTCAGGTGCTATAGGAAATTTGATAATTCCCACTTCTGAAGTTTCGACATCAGAGGGCATTCATGTGCAATTTTTTACCTAGGAAAATTGTATTTACAATAATTCCAAGAGCATGTGAAGGCAGCATAAAACACGAGAAGCAGAAAGATATTGCTTAGGCTGCCACGTTTTTAAAACTGACCACAGACATAAGGGCAATTTCAACCGATCTTTAGCATTTAAAATCTTCCGAATGCAGACTAGAAGATTCGTCCGGACTGCAAGACCACACACCTGTGAACTGTAGTAACATTTTCACATTGAGGCGAGATCTCATGGAGACTCACGAGATCAAACGTGACTTGAGAAGAAAAACAAATGGAGGACGATCGACGTCGTCAGCTGGTTCTCCTGACGTGAGTTTTGTTTTACGGGAAGAAAAACAAAGGAGAAAAAAAGAATATGGGCAATCTTCTTTCTCAATACTCCACTTTCGTGGCATGTTTGTGGCTGCCAAGTTTAAGCTATAGAAGCATACAACATCCGGTTGGTGAAGCTTGCTCACTCTCATTGGCTATCGCGGGTATCACGTCAGAGACAGCCCGATCAAGAGTCGTAAATATCAAACATGTTTGATTGTTTACAATTTGGGATTGTGCGGGCTCCGATGCAATCGGGAGCAGTAAAATAATCGTAATGACGCCACATAATTGAGTATTTTTTGGACAAAAAGTAGGCTGAGAGAAGCCTCGAATCGGGAATCGGACATAGACTGACAAAAACTAGATTTTCTCATATTTTTGTTCAAAAATGTTGCTTTTTTATTCATGTTGCCCACATTCAAGTGTTGATAAAAATAAGAATGCATGCAGTTTTTTTAAGCAGAGGCTCTGTTCAGATATTCATAAAGCAACATATTCTGGGGGCCATGAAAGTTTTGTGAAAATAATAAAAAATGCTGGCACTGGCTGAGAACTTAAAAAAAACCTCTCTACTTTTTTGTCTACTGAAATTTCTTGGAAAGATATTTTTGCAGTGTTTCGTCAGCAGAACAATCCAAAAACACATTAAATAACTACAACCCACTGAAGCGATATAGCCTATGTCTACCCCTGACAGCATCGCTTTCATTCACGTTAAAAATTAAAGATGGCGCTGCTTTGAATAAGATCTATTGGCCGCCTAGCTTTATGAAGCACCTGACAGAACCCTTTCTTGTTAATACAAAGCATTTGATGAAAGTAAAAGATATCTTAAATGTAAATTTATTAAAAAATATATATAAAAATCAAATTGTGCCCTTATATTTGGTTATATTTCATCAATAAAGATCAACAGTTCACTTTGAATAGCCTACTTGTGTAGTCTCTGTGTGCGAGAAATTGTTGCTTCTCAAAGTGTTTTTTCTGGAAAACACTCTTTCAGTCACACACTGCCCTGCAATCTCCTGGAGAGATGACAAGTTCAGCTGGCAGTGTGTTATTAAGGCGTCGGGATTACTGACGATGACTTGTCACCCTCTAATAAAGAAAAATAGTTGTTCCAACACCCATGTCTGGATGTTCTTTCTCAGTCTCTCCTGTCGCATATGTCCCCCTCACTTAAATGTCATCTTTTTCTAATGCATACCTGACAGGCATTTCCAGGAAAAATGATTGCAGCAGCATTCAACTGTCAAAGCCTGTGTCAATCACTATTTGTGTCCATAGCCATTTAAATCATGTTACAAAAAAACAACACACACATCACATCATACACAAGTGTTATTTTAATGTGCTTTGATAACGTCATGATGTCAACAACCGCTTATAAATACATAAACAACTAGAACCATAGTTTAAGAGTATTTATTAAGTTCAGGTTGCCTTGTACAGATCATTCAACTGAGAAATGACAAATTGTACCGTTTTGTGCTATTTAATGTGTAACATTCAGGATATCTTGAGATTAGCACTAATATGGAAAAAAATCTTAAAGATCCATCTGATGCATTGCTAGCATTTCCAACACTTGGTGTACTTCATTCAGTCATTTCCATCATTATGTGTGTCCAAGTTAATTTCAGAATAACAGGCTTTAGAATTTTTCTAAAGCCATATTTTTCCATTCAGGTAGTATATTTTCCCAAACGTATAAGTTGTTAAAATACAGGTAGACATATATAAACAAATTCACTAATATAAATAAAAAACGCGTTAATAGTGAGATCACATAATTGAAATTCGATGCAGGTACACTGACTGCCCAGGTGCTACCGATGCAGTAAATATAAGCCATCCACACGATGGCAGCACTCAAAACGGCACCTCTTTAAAAGTGCTCGAGACTATAATACTGTATCTTTTCAAAATGACACTTAACTACCTGATTTGTCAATAACATGATTTTGAGTTAATGAAACAATTTTCAATTGTATTAAAAAATTATGTCACATCAGTCGTATGCTGGTCAACCCAAATAGTAATTAGTACGTTGCAGATTATCTTATACATTTATGATAACTTGACTATTGGATACTAATGACTGGATTTGCATTAATTTTGGACAAATACCATGGTATTCTTTGTACACTAGTGTTCAAAAGTTGTTTTTTAAAAGGAATTAATGCATTTATTCAGCAAAGGTGCATTAAAGGTTCACTATGTAACTTTTCTAGCGGTTAATAAACAAAACTTCATGAGTCTTGCGGAAGAACATTGTCTACTTCTCTCTTGTTTATGTATATGATGAGTCACGCTGGTACTGGGCTACTCCTCCGCAGTCTAAAATAATCCGAATATAAACACTTATTAAAAGCGTAGCGTAGTGATTCAGGATAAGACCAAAACACGTTTTGGAAGATGGATTCATGATGTACTTGCTCATTATATAAATTCTGAACAAAAAAAAGTTACATAGCGTACTTTTAAGTTGACCAAAAGTGACAGTATTGTTACTTCTATTTCAAATGAATTCTGATACATTTTTCTATTCATCAAAGAATACTGATAAAAAAGTATCACCACAGGACTAAATTACATTCAAATATAATGAAAACGAAAATATATTTGTAATAATATTTCACAACATTACTATGTCTTTATTGTATTTATCAAATAAATGTAGCCTTGGTGAGCATACGTTTTTCAAAAACATTTTAAAAATCTTACCGACCCCAAACTTTTGAACAACAGTGTACATATTACATGAATATGACAATTATTCAATACAATGTGTATATATCCAAGTAACATTGTATTACAATCTGATACCATGGTACTTTTTGTAAAGGGCAGAGGAGCTCATGTCATGCTGAATCATTATAAATGTATCATTATTTAAATTAACTTAAAATATTGTTAAATTAGTTTTTGAAAGGCAGTTAATCTGACCTTGTGGACCTGCTATCTAGTTCTAAACAGTAAGAAATTCTGAAACACTTTTTACAAAAAGTCTGAATAAAAAGATTAAGTCTTGAAATATCGCGTATGGAAGTTGGAAGATACTATTGCAAAATGTTTCAAAAATGAACATTTAACGAGCAGCAATTTACTATTAAATATGACGTTAACAAACTTAAATGAGAAAGATACGCTAATTCAGTCAGCTTCTTGTTCATGATGAAACCTGATGGGTTTTTTTATTGTCATAGAGACCTTTCTTCGACCAATCTGACTTTAAAATTGATCCTGAACCAGCAGTCGAGGAAGTAATGAACCACTTTTTGAACAAATCTGCCACCTGGCTATCACCCAGTTTGCACCTTGTCTTCCTGCGCCCATGCTGGACTGTGTCCGCTGGGTAACTGGGTAGCCGGCATACAGCGATGACTCTTGTATGTGCCCAGATGCCTGAAGCTCCGCCCACACTGGTAGCAAGAGTAGGGCGTTGCGCCGCTGTGAATGCGCATGTGTGTGTATAAATTGCCCAGCTCTTTGAATCTGCGGCCGCACTGGGGACAGGCATACGGGCTCTCTCCCGTGTGCACACGCTGGTGGCGCTTCAGTCCGGAGAGCACTGGGAAGCCCTTACCACACTGTGGGCAGGGGAAGGGGCTCTGGGCTCCGCTGTGGCTGAGGCGGTGGCTCTTGAGACGCGCGGCGTGGCGGAAACGCTCTCCGCACTCGGGGCAAACAAAGGGCTTCTCGCCAGTGTGGATGCGCTGGTGCTGCCGCAAGTTGCCCAGATAGTTGAAATGACGCCCACAGTCGCCGCACTCATAGCCGCCCTCCACTTTCCTCTCCCGTGCACCCCTGCCAACAGGTCCTTCTGGGCCTCCCAGAGCTCGCCCCGCCTCGCCTGAGTCGCCCTCCCCGCGAGAGGAAGAACTGCCCGGCGGCGACTGAAGAGCACTCTCGTCATGATGCATGAGCTTGACGTGTTCCTCCAGGAAAGAGGAGTCAGGGCAAAGAGTTCCACAGAAGGGGCAAATGAAGGTTTGAGAGGAGAACTGCTGACCTGGAAGAGAGCATCAGTAAATCAATTCATATTTCACAATCACACCAAGAGGATTTAAAGACATCTCACCCTCACTATAAAGTTGTTTAAAACCTGTATGACTTACTTTCTTCCATAGAACACAAAAGATTATTATTATTACTATAAACATTACCTTTTTTTCATACAATGAATGTCTAATATACACGTCTACACTTTTATTCAGTAAGGATGCATTAATTTGATCAAAATTAAATTATAAATTGACATTCATAAAAGATTTCTTTCTTGTATCAAGGTTTCCACAAAAATATGAAGAAGCATAATTGTTTTCAACATTGATAATAAGAAATGATTCTTGAGCAGCAAATCAGCATATTAGAATGATTTCTGAAGGATCATGTGACACTGAAGACTGGAGTAATGATGCTGAAAATTCAGCTTTTATCACAGGAATAAATTACATTTCTTACTACATGAGAAAAAATATCCATAATTATAACTTTATAAACTGTAATCACTAGCTTCCGGTAAGGTCCGTCCACGCATTCATGAGAGTTCCGGCGTATGACTTATCCTAAGTAGTAGGATAAGCTTAGGTGAAAGTAGACCCCTCTCGTGGTTCCAACAATTAGGGCTGGGCAATGAAATCATGCTCCTCCGACATTTCTGATGATGAACTGAGAAATCAAATTTTCCTTGAGCTTTTGACATATAAGAGGTCATCATACTTTAAAGGGGACCTATTATGCAAAATTCACTTTTGCATGGTTTGGACATAAATGTGTGTTGGCAGTGTGTGTACACAACCACCCTATAGTGATAAAAATCCACCCACTCCTTTTTTTAATCCCCATAAATCATAAGCAGTGTCTCAGAACAAGCCGTTTCCAGATCCCTGGCAGTGTGACGTCACAAAAGCCACAGGCCCCGCCCATGAATGTTGACATTCGTTTGAACATAGAACCGCCCTGAGCGCGTTCACAGCGAGTCCGCCATTGCTGCATTGACGAGTCTCCCAAGCGTTTTAGGTGTTCTGTAGCTGGATGGATTAATCCACATAGCTCTCTCCATTTACTCCCTAAATCTGAGCTGCTGAAAACGAGGTGGATTAACTTGGTTTTCCAGGAAAATGCTCCCTCAGTTCTGCCGAAATTCGTTAATGTCTGCGCAAATCATTTCACACTGGACTGCTTAGTGAACAAATAGAATTATAAAGGGACAATACAAAACAAAACAGAGACTGTGCTAAAAATATGCCAATCAAGGATTGATCAGTAAACTGTTCGTGATCCAGCTTACAGTCTCCAGAGTGATACTGGATACGGCAGTAATGAAGGTGAGGGCACTTTATTACACTTCATCCGAGTTTATATACGGGTATAAAGTTTATTAAGCACCACCTGAAAGGCATAAAGTCTTATTTGTTTACTGTTAGTTGTAACGAGTGTTTCTGTGTTCTTCGCTATGTATGTTGACAAGGTAAAGAGAGAGAGTTTATGGATAATATTTTAGTGCACTTGCACTGTTTTTTAATATTATTAAGCTCTTACAGTGATTTTCTAGAGTGAAAACGGACGCTTCATCTTTTGTGTGAAGTACAATAAACGTTATAAAACTCATCTGTATAGTTTTGGCCATCATTCAAACGGTACAACAGGCTTGTAGAATATATTCGCAGTTTCTGACATTATAATGCGTCCTGACTGAATCCTGACAGGGGAGAACGAGCTCTTGAAGCTCCGCCCTCGAAGCTCCGCCCTCTTAGGCCGATCGCAGCTGCTCATTTGCATTTAAAGGGCCCACACTGAAACGGCGCGTTTTTGCTCAACCACTAAAAGTGACAATTTTAACATGCTATAAAAAATTATCTGTGGGGTATTTTGAGCTAAAACTTCACATAAACATTCTGGGGACATCAGAGACTTATTTTACATCTTGTAAAAAAGGGCATAATAGGTCCCCTTTAAGAATATCCTGTAAGTTTTAGAGCTGAAAACTTCCTTGTTAGTCCAATAAAAGCTTTAATTGACCAGCAAACGACAGGATTTTCAAAGTGGGGATCTATGACGTCAAAGGGCAGCAAGCACCGCCCACCGATTCGCGCATGACATGCAATAGAATAGTAGCCTAAGTAACATAGGCTTACGTGGTGCTAATCCAGATCGAGCTACCAAGCAATAAACATGCAGTTGAGGATTACAAAATATTGTGCAGTGCCTCGATTCGACAGTAATGCAACATATAAGTAACTGTGTTAAATCTAATGCCTGATCTGAAATGTAATGATTCATGTACAGTCAGATGTCCTTTTTTTGCGAGTTTATCAGTGACTGACGTGCAAAACTCCCGTTTCATTCAACAAATCTTTTAGTTACATCGCGTTTGCACTGTTAGTGAAGATGAAAGCATTTGTTAGTGTACAGAAATTGAGTTGCAATGACGAGATCGCTGCTTTCATTCGCTCAACATATGTGATCAGCTACAGTGTTCATCTCTGCAACCATATAATGCCACAGATCTAAATGTAATGCAACACTTTTCACGATTAGTTAACCTTGAGAGCTGTAATAGTAAAAACGCGCTAAAAGAGAGAGTAATACTTGGCTATTTCAAATGGAAAGACGTTAGCCAATCACGGCAGTGGGCGTTTACACTGAAGTCTCACAGCAGACACGCCCCTTAAAACAGCGTTCAAACCAGAGGGCTAAAATCAGGGTAGAAAAAATGCCTTTTATTTATAAATTATGACAATTTTGGATGTAAAAAGCATACTAACATTATAAGTGCACCACAGGAAACATTCTAAAACAACGCAGCTCATGACCCCTTTAAAAATTCTCATTTTAGACTTCTATTTCGTGACCAGTGTTTTGTTTTGCTCCATCCTATGAGCTTCCGCGTTCGTCACTACGTCTTGCGTCAGGTTAGAGGTCACTCTTCAACCGGAACTAGACTTGTGTACAGCCGTTTCCGGAAGCCAGTTTTTAGACTTATAGTGTCATTAATATGGACATTTTTCTTACAAAAAAACATAGCTTCGCTTCAGAAGGCCTTTATTAACCCCCTGGAGCCGTATAGATTACTTTTATGATGGATGGATGTGCTTTATCGGCCTTAAAAAATTGTACCATTAAATCCCATTATAAAGCATGGAAGAGCCAGGATATTTTTAATATAACTCCGATTGTGTTTGGCTGAAAGAAGATAGTCATATACACCTAGGATGGCTTGAGGGTGAGTAAATTATGGGATAATTTTTGGTGAACCATCCCTTTAACGTTGCATTTACATCAGGAAAGTTATCCAGTATTCACAGTTTGTTAGTTAGCAATAGAAACACTAGGGAGCAGCTTATTGATTGTTAATTATATATGTCTGTTTGAAAAAAATGTTTAATGAAGACAAGTGTTTGTGAAAACTACCTTATGTGCAACTGAGTTTTATATAAACATTTCAGTTTTATTTGAGTGTAATTATTACATCTGAAAATCGATAAAAGTGAAAGTGACATGTAACACATGCTCGGAATTTGTCCTCTGCATTTAACCCATCCAGTTAGTGCGCACACATTAGGAGTAGTGAGTAGTGAACACACACTCTGCAATCTGTGGACACACACACCTGGAGAAGTGGGCAGCCATTTTGCTGTGGCGCCCAGGGAGTGATTGGGGGTTAGGTGCCTTGCTCAAGGACACCTCATTCATTTCCTGCCGGTATTGAGAATCAAACCCACATCCTTCAGGTTACCAGCCTGACTCTCTAACCATTAGGCTATGACTGCCCCCAAAATGCTAAATAGCAGTTGAATATAATATAATGTTGTTAATTTTAATTTCTAATACTATAGTAATGTACCAAATGAGAGGGTTCCCTGTATAGTTTACAGCATTAGCTGGGAGAGATTCTGTATCGACAGATAAAATTCGAAATAATCGCTATTGTATCTGCTTGAAAATGTAGTATCGGTGCATCTCTAGTTAATTAAATGTTCACAATTATTCCCACACAATTATTCCCAGCTGTATTCAGCTGAAACTGCTACATTCCCTTTCTTTTAAAACACTGACCTGGCTCGATTCGGTCCATACTGTCCTCCGCTGGGCTGCTCCTGTCTTCTCGCGGAGAGCCCTGAGTGTCCAGAGGGAAATGGTCAGACACCGACCTCAGACTTCCTCTTCCTCCTTCAGAGTCTTCATTTTCTTCATCCTCGTCCACAGGAGGAACATCTTCGCATTTTGTTTCAGAATCACCTAAAGAAGCAGAGGAGAACAGGGATAAATGCAACACCCTCTGGGTTTTTTTTTTATTTTTATTTTTTCCCCCTCAAAACACCTTTGACATGTCAGCATTCAACAACTGTGAATTAAATAACTGAAGCGAGGCAGACGCAATTAAACCTGATGTAGCGTACTTAAATTTCATACAAGATCTGGCATGCACAATTTCAAAGTATAAAGCATGAACAGAAAATTCAGTTGCACATATTTTGCATATATATTTCTGCACATATGCTACAAATTTTGCAGCAATAGCATTTGAAAAGAATAATACATGTTGCTTATAGTACAGCACAAGCATAGAATAAGCAAATGTTCATATACTACAAAGAATGCAAACTAGATGCAAATATTCATATCATATACATTAACACATCTATATGTATGCTATAATACATAATATAAATTATATGCACGCATACTACATGCAATCGTATGTAAGACACAAGCTTGCATACTATAGGCACCTGCATGCATACTCTAAACAGCTATGCATGTACTACAACAAATGCATAGTATTGTGATATACATATTGCAATGCATGCATATTAAGCTACAATGCATACTTAATACACTATTCATGATATACTATAATGCATGCATACTATAAACTGTGTAAGACAAGGCATGCAAACTATATGCAAACATGCATATGTAAATGTACACGTAAGATACAATGCATATAATAAGCAAGTACATGCATACTACAATCCGTGTCTACAAGACTTGATTGAGCAGTACCTTTAAACTCTGAGTTCAGTTCGACCCCTGCCATCCACTCATAGTCATACATGCGCTTGCTGGCGGACGGCAGCATGTTGAAGATGTCCGTGTCTGCGTCAGTGTCCGCGGAACCGCTGTCCGTCCACAGGCTCAGAGACGCGTGCGGCTGCGGTTCGGTCCGCATGTCCCGTTCGGACCCAAAGGCCTGACTGCTGTGGTCGCTCTCCACTTCAGCAGCACCCCGCTGGTTCTTATCCTTCATCAGATAGTCGCAGATGGCGTTGATGTTCTCCTTCTTCACCACGGGCGTCCCGGATTTGGTTTTCTTCGGGTCGACGCTGTACTTCTGGCCCGGTTGATGCTCTGATTTCCTGACGTCCAGGGTGCTGGAGTTAGAAACCCTGCCGTCTTTCTCCGTCGACTCCAGCTTGGCCTTAAGCAGCTCGATCTCGTCGGTTTTCTCGCGGAGCTCCATCTTCAGGACTCTGATCCGGACGCCGACCAGCTTGCGTATCTCGGACAGCGCGGACTCCAGCACCACCGTGATGTTTCTGCCCAGGTGCTCCGTGATCTCGGTCACCGAGCACACCAGCTGCTCGTCGGGCTCGAGCTCGGAGAAATCCTCCTCGTCTCGGCTGAAGGAGCCCGTGTTGTCCATAAACGCGCCCTGGGACTCAGAAGACGGTCCTGTTTCCATATAGCAGTGGTTTCTTTTTCGGCTCATGCTGAAGAGCGCAGGCACTCAGCGCAGATGGTACAGTGTTTTGATCGTGATGGACACTAAGGATGCACAGACACCATAGAACACCAGAAGAACTTCCTCTCACTTCGGAAGTCGAGTATATAAACAGCGCCCTCTACAGAGCCATCCTGTAGCTGCAAAAGGAGACACACAGATCGACATATCACTGGTACAATAACAGTACGAAGTGTAATAGTTTTTATGAGGTCATGTAGTTATGAACTGGCTATTTTAATACTGTTTACAAAAGTATAAACTGTATAATTTAAAATGACACTTCATACAGGCTATTTGTGTCTTCAAATGGATTGCGGACTTTTATTGCACTTTTACACTTCTCTGATGTTATCTCGTTGTTATTTATAACAATGACAATAAATAACCTGAATGAATGAATGAAATACACTAACTGTGCTGTTAAAAATAGTTTGAGCACAACACAGTATATCAAAGCTATGACTATGAGAGAGGTCTGTTTGAGACCGAGCAGGTTGAATAAACCCATGCCATTTTCTTTGCTTTATTTCTGTTTTTGTAGCAGGACAAATTATATTTCACCTAATTGCCACTTTAGACTCATTTTAGACTTGACTTTGTACACTTACATCTCACTTGTTATTGGTTTGCTTCCATTCTCACTGTTGTTGATTAATTATGTTATTCTCACAATGGCAGTAAATTATTCATAATTCATTGATTCATTGAATAGGCTGTTTTTTTATCTTTTAAATTCTCATTTCTAAAAACGCCTACTGCTTATATACATTCAGAAGGTGTTTCATTTAACCATCTTTGTAAGGCTTTTGTCTTTTAATAATAAAATGAAGTCAATAATAATAAATAATAAAATGAAGTTCGCAGTTCTTTGATGTCGGTTAATTGTCACCTGACATGCAGGTAAACAAATCATTTTTAAAATATTTTTTTAGAAAGTGTTTCGTTTTGATTGTTTTTGTTTTAATTTTATTAAATCATAAAGACATTTATGATTTAATTAGCTTTTTTTTTATTCCATCACAAACCCCAGTTCGGTTAATATTAAGGTAATATTTAATGCAATTCATGTTGTTGATAACATGAGTGGAATATATTTTCTTTCTCTTTGTATTTTTATATCAATATAAGATTATCCTTTTCAAATCAATGTGATAAACGAGTTGGGTCAAAAGTAATCTAAATGTAGTCAGATTATATTACCTTAAATTAAAATACCTTGTAATGTAAAGGATTTTGTTACTAACTATAATTTTTGTGTGCAAAAACGAAACAAAAATACGACTTTATTCAACAATTTCATCTCTCCCCTGTCAGTCTCTTATGCTGTTTACATTGAATAGACAGTACAGGCTTCCGTATACTATGTCAGAACATTAGTCACGTTAACTATTTTAACGATGTCTTTCCTACTTTTCTGGACCTTGAATGTGGTAATTACGTTGCTTTCTATGGGGAATAAAAAAACCTCTCGGATTTCATCAAAAACATCTTAATTTGTGTTCCGAAGATCAACGAAGGTCTTACGGGTTTGGAACGACATGAGGGTGAGAAATGAATGACAGAAATTTCATTTAACCCTTAAAAAAGTTATTCTTTTAAGTATAAAAATGATCTCACTAGTTACAAAAAATAGTTTAAAAAAAGGTTACAACAAACACATAGGAGGCCTAAACAGAGAAAAAAAAAAGGATGACTCTAAAATAGTTTAAAATGCATTTTTAATAATTAATCATTCATTTTTTTTCTGTGACTTTTATAAATGAATCTGCATTCAACAAGACTAGATGTGTTTGCAATTCCAAAATTACAGTACAAGACAGCCTTTGAAAAAAATCTAAAAATCCATTTAAAAGAATTTATGGGAATTGATGCACTAAGTTCCACTATAACTACTGAAACCATTTGCATTTACCTCCCACTATTAACCAACTAGTTAGGCTACACTGATATTCTAATGTGCACTATGATCCCAATCTAACACTGAACACAGTTTTTTATTATCATTAAATAAAGAATGGTCGTCAGTTACAAAATATTAATGAATATCCTCTTCAATCTTAAGTTACATTATTAACATACACAATATTTTCCACATGCACATTTTATCCATATCAGTGGTTCCATATCAGTCTTTGGAAATGTCAAACAAGCAGCTTCTTTCAGACAAATGTTGCTTTATATTGCACAGTGTCGCTCTCGTTGACTTCCAGCACCCCGCTGAGGGGACGGGACGATTCTGTGGAGGGGTAAATGCCATTTCTCATTTTGTTCTGGCACTGGCGAAGCTCAGCTGCGTAGCCCTCAAAGCTGTCCTCCAGAGTGACACGCTCCACACTGACCCCCTTGTCCAGCACAGATGCGTCCACTTGGGATGTTGAGGAGGGGTGCTGAGCGCCCTGGTTTATGACCGCTGAAGTGCACGTGTTTCCTTCTTCTGTACCTGGAGAAAAGTTTGCAAACAAATCAGCAAATCACAAATAAAGAAATATACAGATAGAATGTGGGAACGGGGAACCAGAAGAATCGGATTGTTTCATTCAAGCTAAATGGAATTGCAACTTGATTTATTTACATGATTATCACATCTTCGTGTAGTTCTGAACATGGACATGCTTTGAAAAGTTAAATATAATAAAGTTATACTAAAGCTTATATTAATTATATGAGACAGCATGTTCAATGACACTATTATGAATATAATAATAATAATTACAATTGCTCACTTTATATTATTACTTTGTACTAAAACTTGTTGACTGAGCAACATTATTTTGACAGTGACATCCAACCACAAGGTGGCAGTATGTCGCCATTAATTTTAAAAAATAAATAACAATCATAATTTCAGGATGGTGTCATTACTTTATTAATCATAAAATCGTTATTGCCAATGGAAAAATCTTATTGTCCAAGGAACCAGGGTGATACTAACTTCCGGGTTGGCCTACAAAAATATGTCATCCCTGCATCACTCTAGAGAAGAAACCGGTTTAGTGAAATTACTACAACAAATCTAAAAATGAGTTAGAATAAAGTGTTGAGTATAGGGTTTATAGTTCATGATCACTGGACACAGGGAGATGATGTAGATGACAGAGCTTTCTTCATGTTCATGCTCTCTTAGATCACCAATTTCTTTTTCTTGCAAAGAAATCTTACTTTAGCACATTAATAGGTTGGAAATTTTGTGCAAAAACATGCCATACACCATATCAGAGATTTTGATTATTGTAGGATGAATGTTGTTACCAATAGTGCTTTCTGCTTTCAGATCAGCTCTAGATTACTTAATATAATATGAATCAACAAAGCACCAGTATATTTTTCAAAAACAATCGATGCAAGTATGAATGGGATTTCTAAGATGCAGAAAAGGAAAAGAGCACATAAAGAAACATGATTACACCAGGAAAGATATAATTTATCAGAAGTGTAGGGATGTCACACAAGATCACAAGCAAGTCTAGTCTGATTTTGCTAGCATTTATTAGATCTGATCAGATTCACACAGAATCAACATGATCAACTACAAAGAAGACAGGATGGCAAGCAAATCAACAATGCGACTTTTTGATAATACAGCCTATAGCTTGAATCAAATTCAGCTTTGCTGAATGGCACTTTAGGCAATGATTAGATGGGTAGAGACACATCAGCACAGCTTGTATAAAAAAGGAAAAGTAAAAAAAGGATGAACAAAAAAACTATATGACAGTTTTTTAAATGACTATTTACAACCCTCAGAAACACTGTAAGCAGCACAGTCTTTGATATACATTACAGAATGATCTAAATAGTGTCTTATTTTTATAAGGATGCGTCAACACAGAAAAGACAAATTAATGTCTTGTTAATTTAAAGCTTTCAACACATGACATAGTCCACAGTTACATATAAATGAGCTCTAAGCTGAATAGCATACTAGCATAATACTCATACTATTTCTGTATACTGTGCATTGTACAAACACAGAGTACCCAGATGCTCTACTAGATTTGATATATGTAGGACAGAACAGAATACCCTGCATAGAATACTATATGCACTTGCACTATATCCACAATGCAACGCACTTGATCTGACCCTCTATTTGATGTTTTTTTGTTTATAACTCATTGAATTTGTTCTTGTAATTAGGTTACAATGAAGTGCAAAATCCATTTTGTTTCACATACTATTCTTAAAGAAGCATTAGGCAGTTTATAGTACATACTGTGTAGTATGCTGTACACTAGTATTCCATTTCAAGAACAGCAGCACTACTGTTCAAATGTTTGGGGTCAAAACTTTTGTGTGTGTGTGTGTGCACGTTTTTGTGACATATCAGGACACAAATGTGTATAATGACATGGGTATGACATAGGTATTACAAAAAGAGGTGACTTATGAGGACATTACCCATGTCCCCACTTTTCAAAAGGCTTATAAATCAGAGAGAATGAGTTTTTTTGAGAAAGTAAAAGTGTGCACAGTTTCCTGTGATGGTTAGGTTTAGGGGTAGGGGCAGGGGGATAGAAAATACAGTTTGTACAATATAAAAACCATTACGCCTATGGAATGTCCCCACAATTCACAAAAACGAACGTGTGTGTGTGTGTGTGTGTGTTAAAAAAAATGTATTCAGCAAGGATGCATCAAATTGATCAAAAGTGACAGTAAAGACATTTATAATGTTACAAATATTTCTATTTAAAATAAATGCTGTTCTTTTGAACTCTCCAATCATCAAAGAGTCCTGAAAAAAATGTATCATGGTTTCTACAAAAATATGAAGCAGCACAACTGTTTTCAATGTTGATAATAAGAATAAATGTTTCTTGAGCATCAAATCAGCATATGAGAATGATTTCTGAAGGATCATGTGACACTGAAGACTGGAGTAATGATGCTGAAAATTCAGAAAATTATTTTATAATATATATTTAGATAGAAAACATCTATTTTAAACTGTAATAATATTTCACAATATTACTGTTTTTACTGTATTTTTGATCAAATAAATGCAGCCTTTGTGAGCAAAAGAGACTTTTTTCAAAAACAAAACAAATCTTACCAACCCCAAACTTTTCAACAGAAGTGTATGTAATTATGAATATGAAATTAGATCAACTCTATCAAGTGTATGTCAAGTCTTGTCAGGTGAATTTGGGATGTGTGTTTTTAATATTTCACTAATCCATTCAGACATGCCACCCACCACACGCAAACACACACAGCCACACTCACGGCTAGTCAGGCGGAAGAAATACCTGGGCTGGGTCGACTGTGAATGCATGGCGGAGGAGTGAAGTTGGCCTCAGGTAGGCTGCCCTCATAAGGAGGCGAAGAGATCGGTGGAGGCGGAAGCAGAGTGGAGTTAGGGCTATTGATGTCCCCCTCCCCCACCAGAGTCAGATCGCCCAGCCCTTCCTCCTCCTGGCCCTGGGGACCAGTGGGGCGTATGATAGGGGAGAGTGGGGTGATGAAAGGGATGGAGTCAGGGCTGGGTGCACGGGGGTGTCCGTTAGAGGAGCTGGGTTTAGGGGGTTGGAGGTTTGTGGTGGTGGTGGTATGGCAGGGTTTATGGGAGGTGGGGGTTGAGCAAGCAGGAGGTTGGGGTTCGGGATCAGGGTTCACACGGAGAAAGTCAGGAAGCACAAGATCTTCTTTTCTCAGCAAGCCTCTCTGGTCATCGACGCGACTGCTCTGGGCACGACT
>RJVU01042551.1:562622-579822 GCA_003731715.1 Anabarilius grahami
ATATATAACAATATTATATATAACATAAAAAAATACAATAATATATAAAAAATATATATTATTTATATTAATTGTAAAAATTATATATATAAAATATTCAGTGTTATTGTTAACTAAAACTATAAAAATAATTTGTATTAATTTAAATAAAGATTAAATAAAATAAAAAATAAATATAAATTGTACAAAAATGAGAAACTAAAACAAAATAAAGCAAGATAAATATTTTAAAACAAAAGCACCTAACAAAGTTATCAAAAAAACTAAAATTTAAATAAAACTGAAAATATAAAAAAGCTCATTCAAAATATGAATAAATACTATAATAGTATAAAAATAAAAATAACAAAAGAAAAATATCAAACCATTTTAAAGAAAGAAAGCTCATTTCAAGTTAAACAGTAAGGCAAACACATCTGTTAACACATTTGTAGGTGTGACTTAAGATCCCAAATACGTTTTGACAAAAAAAAGAGGACATAATAACACTGAAAATTCAGCGAAAAGTGGAAAATAAGTACCCTCTGCTTCATCTATAAGATTCTTTTTCCCTTTCTTCCTCTCTGATGCAGCTGTCCAGGGATGCTTGTCTTCAGCATCTCCTTTCGACGGTTTTCCAGCCGAGCTGTCGTCTCTCTAGCAATGCAGAAATGACAGATGTAGGACGACTGAATATTTGTCTGAATGACATGTTCTGACTGACATGTTCATGAAGGTTTTATTCCCTTTATAAAATAGGAATTGCATGCATGTACCCACAAGTTCATGCTCAGCACAACCATACATGTTTAGAGTTAGAAATATACAGAGAATGTTGTAAATAGAGTATATCAGATGAATCAACACATTGGTATTTAAAGGAACGAAGCAGGCAGGACATCTTACAACATCACATTTACTGAAGTCACTCTCACCTCTCTTGGGAGACCTTTCCTGGCAGCTGGTGTTTTGGAGTTGAGTGTTTTAGACTTGTCTGGTGAAGGAGTACAACAAAACAATTACACAAAGGAATGTTGAAATGACCTTGAACACAATTACTTGATATTATCAGGGAGAAGTGGAAAAGTAAATAGTGCACAAGGCCATGTATGTGTGTGGGTGGTTCAGGGATACCCTGCGTTATGAGGACCAAATGTCCCCACAAGGATAGTAAATAACAGTAATTTTTGACTTTGTGGGAAAAAATTTTTGGTCCCCATGAGGAAAACAGCTTATAAATCATACTAAATTATGTTTTTTGAAAACGTAAAAATGCAGAAAGTTTTCTGTGATGGGTAAGGTTTAGGAGATATACAGTTTGTACAGTATAAAAATCATTGTCTATGGCAAGTCCCCATAAAATGTGGAAACTCAACGTGTGTGTGTACCTTTGGCTGGATCAGCTCTCTCCAGTACAACTCGTAGGCCATCAAGGTTTGAAATGGGCACTCCAAGATCCAGAACCTCTGTCTCGCCACTCTAAAATTTAAAACATTTAGCATTAGCTGCTTAAATGTGACAAATTTACAAATAAATGTTGATTGAGGCAGTTATTGTTTCTTTGACACTTACAGGTTATAGTTCTAGAAGGAATGTTTCAGTTTCAGTACAATTTAAGGTCTAAAGACTGTTGCATGCTGTTGATTACCTCAGAAAATAATTTCTATGCATATCTCAGTGTTTCTAAACAAACAAAATGGTGTGTATATTAACAGACTCACAATGGGACCCATTGAAAGTCTATGGGACCAGGCACTGCATCGGACAATACATACTGTTTTGAAAGTGTACCCATAATCAGGGACGTTGCTAGACCCTTTTTACTATGGCACAAGTCCCCTGTGAAACACAGCTGTGCCCCAGTATATTACAGAAATCCTTGTCTGACAGAGGTGATTACCGTTTATCAACCTAAAGGTACGGTTACACAACAACGGTGTACTAAAAATTAGTTTTTCCTTTGTGTTTTTTTGAATAGACGACAACATTGTTGACTTGAAGCGCTGTATTTACTGCCAGGCCAGTAGATGGCAATGTTATAATAATTTGTTACATTTATATAGCGCTTTTCTGGGTACTCAAAGCGCTTTACATATAGTAGGGGGAATCTCCTCAACCACCACCAATGTGCAGCATCCACCTGGATGATGCAACGGCAGTTTTCCCAGGAGGTCTCCCATCCAGGTACTAACCAGGCTCAGCCCTGCTTAGCTTCAGTGGGCAACCAGTCTTGGGCTACAGGGTGATTTGGCTGCTGGATGTTACTTTCTAATACGCATGCGCATGTCAAATTGGTGTTTTTGTCGTTTACACGGAGACGATAATGGTATCGTTTTCAAAACCTATATAGTTGGGTAATTATATTATATCATTTGCGGGCATCAGGAAGCCGCTATCAATATGCGGGGTATTGAAATCGCCTTTGAACGCACATTCACTTTTTACATTCGCTTGCCAATTCGCGATCACGCATACTCTGTGTATAGGGAGCAGTGGTACTGACTAGTGACCACATATTTTACAAGATAAGATATTTTTCAATGATGCTCGGGATCTGTTGTGCAGCAAATCCTCTGCCATCGTCTTTCCAGTCATCTCTTCTAACTATCTTCACGTGATAAATGAAATCTGATGTGCTGTAATGTAACCAACTACTGCAGCAAGCCTAACCATGTCCCTTTAGGGGCTCCGTAGAATGCATTATAGAAATTTAAAAAAAAAAAGGTAACTTTCCGAATATGTATTTAGGTTTCAGGAACATCCCTACTTAATATACACATAAATTGTAAGAATAAACAGTAGCCTATTATAAAGGTAAGAAGTCCCAAACTAGTAAGCAAGTTGGTATGAGCCACCAGAGTTATCAAAAAATATAGAATTGGTGGTTATTTGGATTAAATAAGTACCAGTTGTGTAATTTATTGGTACTTTTTGGTAAAATTGACCATGTAACTCCGACACTATGCGCTTAATTTTGAGCGCAAAAACGCATTTTGTGTGAACCAGCTCTAACTATTTACGAAAGTAACGTCAGAATAATGACAATGCGAGACGCAGGTCAGTGGAACAGAAAAAAACCCTGCAAGGTCTGGAGATGTTTTTTTGGTTTTTTTAAAGTTTAACTTTTTTTAAACTTGAGTGCCGCGTTTTTAGAACGGTGTGTCATACATGAGACACTTCAAAAGATGTGTGCACAATAGTCAAGCACATCCATCTAGTGTGTTTACATAGAAAAACAATAGAATAGAAGCAGAGTGTAATGGAAAAGCTGTCTGACAGAAGAGCAAAGCCTTTGCAGAAGAGTCATCAGCATTCACGCACGTCTTTCAAAATAAAAGTAAAAAAGTTTTGTTGTTGTCGTTTTTTTGACTACACACTGCACAACCCACCCAAACCGGTCTTGCGACCCCCAAGTTGAGAAATGCTGCTGCTCTATATTCCTGCCCATAATACATGTTAACATGAGACTACTAATAAAATTGCTTATGCAATTACAGCTGATATTTTTCAATTCCTATCATGATTATATGATATTACTATCCACAAAGTACTGTTTAAATAAGCAAACTGCATTCACAAAATTATGGTAATGCAAGACTAGAGGTTTATGCAGCCTGAACAGTATTCCCATTGCTAAAAGGAATATTTAGACAACTCTATAGCTCAAATAAAACACATTTTTGTTTGGAAGAATTGAAATAAGCACTTGAACAAAAATACAAGCAGCACATTTTTGCTTTTTAATCTTCTGGAATGTCTTCCACCACCAAAGTTTTTGCTTGTTTTTAACTTAATTAGTTTTGAACCCAGAACATCCTTCTATGTAAGAAACACTGCTATATGACTGAAATTTTAACACATGCTTCTATATCTGTAGTTTTAGCTATGCCCCACATACTAGCGTCACATAGATCTTCTTCTATTCTTTTGAAGGTTAATGCTAAACGTCTGTGTTAAGCGATATAAGTAAAAGCTTCATAGACCACTGGCTAAAAATAAACTAGCTTTCATGCTTTGCAGAGCTGGGAAGTGGCTTTGTTTCAAACCATTACAGTCATTTCTCTCTGCTTAGTGCTGTCTTCCACTAACTTCTAAAAGATGGCTCAGATGAGCACTGTTTGACGGCAACGTTTGAAGCAGCTTTCCTGTAACTCCACCCACTATGACACTGAACCAGCTCCATGTACATTTCATATCAGGAAATCCTATTGTTTTAAATTTGCCATAACATAAAAAAATTGATCCTAAATCACATATTAGATGAGACATTGTCATTTTTGGATTATTAAGACTGAATTCATATCTGTACCAACAGTGTGCACAGTGTACAATGCAAAAATATACAATGTATAGTATGCCAACCATATGTGTAATTGGTCACAGCCAATCACTTACTATTCTGGCCACCAAATCGCCAAGGTGGAGTCCATACTTGGCAACCACAGGACGTAGAACCTCAGTTACAGGTTTTGTGGGTTTTGCTTTCAACCCAACCGATCTGTTAATGGGTACCAGGTCCAGTCTGAAAATAGAAAACAGGGTGGATTTATTTATAGTTTAGCGCCAACCACAAGACATTTGTTTGATAGTCTTTCCTACATTTATGACCTACAGTCCTCTTAGAGAGAACAGATTGTACTGGTATTGAAGAGCATTTCCTACTGAAAATAAAAGTAAAAAACAGAACTCCATTTGGGTGCAAATATTTGGGTCATTAAATGTTCAGGGATTATCGTGAACATTCAACTGAGCACTAGAATATTTCCAGATCGTCTGTGCGAAAGAGAGACAATAAAAACAAAATGTACCTGAACAAAGTGCGTTTCTCAAGACGAAGTTCTCGGGAGCTGAGGGTAATACTATCTTGGTCCAACACCAAAGGCTAAGCAGGGAACAATGGGGGAAAAAGTGAAATCAGTGACAAAGCTCAAGCTTGGTATTCACAGTATAACTAAAGGAGACATTATAAAACATGTGAAGGGTCTCTCTACCTTCTCTCCTCCAGTGAGGAAGAGGTCGACAGCAGCCAGGTTAATGTGCTGTTTTTGACAGAGCTCTAGCAGCACCTGTCTGATGGAGGCACCCTGTCGTAGAGGAATGGAGCAGCTTGAGCCGTTGGGCAGCATTACTGTACACGTCCTGCTGCATCGCTCTTTGTCCTTTTCCCAAACAGAACCAGAACGTCTCAGCTCACACTGCTTTACACATTATAAAACACCCAGAGAAACAAAAACATTGGTTTGTTGATGTGCCAAGATGCTATGTTGCCTGGCACATGTCAACAGCCTACTGTTAATTTAATGAAACATATTATGTCATAGTACTTGTGTTGTGTGGAAAACTATTATATTATTATTTTTATTAAAGGAAAACAAATGTTGCACTAAAAACACAATCACAATTATTGTTTTGATTTGCTGATAAAGCCTCACCTTGCATGTCTAATGGCTAAGAATTGTTGTGACTCCCTAGTGTTCTAAATATTGCACTTTTAAACTTCCTAATGTGACTCCCAATCCTCTTACCTCATTCTTTCCTCCGGAACAGGAAGTGTTGAGGTCTTGACTCGTACCAGAAGACAGTGAACCCTGAGACTCTCTCCGCCCATTACAGTCTGTCCACACATATGGATAACCAATCACAACATAGCGAATGTCATATATTATACATTAAACGGTTTTCAGAGTGTTTAAAAAGTATTTTAAAAAACTACCAAAACAAACTTGTTGGTAAAAAAAAAAAATGTTGAATGAAGTCAACAAATTAACTTAAGGAAGCTTTTCTCTGATTTTGGTTTCAAGTCTGGGTCTGGGACAAAGGTAAAACAGTGAAATCTATACATTAAATGCATTTTAAATAATAAATGCAATAATAAATGAGGAAGATATTTAGAATAGATACGATGAAAGTTTATAAAAAACAAAAAACACATTTTAAAGTGAACTTCATCTAACAAAAAGAAAGAAGCTGAAATATGCTTTTCATAAAAATCAACCCCACAGAACCCCCAACAAGTGCCTGAAGTAAAAAAACAAAAAAACAAATACAAATACATGTGTGCACATTGAATAAGCTGACAGGACATCATTAAATCCATTTACATCCAATTCGACAGGTAATAGGGAAAACAAAGGTAGATGTGTGTCGATCAATTTTGTTAAACTGTCCAGTCCTTTTCCTGTTAAAAGAACACTCTTTAAAGGGTTTACATGCCTTAAATGCTATTAGCTTATTAAGTATAAGTACTCATTGCTACATCAACAGCAGACAGTGTCAGATCTATGGAAATATAAGATGTTATAGGGCTGGGCGATATGGCTGACAACTGTATCAAGATATCAGTGTTTCATATCGGTCGATATCGATAATTATTGATATTTTTTATGACCCATTTAAAATGAGGACCAGGAGAAAAATATATTACATTTAAACATTTTTATTTTAAACAACCTTCCTCTGATCATAATCCCCTCAGTTATTAAGACAGAAATGTCAACAACCATGGAAAACGAGTATTACAGAAGCATCCTAAAAAATCCTAAAAGCTGTCTTAACTTTAGGAAAACCCCACTGGTGTCCTAACTTCAAACCTATTTGAAATCCAATGGTAAAAATCACAGTACAAAAGCCTTTTTTGAGAAATATTTCCTTATCTTCGTGAGTGAGCGAAGGTGAAAACTTGCTGAATAAAACAGGCTTTAACTGTGACGAGAAGGGCGCGTGAGAGAACGGCGCGAGGCCGGTGGCGCGAGCGATAATGAGCATCAGCTGCGCGTTTCATCGGTCTTGCGCCGTTCTGTCACGGCTCTCGCCCGCCCTGCTCGTCACATTAACGTTACCTTTTCAACGGAACTTTGAGTCTCTGCCGCATTGGAATTAAAAGTGCGTCGTTGTTTCTCCATTTTGATTTTAGGTTTACCTCAGAAGCAGTTTGCGCGTCTTTGGTTGCTTGGTAACAGACCTGACAGCTGATTACCGAACTGGATGGAGCGGTTTAAGATTTGCTTCTGTAATACGAATTTGCGAAGAATAAAAAATATCGAATGTTTTATCGAAAACATTTTTTATTGATATCGATCACGTGTCTATCGCGATACATATCGTTATCGTTTTATCGCCCAGCCCTAAGATGTTATACAGGAAATTAAATCATGAGACATTGTTTTGTAACTCACTGTAAGGTAAATCTGGGGGGTCTCTTTTCTTTTGTCCTTTCCCAATACTTGGATATCTGTACCAGGAGAAAAAGCCATTTTTCTTATCAGAGTGTTTGTCTCTGAGGTCATCACTTGACCTGCCTGTTTTGGGCCTTTTATTTTCCTGTAACACAACATGACACAATTAGACAGAACACCATAGCAGTGAATCAGAATAAAATAGCTATCTAGCATGGAAATAAGCAGTGGCTAGTATGGGTAATGTTATTCCATGGAATATTTTATATTGTATAATCTTATATCTTATTTTTATTATTATATTATTTTATATTAGAAAAACGGTATATACACCAAAAAGTTTTTCCTGGAAATGCAATAAAATGGTTGTAATATTTAATGATATTTTCATATTAAAGGTACACTGAGTAACTTTCGGCCCTCTAGATGTAAAAAAAAAAAAAAAAAACTGCATGCATTTTGCTGAAGAACATTGCTTTGGTTGTGCTTCGGCTCTGCGTGACTGTGCAGATTAAAATGGTCGCTCTACTGCTCATAAAACATTCACTACCAGGCTTAAAGGGTTAGTTCACCCCAAAATGAAAATTCTGTCATTAATTAAAGACAAATACACGTTTTAGAAGAAGAATTAATTATGTATTGGCTCATTATTTACATTTTGTTAATTTTTAACAAAAAAAGTTACATAGTGTACCTTTAGTATTAAATATTTTAATACTTTTATGGTTTGATATTATTTGATATTATTTTATTATATTTTTAAAGTTATATAGCAATGCATTAACATGGCAAATAGCTGCTTGGCATCCATAGACAAAATTCTTGTAAACAAAAAACATTTTCACATTCCTCAAAAACCTTCCCTGAGATATTGCTGCTGTAATGAGATTAGTACCTTTTTAGGTGTGGAGAATGTGGAACGGTCAGAGGCGAGGCTGTGCTTGGAGGGGGCGGGACTACATGGGATTGGGCAGGGGTCAGGGAGAGGTCGGCTCTCTACCTCAGCCAGAATACACTCCTGATAGAGAGTGGACTTCAGGAACCGAGCATAACTGTCCATCTTCATCAGGTTAAAGATCTGCAGGGACGAGTCAAAGTTTAATGTTTGATTGCCAAACAATGACAACTGTGTGAATGTGGGAGTTCATCGACCTGTAGCTGTGGCTGTTTGAACATGTTAGGCTGTGGAGCCGTCAGGACGTCATCAGCAAGTTGGGCTTGACTATCGATGTTAACCGGCATGGTGGCTTTACTTGAGAGGAAACGATTGTAGATCTCTTTGGCCTTCTGGGACAGCTGCAAAACAACAAAAATATGATTAAAATAAGATATAAAAACTATTGACCTGTACGTTCTGAACTCTTGAAGGATAACTTACTCATAAAATGAGAATTACTCACCCTAATGTCATTCGAAACGCATGTTATTCTTAACTGTAACTATTAAAAATAATTTCCGTCAATTAAAATCAAGCTAAAAAAATATACATATTAGATGAAAAGGGTAAAAATATTCCCTTGGCAACAAACTGAAATGAAATAAGTTAAAGGTGCAATAGGTGATTCTCGACAGAACCATTTTTTGTTATACTGGTTGAAAGTCTCCTCATATCCTCATAGCAATCACTATGTTAAATGGTCTAAATGTATTTTTGTAAATAAATATCGTCTGTGGAAGCCGTAGGACCAAAACATGTTTATCCAATCATTATATTCTGTGTGTGTGTGTGTGCGTTCATCTGTTTTGGAGGAGGCGTGGCTTTGGAACGCCGATTTGCAGGGAGGGTGGGATTGTATGCTTTCCATGCTAGTAAGCAAACGTTAGCATTTCCCAGATCACCTACTACACCTTTAAAGTTGAAGTACTATAATAACTAAAAATAAAGCTGAAATAAACAAATGAAAGCTAAATATAAACATTTTAAAAACTTAAAACTAACAAAAATGACAAAAGCATGTAAGAAAATTACTATTAAAATTAAAAAGAAACCTGAAAATATAAAAATAAAAGCTAATTAATAATTACTAAAATAACACTGACATGCACCCTTCATCTTTACATTTTGGTTTGTTCCCTCACACATATTAATTGGTTTCAAAACACCTGGAATATAGCTCACAAATCATACAGATTACTGTTATTGTGCTTTTATGAAGCTTTTGTCCTTTTTGAAGCTTTACAGATTGAATTATCCTCAAAAAGAGCAACCTGGACATTCTGCTTCAACAAGAAACAAAGTCGTTAGTATTCGTTAGTATAGTCGTTAGTAGAATTTTCATTTCTGGGAGGCTGAAGAAGAAAGTTTATTAAATATGTATCACCGAGGGAACCATGTATGTGTTGCAGATGATTACCTGCTTTTTGTCATGTTCTGGAACTTGGCTAAAGCATTCACAGGCCTGCCAGAATAAGATGTTTTCCTCACTAAACTCCTTCTTTAGAAACTCCTGCAGGAACATAGAACAGTACATTTGGTTCTGAACTACTATCCTGTGATATTAATACACTTCTACTTTATGATATGGTGTCAACAACTGAATCAACACAAACTATCAATCTGATATACACAAAGGCAAGCCTGTCAAAAGCTAACTGGCCATTAAAAATGTATTTAGTTAACAATAAGCACATGTCTAAGACAAACTGCAGTACTTACAGAAAAATAGCGGACACCCACAGGATCCTGGAGCAAACGCTCAAAGCTTACGGCCCATGATGCAACACGGCGCTCAGAGAAGCGACAATGGTTGTTGACGCTAGGCAGACTACCATTACTTTCCAAACTGCTCACGCTGCCGCAGTCATGACGCTCGACACCACTGCGCTCTGGACCAGGCAAAAAGTAAATATCAGAGTCGAGATGATTTAGGATGAGACTCTTGAACTGTTCTGGTCTGGATCACTAAACTAAAATCGCTTCTCTGTTCTGAGATGTCTTTAATACTGAGGAATGAGGAGAGGAGCGGGAATGATTTTAAATATTAAGATGTTCTACACAGCGCGCAGATAACAGTCAAGAATCATTAAAGTACGCAATTTCAGTCACTAGCGTTAACAAATGATACTGAAAATAATGACTGTTTTCAAACAGGTTTCCTTCAGTCTGACATTGGTTAGTCAAACACTGTTTCATTCAAAACTCACACCATTGGTTGAGCCAATGTTGATGTGTTGGACTGGTCAGGTTGCTCAAACTAACAGAGTAATGTTGAAAACACCATAGTGTTTGCACATTTTGGGGAAGTCAATGTTACTTTTAATTTAGGGATAGGAGAAAGTATTTTAACAGGAGAAAAATTAAACATTTTACCTTCAAATAATGGATTTTGTAATTTGTAAGGAAGTGAAGCACAAAATATGCATACAAATCACAAATATATAATTCACGTTGTTTTGTATCTTTGTCACAAACAGTTGCGGTCTCTATCATGCATAATATTTGTTTTCCTTGCTTTCCATTAGACAAGTCCAGACAAACCTCAAAACTTTCTCTGTAAATACTGCTGTCATAACCTCCTTCAGGCAATTTAGAGGAAACATCTTTACTGGGCTGCTGACAGTTTTACTGACACTTTTTGCTTCTGAGAAGCCTAAAAGTGTTTCTCTTGAAGTGTAACTTTCTGCTCAAGACATGTTGTAAGGGTGCATAAAGAGGATATAGATTTAATATTCTATATTGAGGACAAAATATATAACTCACCTACGTAACTCAACTATATAATGAGAGTAGATAGATCATAAAATACACACTTCTGTTCAAAAGTTTGGGGTCTGTAAAATTTTTTTACATTTTTGAAAGAAGTCTCTTGTGTTTACCAAAGCTGCATTTATTTGATCAAAATACATATAGTTAAAACAGTAATATTGTGAAATATTATTACAATTTAAAATGTAATTTATTCCTGTGATGGCAAAGCTGAATTTTCAGCATCATTACTCATTCTAATATGCTTATTTGCTGCTCAAGAAACATTTCTTATTATTATCAATGTTAAAAACATTTGTGCTGCTTAATATTTTTGCGATAGATTCTTTCAGGATTCTTTGATAAAAAGAATTTGAAATAATTTTTTAATTATGTTTGTCTTTATGGTGATGAATTTAATGCATCCTTGCTGAATAAAAGTATTAAAAAATAAATAAATTAATTAATTAATTAATCTTACTGACCACAAACCTTTGAATGGTAGTGTATAATTTATATAATTCATAAAATAAAATCTAAAAATACACAAATCTGTACATATTTATTTGGAAAAAGTGAGGTTTGTTTTATTCTCAGTGTAAAACGTAATAGCACTTGCTTAAATTATGATCTTGTACTTCTCTTGTACCATTTTCTTGTATCTCTTCATAGACAAATCAGCACTTTAAGACAAACCACACAAATAAAAATTCAATGGATCACACATCAAACAACAGAACTTTGAGTCTAAAGTATTTATTATAATAGCAATCTCCACTTAAAGCCAACCATCAGCAGAATTCATTAAACAACTTCCTGAATTCATTGATATTGTTTGTGAGAAAGAGTTAAACAGAGTACTCACCTCCATCTGATGCAGCCGACTGAAAGAGAAGAAAAAAAGACATGAATGAGCAATTGCCATCCTGACTTCGGTGGGGCAGAGGAGGAGAAAAAGAATAGAGAGGTAAAGTTACTGAGCTAGAGAAACTGCCTGCAGACATCTCATCAGCCTCTCTCATCTTAACTGAATGTGTGTGATATGTGTTTGTTGCAAGGGGAGGGCTTTTACATATGGTCGTTGATGTAGTTGTGTGTAGTAACACAGCTGTTCACACCTCTGTTCTGGTTACCGCCCACAAAAACACACACACACACACATCAAATGACCTGACCCAGGCCAGCCCAGACACTTGGAAAGACCATAACTTTAACAAAAAGCTTTAGTTCAAGCTTTTCAGGTCATAAAACGTTCCTGCTTCTCTGAACGTGAAATGCAAACCAAATGAGAGTAAGAATGAAAATGAATATACAAGTCCTAGATACATGGAAACTGACCTATATGGTAAAACTATATAATAACTTCCCTGCCTATTCATTTACACTAGCATCACGGCTAACAGAGGTGTGTGTGTGTGTGTGTGTGTGTAGGCTGGGAGCAAAGCACATGGACAAACACACCATGTTTGTTCAGTGGGAGGAAGTGTAACAGAATGAGGGCAGTTATTGGGACAGCAGACGAACACACAAAGGAACAGAGACTTTTGTGAGGTGGATAAAAATGAGATTTTACAAATGTGAAGGCGGGAGATTGAAGTTCTTTGTTGGCACATAATAAAACGATAGAATCAGATTCATGAGTCACAGAACCTCTGCACAATGTTTACTGAGTGATATCATGCATGAACTTGCACTATTCTGTCTGGTGCCATTTATCTAAACGGATTTGTTGTGTAGAGGGTTTTAATTTCAGCCGTAGGCACTTTTCATTGTGTGCACCGCTAAACTAATGCCAAACTTACACCCGTCCAAAAAATCTTTCCTTCTAGACACAGATGCACTCGATGCATTAAAGGAACAGTAATGTAGGTACGACGGAGGGCAATTACAAAATCAGGAAGATGAAATTATGCATATACATAAATTATTAATAATTAAATATATAATATTTGATATAAATAACAATGTTAGGAAGCAATTAATTTAATATTAACATGTATAAATAAATAAAAAGCTTAACTTGTATTGAATCCATTTTTAAAAGACATTAAAGAGCTCTAGTTTTTCATTGTTTGTAATTATGATATTTGACATTTAGCTGCATTAAAGTCACAAAATATCAACAGGAGCATTCATATCTGTATGTAATGGCAATAAGTTAAAATAGCAGCTCATCAGCACTCAGAAATGGCACATTCCATTCTTAGTGTGTCACTATTATCAAATCTGAGCTCTTCTAACACTATCACCATGACTAACGGAGCGCTATTTATACGCTAATAAAAGACAAGGATTCTGAGAATGGAGAACGGCTAAAGGCGGATACATATGACAACACTTTAATCATTGGGGTTCATGTGAAGGACATCATTCTCTTATCTTACAAATGGTTTTGACCAGTGATGCATGAAGTGCTAAGCATGGATACTTTTGTGATGATCTAAGAAAAAAAGAGAAGAATAAGGACATGAAGTGCTTCCAAGCACTTTTTCCCAAAACTTTAAAAAATATGAAATAAAACATTTTAGATTAGATTTATATTATGTTGCGATGGAGTTGCTAGGATGTTTTGGATAGTTGTTAGGTAGAGCTTACTGTGCCAAGTAGTCAAGTCAAATCCCCTTTATTTATATAGCGCTTTCAGTTTCAAAACAGCTTTACAGAAATAAACAGGAAAATAATAATTCAATGATGCGAACAAAATTCAATCCTGCAATAAAGCACCTCTAAAAAGACAATAGAAAACAGTAATTATTTATTACAGTGTTGATTCAGTTTGGTTCAATAACTGTGTAAAGTTCATCAATTATAGAATTAATTCAGTTAATCTATAAATCAGCTCTGGAGAAATCATTCTTCATCCAATTCAGTTCTCATCCAATTGTGTCAGTGCATTCAAGTCAATAATATTGCTGAATGTTAAAGCATTTTTTTGGAGAAGCTAGCAATAGCAAGCTAGCTTTTAAAGCATAAGATCCCACCCTCCTCCAAAACACATGAACGCACACAGCCAGAGCAGAGTCTTCAAAGCACATAACATAATAATAATAATGAACGTAAACAATTTAAAGGGTTAGATCACCCAAAAATAAAATTTCTGTAGTTAATTACTCACCCTCATGTCGTTCCAAACCCGCAAGACCTTTGTTCATCTTCGGGAACACAAATTAAGATATTTTTGATGAAATCTGAGAGTTTTTCTCCCAAAGAAAGCAGTGAAATTACCACATTCAAGGTCCAGAGAAGTAGTAAACACATCATTAAAATAGTCAACGTGACTACAGTGGTTCAACCTTAGTGACAAGAACACTTTTTGTGAACAAAAACATTGCTTTCTATGGGAGATAAACTCGGATTTCATCAAAAATATCTTATTTTGTGTTCTGAAGATGAACGAAGGGTGTGGAACGACATGAGGGTGAGTAATTAAAGACAGAAATTTCATTTTTGGGTAAACTAACACTAACTTTCACCGCTGATAGTGTTGCCATAAAAACACATTAATCGGAGTCTGAGGATGAGGATGTGAACAGCTGGGTAGAACGTCACGGGTTGGCATCTCTTAATAACGGTAGTTACAACATGATGTGAATTCCAGGCTGCATCACAAGTCAGATTGTGGATTAATATTCAGAATTTTAAGTAAAATGTTAAAAGTAAGTAAAAAGAACCCACCCCCAAGTCTAAATGATACTCTACATGACATTCCAAGTGAAATCCCTATTCCCCAGATGGCTTGTTTCCCTTATTCAATGTTTCTTTTACCCACTTTATTATCTGTCAGCCGTCACCAGAAATCACACATTTAGAAAAGTAATAGCACAGCTCTCCTCAACAAGCTGCATGATTCGAGCGATCATTCATCTCTATAGCATAAACAGTGCAGGATCATTTATACACCAAAGTTTAATATCTATAGTTTGAGGTGTATTTAAAATCCTAATCCTGTAGTAACAGATGCTTTCCATAGTGAGAACAACTAACAATATACAAACAGTGCTGCATTCTATAAACATAAACATATGAAAACACTGCTTAAGCCTCATCTACAATGTAGGCCTTTTTTCCATCACATCCCAGTCCAAGAATGCTCTTAACACAGTGTACAGACGCAAGAGGGATGGCCTTCAAAAACCACAAGCCTCCAGGCCACTTCAAAGCATAAATGTGTCTTAAAATGGTGAGCTGCACAGGCCGGCTTATGCTCCACTCTGAACAACTCAAAGTAGAGTTCACTAATAACATACAAGAGTCTGAGTCCTTCCCTGTAACAATCTCAATCAAAGACCCACAGATAAAGACGTTCTCTGACAAAGTCCTACCAAACCCACTGATGTAAACCTCACACTCCTTATAAGACCAGAAGCAGCTTCGTCTATGCTTCTAATTGTAGTGAGGGATGAAGTTAGTAATGGCAAACAGAAGGAGGAAAGACAGAGCTGGGAAGAAAATAAGAAGCTATGAAACGCTGAAGCCTGATTACCATTCGTTTTGTGTCACCACCCTGGTGTATTTGGTCAGAAACACTATGGCAACAATTCATCTCAGACCACAGACTGTGAGGCCACCAATGACACGCGTCTCAGGCAGAGGTGCTCTATATATATATCACGCGGCCTCATGAGCAAACGTGTTATTAGACGGGGGTTTCGCAGCAGCAGGATCTGGTAGGTGTACAGTGTGGCAGGGTGCAGAGTTGCCTTACAGACATCTGGTTGTTGTGACCCGCTGAGTGACTTGTGAACCAATTAGATGCTTTGGAACTTATGAGAAGTAAAACCAAGGAACTGTATTTACAGATTCCAAGAGGAAATGATGAGGTAATTTCTGTGTTTAGAAGAAAACATGTTTAAGCCTGTTCACTAGAATAGCACAGGGAAGATTTCACTGCATGGTATCAAACCATAATTAGGCTCATCTTCATTCATTCATCTTCACTGAAGGTATTTTTGTTACAATATTCACCACAATCTGTGTCTGTGTATCAAAATTAGGTGTTTTGTGAAATTGTGACAGTGTTTCTGAAGAAAAAGAAAATGTGAGTGGTTTCCTGATGCAAAGATATTGTAGGTGGTTGCCAAAGGATTGCAAAATGTTCTGTGTGGTTTCTAGTGTGTTTTTGTAGTTTTATGTGTACACTAAATTGATGTATTATTTACCCTAGATATCCCTTCTTTGAGTCTATGGGAATTTTTTATATAGGTTTTATCATCCATCTGGTACAAAAAAACAAAAACAAAAAAACAAACAAACAAAAAAAAAAACAGTACAATTGTAAAAGTAATACTATAACTCATGTCCATAGCACAAACAACATTGGACACCACTGAATGTATAGACCAAAAACATGAAGGTGAGTAGATTTTCGGGTGAACTATCCCTATAAGTATCAGCAATAGTTATGTCAAATAGACATAGCCCCTTTGCATTTCCAGGCCACACATTGTGTTCCTTACAATCACAAATTACTTTCTTATGATGTCTTTGCACACCTGCCATATTCCCTTCTTCTTGTGAATCTTCACACCTCCATTGATGTTACGTAAGCAACCTTAGCTGCAACTACATGTGTGGCATTAGCTGCCAAGACTTGCTTTGTTTATATTTCCACCTACTGGACTGCATAAGAGACGTGCCCTTTTAACCTCAAAGAAATAAAATTCTCTCAGAGAGGTTTTGATAAGGATTCATTTGTGATTTACAGTGGGTACGGAAATTATTCAGACCCCCTTACATTTTTCACTCTTTGTTATATTGCAGCCATTTGCTAAAATCATTTAAGTTCTTTTTTTTTCCTCATTAATGCACACAAGCACCCCATATTGACAGAAAAACACAGAATTGTTGATATTTTTGCAGATTTATTAAAAAAGAAAAACTGAAATATCACATGGTCCTAAGTATTCAGACCCTTTGCTGTGACACTCATATATTTAACTCAGGTGCTGTCCATTTCTTCTGATCATCCTTGAGATGGTTCTACACCTTCATTTGAGTCCAGCTGTGTTTAATTATACTGATTGGACTGGATTAGGAACGCCACACACCTGTCTATATAAGACCTTACAGCTCACAGTGCATGTCAGAGCAAATGAGAATCATGAGGTCAAAGGAACTGCCTGAAGAGCTCAGAGACAGAATTGTGGCAAGGCACAGATCTGGCCATGGTTACAAAAAAATTTCTGCTGCACTTAAGGTTCCTAAGAGCACAGTGGCCTCCATAATCCTTAAATGGAAGACGTTTGGGACGACCAGAACCCTTATTAGAGCTGGCCGTCCGGCCAAACTGAGCTATCGGGGGAGAAGAGCCTTGGTGAGAGAGGTAAAGAAGAACCCAAAGATCACTGTGGCTGAGCTCCAG
>RJVU01042551.1:580339-610313 GCA_003731715.1 Anabarilius grahami
TCTTCAGGCAGTTCTTTTGACCTCATGATTCTCATTTGCTCTGACATGCACTGTGAGCTGTAAGGTCTTATATAGACAGGTGTGTGGCTTTCCTAATCAAGTTCAATTAGTATAATCAAACACAGCTGGACTCAAATGAAGGTGTAGAACCATCTCAAGGATGATCAGAAGAAATGGACAGCACCTGAGTTAAATATATGAGTGTCACAGCAAAGGGTCTGAATATTTAGGACCATGTGATATTTCAGTTTTTCTTTTATAATAAATCAGCAAAAATGCCAACAATTCTGTGTTTTTCTGTCAATATGGGGTGCTGTGTGTACATTAATGAGGAAAAGAAATGAACTTAAATGATTTTAGCAAATGGCTGCAATATAACAAAGAGTGAAAAATTTAAGGGGGTCTGAATACTTTCCGTACCCACTGTATATGTAGCTGTTGGCTGGCAAGGCCAGACTGATATATCTTCTACAAGATATATCAGTCTGGTCAGTCCGCCCTCCGTTGCGATTCGAGTCAACTCCAAACCGTAACGTGCAATCAGATTCGTTTATTTCAGTGACGCAAACAGCGTCACTCTAGTGCGGCGAATGTCCCTTCAATATCAACAAAGATTGCGCACGGGAGACCCGAGAGTTTGTTCTATTCAGCCGTGAATTCAGTTTTAAATGACCAAAAACACATTAATTATTTACTTTTCGCTGTTGACTCGATTTGCTAACGTCATATCCGCCCTTCTCTGATTGGTTTACTCCGCTTCCTGTTTGCTCGGATTTGCTCCGCCCTAGAAATCGAATTGATTCAATGGCCGACCAGACTCATCCGCTGGTACAGTGGTGAGGCTTGATTTTCCAGGCAAATGTAGCTGTGTCATTTTCTTTCAGTTGAAACCTTTTACACTACCTCTATGTTGTCAAGTAAGGTCTTTCTTCTCATTCAGGATGTTCTGTGAATTTAAACAAACATATTCTAGCATCTACTGTTGACATTTGTTGATAAAGGAAGACAAAACCCATAGCCAGAGCACACTATCTCTAGGCTACAGCTAAAAACACCATCACAAAAGAGAAGCAGTTGGTCTAAACAAAATATCTTGGCCTGTCATAGCATGTTTAAACTGGTAAACTGCAATACATACGGAAAAAGACAAATCACAAAGAGCCACAACCACAGGCAAGAATACACTTAAAAGATAAAATATTTTGAATTAAGTCCTTTTTTATGAAAAATTACCCCAAAAATGTATTATTTTTTGTACAAATTCAATTTAATTTAATCATGCCAACTTGATTAAATTATTAAATAAAAGTAAGAAGGTCTAAGAAGGATTCAAACTTAACTTGCACCACAATGCAACATTTCCATGTGCAATGAGTTTGCTTCTCTGATGGAACCGCTCTACGTCAACACAGCTTAAAAAAAATTTTAATATTAACACATAATTCCATTATATATATTTAATGTATTTTCCAATATGTGCCTTTTTTACGAAACACTGGCTACTGGCTATTTAATTACTTGCAGAATTTGTTTAAAAAAAAAATTCTGGACTTTGTACTTCGGTTATGATCAACAAAAATTAACGCAGTCCTGATGCAAACGGATTAAATTAACTTCCACTTTAGATGTAAAATAATTTAACGCAATGAAATTATGTTGTGACAAAATGTTCAACATCTGTGTTGTAACTCATTTTAATTAACGAAATTGAAACTAAAGTAAAGTGAGGACAGACGTCCAGACACACAACTGTGGAAACATCAGAGCGTGAAACAACTGTGTCTCAAGTCTAGCTGAGCCAGAGACTCCCTGCTGCAGCTGCCCGGTGTGGGAGTCCAGGAATGAGATAAAACAGCTAATGAGTAAAGCAGCTGATCTAACCAAGCCCGATCATTTGCCTTTGGAAAAAAAAGAAGAAGAAAAAATAACAATCTCAACCAGAGAAAAAGAATGTAGCGCAAACTCACCGCTCTTGGGGGACGCTTTTTCTTGAAAGAAAGTCTCCTAATGAGACTCATAGTCAGGAGGCTTCTTCTCTTTGTCTGTGATTTTGGGTTCATTACTGCAACTGCATGTGTGGGTGATTGTGTGTACTGTATGTGAGAATAACTGAAGATCTCCACCCAGGATCAGATAGCGACACAAAAGATCTTGTCGGTACACGTTCAGTCGGCCCCCAACATATGATAATACGATACAGACCAACTGAATTCTTCTACTGTAGTCATCATAACTAACCAGTGACACACAAATTAGTTAGTGAGAGAGTTTAATTTTCATCCTTTAGACAAAGACTGTCCCTAAATTAAGTTATGTGATATTAATTAATTTTAGTCCATTGTACTATTGACTAAAATATTGTTTAATTTATTAATTTTTAGTTTATGAAAATAACATTAAGTGACAACAATTATCAAAATAAGACTAAATAATAGTAAAAAATTAAAAAAAAGATAAATCTGAGTGTCCACAATTTTTTTGTTTAAAAAACATAACAACAAAAAAAAATCGTCAGATATTTACAATGCACTATTTTTTTTTTAGAAGAAAAATGCAGAAAGAATTGATTCAAATGCACCATTTATTTATGAAATATATCAAAAGGGATTATTGCAGGGACTGTTTTATAGTTGGCGGAAGTACTCGTTTTTTGGCGTGTTTGCACTGCAGGAACTAGGAATGATATTAGTTATAGGAACGCCTTTTGGGGGGGACTAAATTAGCTCCTACTTCAGAGTAGGGTCTAATCTAGCACAATAGACTTTATTCACTGCAGCGCCATCTTTGACTTTTAACAGGAATGAAAGCGAAGCTGTGAGGGATAGACATACATCTCTTTAGTGGGTTGTAATTATTTAATGTGTTTTTGGATTGTTCTGCTGACGAAACTCTGCAAAAATACTATCCTTCCAAGAACATTTAGTAGACAAAAAACTCAAACATGACAACATGAGCTGTGGGAAATTATGAGTGATCTAGGAGCTTTATACAGCTTTTTGCAGCGGATGCCAAAGAAAACACTTTAAGTCTATCCCTCACAGCCTCGCTTTCATATCTGTCATGGCACTGCTTTGAATAAGGTCTATAGGAGCTACCAGTGACCTAAGTTTATGTTGATTGGCCGAACGTATGCCATACGAAACAGTGGCACCGTGTTAACACACAGTTTACATATACTTAATCCACGAACTAACTCCATGAACATGAATAAAACCCGATAACTGGACCAATGCCGAAGTTCAGACACTTCTGTCGGCCGGCTTAAGTCAGTTCAGAGTTCTTACTGTTGGTGTGAATGCAAACAGGAAAATGGCCCTAGGGGAAAATTTAGTTCTCAGGGTACCGCCCCGGTGGCTAGTTTCTATTACTGAGTTTCAATAACTACCCAGTGCAAAAGCCCCTACTGCCTTTTTGCATATTGTCTTCATTATTGTTGATGAAATCTTGGTCAATAAACATTTTCATCAGCAATCCTTTTGACAAAATGAGGCATATTCAGTTTGTATTTCATATGTAATTATTTGGAGAAGCATCTATGAATAAATTTAGACAGTTTTATTTCTCTTAGCACTGGGCATGATGGGTGGGCCTTTCCCAGACTGAAGCTACCAGGGAAGGGTGATTATATTATTTGCCATTTTTCTTTTTCATTTTGGTTTCAAACCAAGTCTCAACTGTATTTGGAGATTCTGTGGTAGGAAAAAATAGAGTTTGCCAGCCCTGTATAGGCTGGGCTGGTGTATAAGTTTCTGAGAATAGACTGTGAGCTTCTGAATGTGTGTGAGTTGGGTGTGTAAGTATGAGAGAGAGATAAAGAGGGCTGTAGATTTACAATATTAGTTTCCGCTTATTCTCAGTCAATGGCTCCAGATTAAGGAAGTATCCGTTCTGTTGGGTGAGCAGGCTTGATCTGACTTTATAAACTGACCGATGAATACCCTACTTCAGCTGGAAAAAAAAACCTTTTAAAGTTTAGTTTAAGCTGTAGCCCAGAGCTAAAGCAAAGATAATTCTATTCTGGATTCTAGACTCATTTTCAAGGAGGCAAAACAAATCTCTTCCTCTTATCTTTGGCAGACAACAAACTCCCTGAAAATAACATCAGAGACCTCGGAGGAGACTTCCTTTGAGCTTGACGGAGGAAGGGAAAGCCTGATAAGATGGTTTGATCAAAACTTTGATCAAACTTCAAGTGTTCATTATACTAGCTGCCAGCATTCATTGATTTATAAGTCCAGAAAATTTAAAACAAAGAAAAAACTATGATTTGCCATTCACCTAATCAGAAGCAGTAACATCTCAATTAAACAACGTGATTACAGTGAAGGATGAAAAACAAAACCAAATGCAAATTGGGAACCACAAAATATTGTTTACCAAGGCCATGTGTTCTCTTCCCAACCATAAAACGAACCGCAGCGATATTTTAACTACTGACTTTGAATACATTGCTTGTGGAAGACTGTCCTTGTAATCCTCAGGACAAAATGCAAAAATCGCACTGACCTGGATCTTATGAGGAACAATGACTGGATCTTCTCCATGTGTAAATGATATCACATTCACTAAAGAGGTCACAACCGGAGGACAGTGTCGGAATGTTTGGCCTCTGGACAGAATATCCTACAAAACAAAGGACTACAATACAGTACAGTATCTAACCTGAGATCTATAGTTACAGCATCCTTCTATTTCTATTGATGTTTTTATGTGTCATCCACATTTAGAGTGTGTCATTAGTGGCTATGGGTTGTGTGAATGGTGGTAACATTTCTAAACTAGTTTTTGTAGAAACGGTTTTTGTGAATCAGTGAAAGTCAATCCTGTGTATTCGACTAACTTACAGTTGGCATAGTTGGCTATGTATGTACAGTACATAAAGTTTATTCACTGATTTTTTTATACAATGAACATTGTAAGAAATTAATTTTGCTGCTAAATGAAAATACTTATATCTAAATAAAGTTTAATATCTAAACTTTAACATCTAAATAAAGTTTAGATCAATAGGAGAATAATTTTAGCCGTAGCCAACAACACTAATAAATGATGGATGCAAGATCTTGAAGTTGTTAAAATTTTGGAGACATCTTTTAGGTTTGCCAGAACTATTTCAAAGCAGTGTTTCATGAGGCAAACATTTCAAACTAATACACATGAGCAAATCTGTAGCACAAAAGCTTAAACACAAATGCCCAAAAGGGACATTTCTACAAACATTTACACAGTGCCACATTTGCATCTGCGATTTGCACAGGATAAACATCTCTCGACTCCTTTGTGTAAGTGTAAGTCCTAGAGGAAAAGCATCCATCATCATCTAAGCTTAATCCATGACCCCACCCAAATACACTTTCAAACGTTCTCTCTTTCCTCCCTCTCTTTGTACCGAAACAGCGGTCTTTCAAACTGAAACCTAACACTCATAATTATATGCGGGTAGATCTCTTTCCTGACAAATATAGTTCCCTGTGACCAAGTGTATACCCACCAACTGCTTTCAAAGCAATCGTGGACTATTGGAAGGAGACAACCTGTTAAATGACCGAGGCATGCTTGGGAATAAAGCAAATAGTTCATGGAACATACGGAGGTTCTACAAAAAAAAAAAAACATTTTTGCTGCACAGCAAAAACTAAGATTTTTGTTCATCTTTGGAACTCAAATGAAAACCTTTTTGATGAAATCTGAGAGCTTTCTGTCCCTCCATAGACTGCCTTTTCAACTGAAAGCGATCGTGTCTCTTCAGAAAATTTAGACAAAACTGCTCAACCGATCTCTTTATGAACTTTTTGAAGCATCAAAGTTTCAATTGCTTAGCTGTCTACGGAGGGGCAGAAAGCTGTGATACATGCACTTTATTTTGCAATAAAGCTGCCAAGCACATAAATGTAAATGATGGCGGGCCATGGTCCATGAAAGCAGTGGCAGATCTAAGGTTGCTGAAGCATAAAGTTCTGATTTGAAAAGGTTAATAATGAGGGGTAATAAGTAGTTGCTAAATGGCTCAAACAGGAAAAACAGAGCAGAGCTAAAGAAAGAAAATTAGCCCCCTGGCTGCATCCAAATCTCCAACAAATAAAAACAAACAAAATAGAAATGCAAGCATAAGAAAATCTGTGCTTAACCCACATCAAACAAAACCAGACCGCTAACCAGAACCAGAGCAGAACTTCTTTCATCTGTATAAGTCAATGTCTTGAAACAATTAGTCACTAATGAGCTACAATGGTGTATGTCCATTTGAGTCAGACACTCCTCAAAAGCTTTCATGTGATTATTTATTGTGTTACACCCTGTCTACACTGGACACAATGGAACTACGGACATGCCCACTCTATAGACACTCTGTTATCGTCAGATGCACCAGCTCTTGGGTGAAGGAGAAGACTGTGGAGCAGCAGGTGGACACAGTGAATGCAGATGGAGGTGAGCAGGGTGTTGGCCTTGGAGTTAATTTTATTTATTTTTTTCCCATGTACGTGCCTAATCACTTATTATTATTTATCGCACAATCTATCTGAGCAGTGCTCAGATACAGGGAAAGTTTCAGCAAAGGATACATTGATTTCTAACCCTTGCATTAGCTCTAGATATATTTATGGAGATATGGAGAAATAAAAACCACCCTGTACAGCTATGATCAGCTATTCGGCTGAACTTTCGATGTTTTGTTACAGAAAGGCTGAAGCTGATCGGTTGGTTCTTGTGACATGACCTGCAATGCGCTTGCAGCATTCTGAAAAGTTTAGATGTTTTCAACTCGCTGCGCCTGTAAAACGCACCGCATGTGCGTTGCGACCGTGTTGCTTCCATTATGAGCGCGCTTGCCAAGCGCCTACATTTGAAATAACGAATTTGAGCATGCAAAAGATGTGAATGGCCCCTAACACGAGAATGAACCTCATTGGTTCTCACACATCAAGCAAACATGCTTGAGCTTCCATTTACCACAACTGATGTGTGAGTTGATGAAAGTTTATATTTGATAAAAAACTAAATTAAATCTGCATATAAAGTGATCGTGTCTCTTCAGAAAATTTGGACTAAACCACTTAATTCCTATGGATTAGTTTTACGATCTCTTTATTAACTTTTTGAACCATCAAATTGGTAGTTGCGTATGTCAATGGAGGGACGAATTTTATTCAAATTAATTGTAATATTACATATAATAAATTATAATATTTGAATATTGTGTTGTAACAGGGGGCTTCAAGTCAAAAAGTTTGAGAGTCACTGATCTACAGCGCATCACACTACAGCATTTGGAGATACTAGCTTAGCATTCCTATTAAAATGTATTAAAGCCTGTTCACATCAAGAACAATAACTAAAAAGAGAACAAAAATGATAACTATATTTGCATCCACACCAACACATGATAAAGATCTGTTTATTATAAAGTTTCTGATTGGCTGTCATCAGCTGGAAAAAATTATTCCTCTGTGTCAATATTGTTAAAGCTGTGGTGTGGGTTTTTCTCTATTCTTGCAGAATAAGAATGATTATTAAAACTTTATAATTATCTTTATAGTTTTTGTCCTTAGTGTGAACGGCCCATATAAGCGAAATCAGGTCAAAGGAAACATTTCTGTTGGAGAGAGGAATAATCACATAGCCTGTGGTTTTGGGTTACCAGACCTGGGAGCATGGGGAGGCCACGCATCTAGAGAAGGAAAACATCGCCCTTTAGCAGAACAGGTGGCCTCTGCTCAAAGAATCAGAAACGCAACTGTCAAACCACATAGGATATGGACAAATACTGGCAAATCATCCAAGAAGAATGAATACCAAGTACAGACTTGTGTCAAAGGAAAGGACATGTTTTGCCTCATCTTTGAACGTTAAGTCATGATGGTGACCTCACAGACAATTGTTATCTAAACACATAAAAATTTAAGAAAGAACAAACAAAGCAACGGTATTTGCATATAACACTATGGAGTGTGAAAGTGAATACACTTACAGAAGTGTTGACAGACCGCTTAAGGCTATATTTAACATAGCAGTTTCAGTGTAGAAGACCAATCCAGATGAACAAGAGGAAAGTTTGAGTCGAGCTGAAAAACCCTACATTGATGTCATCTGTTTCAAGTATGGTTTATTTAAAGTTTAGTAGGTATAAAGGTTTCACCAAAACATTTCAGGGAGTTACTCCACACTGACCAAAACATTCCAATACGGGACCACACATGCACAATTTAAACACTTTGGAGAATGAATTTCTACAAAATATCTATTCTAAATATATGAAGAACAAGCCTCACGCACAGAGTTTTATCCAAAATAGATGCAGTGACCTCAGGAGGGAACTTACAGTAGAGTGAAGAGTTAATGTTGGCTCCATTTCTAAGTATTATTAGTCCTCAGGGCTCCTGTAGACACCCAATGTAAATAAGCATATCCATTCAGCTGCACGCTCTGCGAGTTCACAGGATGAAGCTGAAGTGAGTGTGTCTATCTTCTGTCCCTGCATTCAGACTGTCTGACTTTCCCTTCTGCGCTCCGTCCTTTTCCCTCCTCCCATCTCCTTTCACTCTGTGCCTCAGACAGATTCCTCCTCCCACTAACTCTGATAGCAATAAATCCTCACTCCCTCAGACCTACGGAAAAAAGCTGTGATGTCATGTTGATTCGAGAGGGAACTCAAAAAGTTTAAGTTTATGATTTGAGGCATCTTGACTTTCTCACTTGCATAATGTTTTCTTAAGAGTTCTTATGACCTAGGAAAAGCTCTGATAGAGCGTTTGACAGACAGGAATGTTTAAGGTGAGTTGTGTGGGTTTGAAAAGTTTGAAATCAAGCAGGAATACAGCAAATTGAATTACTATACGTAGAACTGGACACTCCTCTCTGAGATTCTCATTAGTTAGTAGTGGGCTGCAGAAAAAGTTTCTGAATTTGAACTTTCTCAACTTTTTGTCACATTACGGTGCATCATTTTCGAAAACCTTTTCGATTTTTATCAGTGGATCACTAAACTTTCAGTAAAGGTTTTTCCACATTTTCATGTGGAAAACAAGTTATATCCTCTATCGTCAATAGTGTAGCGAATCACAATGTATGAAGCACAGCTCACACAGGAGTCACTTTCAAACCAAGCAGCTTTCTGTTGGTCAATGTGACAAATCAGCATGAACCCATATCGAAATCTGAATGGGGAAATCTTTCATCCTCATGCGAAATTCGTAATTGTATGGATTCCTATTGAAATGACTGTATTATTAAAACTGGCATGCAACATGCTAAAAGAAATTTCCTTGCAAAAAAAAAAAAAAAAACCTAACTTTTGAATAGTGTAGAAAAGTGTGTGAGTGTTGCGTTAGCGACCAATCAAGAAAAATGTTTTCTGAAAACTAAAATTACCACATAGACTCGGTTGGAGAATGGTTAAAAACGGTTGGATTTGCCCATATTTGACCCAAACAAAGGTTGAAACAACCCAGCATATACCGGTAAAATTTCTCCCCACGGTAAGAATTAGTCTTGCCACGATAATGACGATAAAGCCTGGTTGATAGTGTATTTCTGCTTGCGATCCATTCGCAGCTCATGTGCAGAGCGAAAACAATTATGGCGGAAGGCGGACATGAAGCTGAGGAGTTTATCACTAAATGAAGAGCTACCTCTACAATCTGGAACTGGTACACAAAGATATATTTTCACTTGCTGAACACTCTGACTGAGCACTTCAGAGTTTCGCTCTCTGTCAAGTGATCCGTAAAGCGTACTATTTCAGTTCATCTCAATGAATCTCAATGTTTATTTGACGCACAGGCTCCAGGGGTTAATAAAGGCCTTCTGAAGTGAAGCGATGTATTTGTATGAGAAAAATATCCATATTTAACAAGTTGTAAAGTAAAATATGTAGCTTCCAGGCCGCCATCCGTATTTAACTTACGAAAAAAGTGTAATGCCTCTCGCAGTTCAAAACGCTTACACTATGTCCCACGCCTTCCGTATTCAAGTTGGTCTGGCGGAAGCTAGATATTTTACATCATAACTTGTTAAATTTGGATATTTTTCTTACACAAACACATCGCTTCGCTTCAGAAGGCCTTTATTAACCCCCAGAGCCATGTAGAGTATGTTTATGATGGATGGATGCATTTTCTTGAGCTTCATACTTGTTGGTTCCATTCACTGCCATTATAAAGCTTTGATGCGTCAGGATATTTATTAATATAACTCAGATTGTGTTCATCAGAAAGAAGAAACTCAATGACATGACGTACCACGCGTTGTGTACCACGCGTTTTGTAGAACGTCATGGCATTGTGTACTACGTTGCGAAAAGTTAACTCTTTTTGGACATACATCGAATGCATATGGCTGTCGTGCCGGAAGCTTGTTATTTTACTTTATAAAGTTTTAAATAATGATACTTGTCTTACACAAATGCATCGATTCACTTCAGAAGGCCTTTATTAACCCCCTGGAGTCGTATGGATTTATTTTTTTATGGATGGATGCATTTTTTTAATCTTCAGAATTTGGGCAGCCATTCAAAACCATTTTAATTTATAAAATTTATAAAATTAAATTTATGGGGGGCAGATCTTTCAGTACTATCGCACCCAAACTCTGGAATTCTCTCCCTCGCTCACTCTGTTGTGTAAATAATATCTCTGAATTTAAATCATTACTCAAAACTCACCTGTTTTCTGAATGTTATACCTCTTGATTTGTTTCATTGATTGCACTGCATTATTACTAATATTTCTCTGAATGTTATGTCTCAAGCCCTGTTTTGTAACTTTTGTACTTGACTCTTTTTTCTGTATACTTCCATGTTCATTATTGTTTCTCTCACTGTCTACTCGTATTATCTCTTCCTTGTTATGTACACTGTAAAGCGTCCTTGAGCTCTGGAAAGGCGCTATATAAATAAAATGTATTATTATTATTATTTAAACCTTGGAGAACTAAGGATATTTTTAAACATATAATATAATATCCACGTTGTGTTCTTCTGAAAGAAGATAGTCATATACACCAAGGATGGCTTGAGGGTGAGTGGAATAATTTTCATTTTTGGGTGAACTATCCAGCTTTTTGGACCAGAAATTGCTAGAAATCAATACTGGATGGATTTTCATCATTGATAGGATACAAACCTACAGCTGTTGTAAATCGGCTGTAAATCCCAATCACTTGGGAAATAAATCTACCATGTGCTATAAAACTATCAACGGCAACAACATACAATTGTGTTCATTAGCATTTTATAATATAGTTATGATAAAGTCCAAACTGGGACCATATCCTTATCCATCCTCAGCAGCATACAGGCCTCCACTGCTGCTACATACCAAAAGTGTGCAATAGAGTTCCACATACTGGGCTGCAAACACAAACGCTTTGTGTCTGCAGGACTCTACAACATACTTTATCAGTCAGTGGTGGCAGTAATGATCTTATATGCAGTCGTGTGCTGGAAGCAGCATCCAGACTAGAGCTACCAAAACACTCTACAGCTTAATCAAGACGCCTGGCTCAGTCTTAGTGCTAAGAGAAGTGCTGTCTGAGGGGTGGAAGCTGTCCAAACTTTCTGCCATCATGAAGGATGCCTCTCATTTACTTCATTACTTTATAAAAAAGACTTCCATGGTGTTCTAAAGTGTACTGTGGTGTACTTCCTCCTTTTTATGATGATATCAGGTCATTCTGATCTGGCCGAGAGTTGCGTCAAACAATGAATTTGCATTCTATTCGTATACAGAAGAGATTTACAATCCATCAATGAGTGAAATCAGACTGAACAAGAGAATAAAGAAAACAGCAATCATATGGTCACTGTCAATGTTATGATATTTCTACTATCTAAAAGCCACATTTTCTGACATTAAAAAAACAGAGGTGGAGTTTGTTGCAGCTTCTTTAGTTTAGCACAAAACTGCTGAGTACATTACTGAAATGAGCTGAATGGCCTTTCATTTAGATGTTATCTGGCAACAAAAAAAAAACATGCTTAGACCAAGCATTTTCCAAGCAAACAAGCCTCTCCATTTCACATCCCCTCCCTCTCGCTCTTGTTCTCCTGGTGAGCACCAGCGTGACTGATGTTCTCATAACCACACTTTCCAGTCTGCCTGACCACCAGAGGGGCATTAGGTCCATGAAAAAGGCTGCTTCAAGTTCCAGGAAAAGCCAAAGGGAAATCCTACTCCTCTCAGATTCCACACTTGGAGAGGTGACAAACCCTTTCCAGCTTCTAACCTCAAGAAATTTGCTGGTTAAAATTCACATTACTCCATTAGTGTGCACAAAATATTTAAAGGTTTGAAATGTGCTCATCAGTCTCAGTCTGTTGAGAATAGTGCTCAACCAAGCAACAGTTCCCCCAAAAACGAAAATGGCCATCATTTGCTCACCCTCTTGGCATTCCAAACTGGTATGTTGTTAATTTTTACAAACAAAAGACAAAAAAACACCAAAAAGGCACCACAGAAGTAGTCCATTTGACTTATGTGATGCTACCGTTCAAAATGTTGGGGTCATTATATTAAAATAGAAAACAGTTATTTTAAATTGTAATAACATTTTAAAATGCAATAATATTTCACAATATTACCATTTTACTGTATTCTTTTTCAAGTAAATGCTTTCAAAAACATTAAAAAAAATCTTACTGACACCAAATTTTGAACAGTAGTGTATTACTCTCCACTGTATTGCTTCCTAGTCTTCTAAGGCCATGATAGCTTTATTTGACAAACAGACTGAAATTTTGTTATTCCTCAGTTGTTGCTTTCCACTGCCTTTAAATTAAATATGGTTGAAATAAAGTTGGTGACAGATGGGAAGTGGGGATTTTCAGTGAATAAGAATTAAAGCTAAGATTGTTCATCACACAAAGCTGTCGCATGACTTCAGAATCTTAATTTTTTTTTATAATAATAAATGTAATAATAATAAAGTGAGGGTTGAAGCTAAAAGTAATGTGTGTTTTCAGTCTACCCAGCCACATAAAGGCTTCTTTACATTTGGGAGAGGATACTAATGGTACCATCACTGTCATTCAGAGTGCCAAGTGTTAATAATAGTTTCATGGTTATCCTTGTCTATTGAAAACAGAAAAAACATGATTTTGCTTGAGAATAATGGAACGTGTATATAGAGAGAAAAGAAATTAAAAAAAAGAAGCAGGAATTGAAAATAAGATTGGAGCATAATACACTGACTGACCTTCCTATGTACTGATAACAAAACAATTAGACACACCCATATCTGTTTTCATGCATCAGTACTGCAGCAAAAAAACAAAAACAAATTTGATTTAACAGTATGATATGGGTGCTTTAGTTGGAGGCAAGGCAGAAACTGCTATATCTTACCTCAAGGTCATTAAGTGAATGAGCCAGACTGAGTCGTTTAGCTGGACCTGATGTTCTTCGAACAGAGGAGCGTCCCCTTGTGAGTGCCCAAAATAAAGATCCCTGAGAGGACAAACATTGACCAGAGATTGATATACAATCCTTTACAATTTCATAAAAGTGAATGCCACAGCAAATGTGAATAACATTATTGTATGTCTTACAATACAGAGGTATATTTATTTATTTTACAATTTGTTACACTCTATCAGTCGTGTTACTTGAAACTAATTTGAAAAAATGTATTGGTTATAAACAACATAACAGGACTGAAAAATCTAAATTCTTATTGTAAAATAAATAAATGTAACACATATGTTTTGAAACAATATTACTGCAACACTATTGACATTAAAATTGGTTAAAAAAAATATTATGTAAATTATTAAATAAAATGTTTAACTTAATTTATATATTAATACTCTGTGTTCCATCTAAATATTTCCATCTAAAATTTAAGCTTTAAAATTAAATCTGTGGGACAAAACATGTCAGAGAGAGACAGATGACCCAGCAATAAATCATCTCAGTGAAAGGAAGGAAATAATTTTCCTCTGTTCCTTTACGTGGCTGACAAATTGTTGCTAGGTGACTCCCGACATTGTTAATAAAGCTAAAGCTGATCCATCCGGCGTAATCATATTGAACTGCACTAATCAACCCAATAGCTCCATCTGCTGTGCCTGATACTTGCAGCACCATCTGCTCCTTGACTCATTGTATTAAGCCCTTAATACAATGGGCATGGTGGCAGTAAACCTTCCATAAGACCGACCGCTGGGCAGACAGCAAAGACAAAGCAAAGATTGTCTACTTTGATTCACCTTAAAGAGCTAGGATCTACTTGAGAGAAGAAAAACTGGTAGAAAATTAAAAAACAATAGTGGGCAATCAGTAAAAAGATCATTACATTGTTGTAAAGTTATTTTAATGCTTACAAGCATCACTGTTACTCATACTTAAGGTTACTGCTATTTGTAAGGTATTTTTAAGATTTACTTATACTTAAAGGATTAGTTCACTTCAGAATTAAAATTCCCTGATAATTTACTTACCCTCATGTCATCCAAGATGTTTATGTGTTTCTTTCTTCAGTCAAAAAGAAATTAAGTTTGAGGAAAACATTCCAGGACTTTTCTCCATACAGTGGACTTCACTGAGGTTCAATGGGTTGAAGATCCATATTGCAGTTTCAATGCAGCTTCAAAGGGCTCTACATGATCCCAGCCAATTAATAAGGGTCTTGTCTAGTGAAACATTCGGTCATTTTCTAAAAAAAATAAATAAATAAAAATGTATATACTTTTTAACCACAAATGTTTGTCTTGCACTAGCTCTAATCATGTTGGAAAGGTCACGTGTGACGCTGGCGGAAGTACCGTGGCAGGGCGAAAAAATCCATATAATTTTCTCCTCCAACTTCAAAATTGTCCGAGATCATTCTTTTACCTTTTTTTGTAAAGGGCGTTTGGCTTATTCTTTGCATGCTCGCTTTGTAGACACTGGATCGGTACTTCCGCCTACGTCACGCGTGACCTTTCTAACGTGATTACGTAATGCGTCGCACATCGCAGAGCAGTGCAAGTTTGTGGTTAAAAAGTATATAATTTTTATTTATTTTTTTTAGAAAATGACCGATCATTTCTCTAGACAAGACCCTTATTCCTCGGCTGGGATTGTGTAGAGACCTTTGAAGCTGCATTTAAACTGCAATTTGGACCTTCAACCCATTGTACCCCAGTGAAGTCCACTATATGGAGAAAAATCCTGGAATGTTTTCCTCAAAAACCTTAATTTCTTTTCGACTGAAGAAAGAAAGACATAAACATTGGATGACATGGGGGTGAGTAAATTATCAGGACATTTTTATTCTGAAGTGAACTAATCCTTTAAGGTTTAAAGGTCATTTATTACTCACCCTCATGCCGTTCCACACCCGTAAGACCTTCGTTAATCTTCGGAACGCAAATTAAGATATTTTTGTTGAAATCCGTGAGGCCTGCATAGGGAGCAATGACATTTGTGTTCATGTGAGTCAGTTCATGTGAGTACAGTGGTTCAATATTAATATTATAAAGCGACGAGAATATTTTTGAAAAAACAACTTGTATAGTGATGGCCGATTTCAAAACACTGCTTCAGGAAGCTTCGGAGCATTATGAGTCAGTGTGTCGAATCAGCAGTTCGGAGCGCCAAAATCACGTGATTTCAGCAGTTTGGCGGTTTGACACACGATCCGAATCAGGATTCGACACAGAAGAATCATAACGCTCCGAAGCTTCCTGAAGCAGTGTTTTGAAATCGGCCATCACTAAATAAGTCGTTATTTAGTTTTTTTGGCACACCAAAATATTTTGCCGCTTTATAATATTAATATTAAACCACTGTACTCACATGAACTGATTTAAATCAGTTTTTAGTACATTAATGGATCTTGAGAGAGGAAATGTCATTGCTGGCTATGGAGGCCTCACTGAGCCATCGGATTTCAACAAGAATATCTTAATTTGTGTTCCGAAGATTAACGAAGGTCTTACGGGTGTGGAACGGCATGAGGATGAGTAATAAATGACATTATTTTCATTTTTGGGTGAACTAACCCTTTAAGGAACCACCTAGAACATTCTAGCAAATCACCTACAAGAAAAACCTTTAGTTTTTATATATTAGTGCATAATAAAAAAATAAAATGATCAAGTTATATATATTTTTTTCTGACCTTGTTTTCCCCGTCCTTATGCTTGGCTGAGCTACTGAAGAACCTGGTCGTCAGCTCAAGCTGTGGGGTAAAGTTCATTCTCTGAGGATGTTTGAAATCTTCTAGTGGTTTGTATCTGAGAGTCGGAATTTGTTCCATAGCAGGCGGCAGGATGCTACTTTTACTTTTGGGCTCATCGCTGTCCCTCTCCACCAAGCATTCAATGCTGTTAGGACGAGACTTCTGCCAGCGAGCTTTTAAGCCAAAGGAAGGTCTACGTTGACTGGTTCTCTGTTTAGGTGGCAAGTTAGATTGCATACTAAGAGGAAGTGGAGTAAAAGCTGAAGCATCCACCCTGGCTGAGACACCTGACTGAGTCGCAGGTTGAGCAGCTCCTGTTAGCGGTTCAGATAAAAGGCACCTGCACTCTGGTTTGAGGAGTGCGCTTATCCTATGCTGGGAATAATACGGTGGTGGATTGGGAATGTTTGGAGATGTGAAGCTCCACTGGCCAATGAGACTGTCTCTATCCTCTGGCGAAGCATTTCCGATCCCACTGTCGCTGCCACTGCCGCTGTTCCGTGCATTTTGTTGTCCTTCATCAGGATTTTCGCTGTCGAGTTTCAGTCTTAGTTTTTCAATATAGTCTCCTATATCAGTATAGAGGACGGACACGAAGTGTGAAATCGAGTGCGGAGTTTGAGGAAAATCCAAACAGCCTTGAGTGTCTGGATCAGGAGTGCAGGGAATCCCAAAATGCCTCATGATACTTTGGTGCTCCTTGTGAACATAAAGCTCTGGATCTATGAAAAAGACATGGCATAATGTCTTAAGGGTGCTTGTCTGTGTCCCAACATCAATATTTTTGGTCGAATCGACCGAGACAAGGCCAAAAAACCTGCTGTCCTCCGTGCAAATGACGCAAAGCGCCAGGTTCTCTGCTGGGTAAGATGCCAGGACGACGTCTCGGTCATCACAAAGCTGAATGCAGTTGCATTTGACCCTCATCATGACCAATGAATGGGTTTTCTGCTTAATACCGATCTGACTGATGCATTCATGAATGGCTTGCAATGCCTCCTCCTCAGATTGTGACGTTACTAGCTCCAATTCCATGGAGTTGATGTATCCCACAATCATTGCAACATTTAGGATGCTGGAGTCAGATACAAAGTCATTCTGACTCTGAAGGTCTGAAAACACAGAATCCTCACTCACGACTCGAGATGTGTCACACTGTGAGAGACTATCAGTGTGGATTTTGGATCTACTACGCTGCTGCAACCAATAAGACATATCTGGTTCAGATAAAGGTCTTTGTTTTTTCTGCTTCTCTTGATTGGCGGTCATGGTCCCCTGATCGGAAATCTCAAAGACAGTATCAAAACTTCCAACCGACTGAAGCATTGGCTCCATGCTGTTGAGTTTAGCAGGGAAGGGGTCCTTTTTTCCAGGATTAAGCCATGGCAGTTTACTCTTACTCTGACAACCCAGTTCCTCGTCGCTGGAGCAGGAGGCCCTGGGCGGCCTGTCAACAGATGTGACCAGCAAACACAGTGACCGTGATGACGTACCGATTAGCTTGACCACAACTTCATGTGATGCCTCAGACACATCTGTATCATTCACACGCAAGACGTGGTCACCAGGCCGCAGTCCGACACTGTACGCCGGACTCCCTTTTATTATTCCTTGCAGAATACAAGGTGCTTGACCGGCAATGGTAAATCCGTAGCCAGCTCTGCCACGCTCCATTTCCACCCTGCGAACCGCCGGGCTGGCGGGACGGTCCAAAGGTCTCATTGTCGACTCAGCTGGCTTCAGAACTCTCATTTCAGCGCTGGAATTCACAATTTTAGTACTTTGTACAGGTCATGCAGTTTCGTTCAGATACAATTCCAACCATGAAAAATCATCTTGCTGCACTGCTAAGGGTCAGACCTGAGGGGAGTAAAGTGACTAAGCTTAGAACATATATGAGACTTGCCAATGAAGAGTTATTAGGAACACAATATGCATGTACTACAATATGTACAAGGAGAATACAGCAGAGACACCCTAGAGGTAGACTATTTTTAACACCACATCTGTCTCCTTGTATTTCTATTATTTGGAGTGTAAACTGTAAAGAGTTAAGAAAAGGTGAAAAACCTTTGATCATTCTGTCATACCATATAAAATGAATAATATATAATAAATTATTTTAAACAATTATCTACAAGACACTTAACTGTTCCATTTTGATCGAGATTTATCAACTCATAAATTGAGACTGCATGTATAATGTGTAATTATATGATTNTGATTTTCATTTATAATATATATATTTTTTTAAAATATGTAGTATTATATAAATATATATTTAATATTTAACATAATATTTTATAAATGTACAAATTGAATTTCGTATATTTAAAAATGTATATGTCACAACGCAGGACTACATCAGTGAACTAAAAAAAACTCTTATTAAAACTATGACTTGTGATATATTATGAACTATTAAGTTGCTTTAATCGTATGTTTTCAAATATTTTACAAAATGATAATAGTAAACTTGAATGACCCTTTGATAAAAGAAAAGATAGATACAAATGTGTCTAAACAGCTCTCAGATGCAACATGCCAAACACTTTTCATTCACTCCGATGTGTTACATGTAAACAAACTTGCGTTCCAAGAGCACTTCTTTCACTTAACTTTCACATATCTTATAACAACAAACGTATAAACTGACTGGCGCTTACCTTTTTTTAATTCCAAAGTTTTTCTTCGTTTATTTCCGAACTCCGTTCGCGCGACGGACTTAAACCACTGCCATTCACTATTGTTGGGAATACAAAGCGTCATTCTCTTGTCGCTATGGCACCGTAACGTTTGCAAACTGATATCAGCCCTCTCATTGGTCAACAGACGTGTCAATCATGTTCGATATTCAAATATATACGGCGCTATCATTGGCAGTTGGAAAAACCATGCAGTTTTTACTTAGTGTAGTGTTTGCGATCTACTAGCTAATATATACTTACACTGGTCCTTGTGACTGAGTGCACTTAATACGATTATTTTGACGGTAGGAATTAAAGTACATGTATTCAATAGCATGAATTGGCATATTAAGTGTTAAAAACAGCAGTATTTCATGTAAACTATAAGAAGATTACAAACGGCGATCTCAAATTTGCATTCAGGCGGTGTAATTTTCCTGATATACAGTCATTTGAGATATAGACGCGTAAAATAAAAGGTTTTAGAAGCAGTGCATTTTTTTAAATGTTGGTTTCTATTCATGGGTATGGGACCACACCCAGGTCACCGTGCACTAACGCCTTTCCTCTTATCAACAGGGACCTTTCATGAGCGCCTGACAGGTGTCAAATCATCACAGACGAAGAAGAGAGGTGTTGAAATTCATATTTGTACTCCGTTTGCATACATGCAGAAAGGATTATCGATGTTGTCCTCGCATTAAGAAGAATTAAAGAGCATGTGGTGGTGCATTAACCATTATAATGTTTGGGTGCCAGTCAGGTTCTATCAGTCTATGGGTTCTATCTATCTGGCCACTTTAGGAGTGGGTTAAGTGACAAACAAGGATGTCCAAGATGATAAAAAATGTACTCTTTTTTCCAAGTAAAGATATTGCAGACATAGTAAGAGTACTATGGTATGCTATTCTGAGCTCAGACTTTAATTTGTCAAATAAATATTGATTCACCTTTAAAAATATAATGAAAGATTATCCCAAACTTCTTATGACAACTTTTATTCATTTTTTTTTTTTTCAAGAATTTCAGCTTTTTAATGAGAATTTTTATTTTTCACAATCTTAGAATGGTTGGACCACTTCCATTTCCGACATCTCACAAAAAAATCATAAAAGATTTGTATTTAGGTAATTTTATGTGAATTGCATTTTTTTATTTTTTTATTTTAACTGATCTAAGCTATAAGAGTTTTATGTTGTTGACACATAAGCATATAAACTGCTACCAAAACAAATGCATTCTGTAACATTTACTATCATGATGTTACATTTTGCTAAATTGTGCTAAGCTGTAAAAGTGTACTGGTAACATTGATCTGTAATGGTAATAACTAAACTTCCACCAACCATTTGGAGTTTTCTGTCTGCATTCTGCAGTAAACCGTGCCCCTGCAAATTACGCCTACTACAAGTTACGCCTTCCACGAAGAAACAAGCTTGGATGTCATTGACTAAAACAATCTTTTGAAGTAAATTATTTTATGTTTTATGTATGAAATGTTTGTGAGATGAGCTAATATTGCTTTCGAATCTTATTATTAAATAACAGCTAGTAGTAAAACGACATAAATTATACTCTCAATTTAATACAGACTCATTGTAATTATAGCTAAAAACCTACCCCCACCCCCCACACACACTTAAACCTTACCCTAGAGTTTCATACTTAAAATACTTTAAAAACTGATGAAAACAAACGATAACTGTACGATTATACTTTTATTATACGATTATAGTAATAATATAGATTATTATACGATTTGTATTCCTTATCACTACATGGCAATAGTGAAGCTTAAAAAGCCAGGAAAGTGAAGTAGAAGAAGAGCAGTACTAGTGACGACATCAGCGATGTAACCTGGCGTAACCTGAGGTAGGGGGCGTAATTTGTAGGGGCGTGGTTTGTAGTACTGCAGGATGCAGTCGGACACACTTTTGGCGTGTATCTTAATCAGCTCCCTAGTTCAGTAGTCAGGGCACTGATCAGGGAGTCGGCCACAGTCATTTACATGATATACTGATTCACGACCTGAATCTGTCTGTCTGGCTGAACTTCTGTCCTTTTGAAGTTTACTTGAACACTGTCCTCTTATAGAATGCCTTAAAGGGATAGTTCACCCTAAAATGAAAATTAAGTCATCATTTACTCACCCTGGTGTTGTTCTAATGCTATATGCCCTTCTTTCTTTTATAGACCACAAAATGAGAATTTTTTTTAAATGTCCCGCTCGCGCTCGTCCATATGTGTGAATGGCGACCAACATCAAGCTTTTTACGACACATGGTCCAATGCCACATGTGTCGTATATTCTAATGCTGCATTCAAACGGGGCGCCGGCGTTAACGCTTCCCATTTACTTTGAATGGGTGACGTCATGCGTTGCCGAACTGAATTGTGGGTTCTTCACTCGCGTTGCAAGCGGCAGAAGTTGAAGATTTCTCAACTTTTCAAGCGCCAACGCAGATGGATCATCCAATCAGATCGCCCTGTGCAAATACCCTAGAGCAGTTGCTAGCCAATTGCGTTTGTGCAACACCGGAAAGTAATGTGATTGGCTGTTATCACTATAATGGTCGCGGCAACTCTGGGCAACACAAGCCTCAGACACGCCCTCCGTCAACCGTTGACGCTGATGCCCCACGTGAATGCAGCGTTAGTGTTCTGGGGCTATATAATATGAACTGTAATGTATTATTTATAGAAAATCCTGACCTTGGCCGATGGTGTGCTTTTTCTGGGCGACACCGAGTGAACTGCAGTGCTAATAGAGTCACATGTCGTGTAGCCATGGCACCCCATTTTAGGGTGAACTATCCCTTTAAAAGAGATCTGAAATCCTTTAGATGTCTGTCAGTCATGTCATTTCTGGTTGAGTTAGAAACCTGAAATCTGAGACTCTCAGCAACTAACACAGCGATTTAGAAATCAAATCAACCAGATTTCATAAACAACACATTTTGTCACATAACAATCAACTTTAAACTTTTGAGGCATGAAGAAATACATTTTGAGTCAGATAGTTTGAACAAGATGTGGATAAACTATCAGTTCTTTACAAATTAGCTTGTGTAGGTTACATCTGTCAACATTTTTAAATAACATATTTATTGTAGAAGACTTAACAGTGCTTAAACAGGTCTAAAATGTACCGCTAACTAGTTGGTTATAGCTTTTATACTCTGCAAAGACAAAAAAAGGTCCCGTATCTGAGGCCTTGTCACTCAGGCGTGGGTGTTCCTAAACTCTTTGAGGCCGGTGGGTTGGGCCAAGAAGGAGCAGGCTGAGCAGGAATCATCTTCTCCAAGAGGTTCATCATTCGCTCCTGAAGCTGGAGGCTCTGCACCTGCAGGAAGTTTTGCTGATGCATAACACGGCGAACTTCGTGACATGCCTCCTCAACGGCATGGCTTACCCTGCGTTGCTCCTGCAGCATTGCATCCAGGATACGCAGCTTCTTTCGGCGTAGTGACACATGTGACAGCCTCCGCCTCTTACGTGGTTGTGACCTGCGGATGGACAGCCATGCAGTTATAGTTCCATGATTATGATTCTGAAATAGATCTGTGATCTGATCAAACATGTTACCTTGTTTCAAAAGAACTTCCCGAGTTCTCTGTTAGGCCTTCTTCCTCATCGTTGATGTCTCTTTCCTCTGAGGAACCGGTGTACTCGGGTAGAAACCCACTTGGCGGAGCTGACTGGGGCACAGAAGAGTCAAGTTGAGAGGTGGAGGGGCCAGACGTCGAGAGGTTCGGTGGGCTCATATGGGCTTGCTCTGGTACCTTTGACAAGATCCTCTCAATAGATTTGTAGTATGGCCAGTCAGGTATAGCATTCCCACCATTTGCTGTGTACTTCAGCTTCCTGTTAGAAAAGGATGCTGTTAAACAAGTTTTTGCACAGAGTACTTAAAGTCGGCTTGAAACGGAAGTTACGATATCCAAGTGAAACAGCTTCTTGAACAAGAAAAAATGTATGACGGAACTTGATTTTGTCCATCTGGAATTTATTTGATCGTTGGTTGTGGTTTGCTATTGCTTTGATCACATGTAAATGGCAGGTTGTCCTGGCCTTGCACTAGTAAGCACACCATCAGAGAAGAGAAAAGATGTTATAATAATTATAATAAATACTGCAATAAAAAAATAGAATTGTCTATTTTGGTTTCATGGTGACTTTAAGCTACTTTATATTAGCTTAAGAAGTATATTGGCTTAAGAGAATGAATCAGAAATGGTAGAAGTCAGTTATTACTACACTATTCTGGACTAAACTTGGATGTTTGGATGAGACCAAGATAGTTATTCTTGTTGTATTTACTGTGATAAGTCAAGAAATTTGTAAGGCTATTGGTTAAACTTAACCATTTATTTTAAAAGCTGTATTCTGCAGTTTTAAACGCGTACCAATAGTTGTTTAGTGTACTACAATAGTTGAAATCTGTATAAAATGTCCAGTAATGAAGCTCACACAGCAGTCAAAAGTCATTAATATTCCTAACTCTAAATAAACTGAATAAAATATAATTGAACAGCTTCATATATTACATCTCTCTAGTCTAATGCAGCCTGCAGCATAAACCACACAAAGGAAATATGTGTATCATATCACTGTCACTCTTTTGGATATTATGTATACAAAATATTGTAGTATATTTTGACCAAATATCTGACAGTGCACAACTGCACGCAAAACACTAACGTTACATATTGTGGGATGTTATGTGACAAAGGGATTTTGGTTTAATTCACGTTGTTGTTTTTTCTGGACTAGATGAGTGTTTGGTTCTATATGCGTTCTCTGTTGCTATTTGAATTCAAAATGTAGATCATGGTCAAACTGGTGCGCTGTTTTGGTTTTGTCTGCCCTAAAAGCAATCGAAAGTACTGTATACTTTATTTGTGGCAGGCTCTGTGCGTGACGCAATTTTCGTCATCAGAACAGTCCTCTTCTGTCCGCTTGTAGCCTGATTTATTTTCGTCCGCGCAGACTTGCGAGTGATTGAACGCAAGGTAGTGCGCATGCGTCGAACGCGTGCAACCATGCTAGTTGAAAGACTAGTAGACTGAGCAAAATGGAGAAGTTTACCTAGACATTTATCTTATGTTTAACTATTTAATGTCTACATCTTACTAAGTAGTAGGAGTACACTTGTGTAGCGTTAAACAGATTATTGAAAATTATTATTTTAAACTCTTTGGCCTTCAAATGGACAGACAGACAGACAGATAGTGTTACTTGCCTGAATTGGAAAGTCATGTTGGTAATCTTCATCTTAATCTCCTCCCTGTGTCGCTGTTCCCCAGTTAATTCGTAAAGTTGCTTAGCCATTGTCTCGTAGATCTTAGCATTGCGCTTAGCCTTCTTTAGCTCTGTCACATACTCTTCCCAAATGTACACAAGAGCTTTCATCTCAGAATCCGTCCAGTTACGAGCCCTTCTGTGCTTCTCGTTCAAGCCCGGCACAGTGTAACTAAAGCAGAGGTCCTCGGAGGCCATTTTATGAACAGATTAGGTATCTTTCTTTCGGGTTTATGATTTAAGCGTGGTTCTTTCTCAGTGCAGTCTGTTTTCCAGGCTTTACTTTGCTTTCTCAAGCATGTGCTTGTGTGTGCTAGAGACAGGCCTCTGCTGCCCTTCCCCCCATGCTTAGTTAAGAGGCCTCAAAATGGAACCTCGAGGGCTGGAGCAATCGCTTTAAAAGCTTTTAAAGAGGGAAGTTCGTCAGCATGATGTCAAGTTACCCTGGCAACAGCCTGCTAAGGCCCTCCTCTTCTAGCCAAACCCTTCCCCTTCTCCTCTACTCTTTTGTCTCTGTCAGTCTGCAGCAAAAAGCTTTTAGCTGAAAGCCAACAAAGTGGGTCGGGCAGGCAGAAAATCTGCATGTGAAATACGACTCCTCTGGGGACTAAAAGTGGCAGTGTGCGCTGTTGCCTAGGCAACCGTTCTTTATCTATGCCACTTAGTCTGAGCGTTTATGAGCTTAAAAGCTTTTAATAGAGAAGGTGCCAGACTAATGTTGCAGAGAAAGTGCATTTGCACCTAATATAATGCCTTTAAAACTACAGGGTAATAGATGTATTAAAACAAAAATGATGTTGTTCAGGTGTCAGACATGAAAGCAAGCGATCAGACTGATTAGGCTTTAAAGTCAATCGCAGGGCTCTAAAAAGGTTTTGGAAGCACACACATAAATATTGCATGCTTGTTACTGCATGAAACTAGTTTAGGTTAAAGTAATTACCCCTCTGGCCCCGTGCCCTTTTTGACACAGTACATTTGCCCTCAAACACTTCATCCTCTCCGACCCCACTGAATGTTTCAGATTACATCTTCTATCACAAACTACAGGGGTCTTTGGACAGGACAATGGGGGTAGTGCTTTGGGGGGGATGGGGATGTGGGGTTATCTTGTGCTCTCTTTGACAGATTACCAGCTGAGATGACACATGGTGCATGGGCTTTTTTTTAGGGCTTTTTTAGGTGCTAACCGCATTATGTGCTTCGCCCATCTGTCTAGACACTTCACCTTCACATTCAACTTCACTCTGTTAGGAGACATTTGGAGACATTCCTGACCAAGATGAGCACAGATTATGTACTCTACTGTACAAGTACCTAAAAGCAGAGTGGACGATATAATGTTGATATATTTGAACATTTGTATATATGCTGCTGGAGTCAGATTTATATAGACAGACAGACAGATAGACAGATAGATAGACAGATAGAACAGAACAACAGACAGATAGATAGATAGATAGATAGATAGATAGATAGATAGATAGATAGATAGATAGATAGATAGATAGATAGATAGATAGATAGATAGAACAGAACAATAGACACAGACAGATGATAGATAGAGCGATAGAGAGATAGATAGAACAGAACAATAGATAGATAGATAGATAGATAGAACAGAACAATAGACAGACAGATGATAGATAGATAGATAGATAGATAGATAGATAGAACAGAACAATAGACACAGACAGATGATAGATAGATAGAGCGATAGAGTGATAGATAGAACAGAACAATAGATAGATAGATAGATAGATAGAAAGATAGATAGATAGATAGATAGAAAGATAGATAGATAGATAGATAGATAGATAGATAGATAGAACAGAACAATAGACACAGACAGATGATAGATAGAGCGATAGATAGATAGAACAGAACAATAGATAGATAGATAGATAGATAGATAGATAGATAGATAGATAGATAGATAGATAGATAGATAGATAGATAGATAGATAGATAGATAGATAATTTCTTTCTCTTTAAATTTGTTCTGATACTGATCCAGGATTATGTAACATAGAACATAAAGAGCATTAATTAACAGGATGGATCAGCTGCCTGTAGAGGAAATGCCCTGGTCTTAGGGGGACCAGATGGTCTGTTAATTTTGTGTGATGTTAAATTTTAATTCAGAGAGAGAGCAGCCCTTTTGCCCTATTAATGGGTTCCGTCTAGAGCTTATATTGAGAAAACTGGAGTAAAATGGCTGTCTACCAATAGCTTTGTCAAGTAATAATATTGCATGTTTTTTGGACATTTCAAGAATTATGCAAAATAATTGTTTAATATTTATATTGTGCATATTAAATCGAGTTACATTTATTGGTACTGGATTGGTCATAAGCCACAATGTATTACACCACCATGAGTGTGGATCATGACTTCTTTTGATTTTGGTTTATAAAACCTTTTGTTAAACATCGCCCCCTGGTGAGTATGATATTTAGTGCCTGACTGATTGGTAAACCATGCCACATTTTTGCTGAGGGGGAAAAAAAAAACTGCAGCCAGACAACCCAAACCAGCATTTGCTTTTCTTGAGTACCTTTAATATTTATTCAGTATTCCAGCAGCTATTTAATATGCAAGAGTTGTTTTGTACATTTTATATTATACAGCAACATTAGTTCTCCTAGCTCCATTCTCTGTCTTCACAGTTTTCGTCCTGGCAGATGCCATTTTCACTGTTCTCTCTATAGCAACTATCATGAGGAACTTGGCTGGACAATAAATCAAATCATACAAGTGCAATAAAAGAAATAAAATTAAAAAAAATTCACAGTGGAAAAAACCTAATAGCTTATAAGAAGAAAGTTAAAGTATATTATAAAAAAAAAAATGATACAAGAAAAAGAAATACTCATTTACTTCCACAACATGCTTTTGGATGCAGGGGGAAAGAATTGTGTACATAAAACACATACATACAGCACATCAACTATAAATGTAAGCTTACACATTTGCATGTACATACATGCAGACGTTTCGTCAACAGCTTTGTAAACAGGTCCACCATAGACCTACAGAGTACCGACCAGAAAGGCAACCGGAGACAGTTTGTCCACAGGATAGAACTTCAACAGACTTAACAGGGTAGCTTAGTTGCTTTTTGTAACCATTTAAAAGGCCAACACCTTCATCTTTAGAGAATCTAAACCTTATTGGTTCCTAAATTGATGATGTCACAATAAAACACCATAATTGAGCTTGGCTCAGTTTCGCACAGGCCCTGTTTGTAATTCTTCGGTCTCCGACAGCAAATCCAATCACAAAGAAATGAGTTAATATTTTTCATTAAATTTGTGCGTTGTCCATCCATTGGCCGCCAGTCTCAACGTTTCTTTAATACTGATTAACGAAGCAGTTTCAGTTGAATGTCTCTCTCTCTCTCTCTCTCTCTCTGTGTCTGGAAAGAGATTGGTTCCCATCCCGAAATGAATGACAATACAGGTTTCTCGTTTCGACAATATAAAATAATGTAAGATACAATAAAATAAGTACAAATATAAGTGGTTAATGTAAATACTGCAAACATCTCGAAAACTATGTTGTCAAATAAATACCATGGTTATTACTGGAATGTATATGTTAACAAGTGCCACTATGGGGCAGTAAACATTCACGTTCCGGCATCTAAAACTGCAACTGGAGCTTCAAAGTTGGCAACAAGTGGCGGCCTCGGTTACACCAAGGACGTAATCGCCTCTGCGCCGAATGATACAACTACATGCACAGAAGTACCTTTGTTTTGCGTATCCTTCACAGAACTACAATACATTAAATGGTTGAGCAGACACCGGCATCTATGTCTGCAGCCCACTAGCGACAAAATTGCACTGTACAAATCTAGTTTTTGTGGGGAGGACGTTAACGGGTCCTTCGAATTTTCAAAAAGATAGCGGCTCCACCACAATAGCGCGCACAGTGCAATGTTGTTTGTTGATTACAGTTCTTGCAGCTGGCCGTTCCACTTCTAACAGGCTTGTACAGTTTCTTTAGCACTAGGAGGGCTAATATCACTGAAAAAATGAGCGATGATGACTTACAAACCTTTCAGAGTCCCTTCATTGTTTTGTTTTTTTGATTTCGAAAGTGTCTCAGGCATTCTGAGAAACAAGAGCTGGGAATTGAATTCAGATTTGGCAACACTAACACAAAAAAACATCCAGTCTTTGTCGTCCGACTTGAATTTTCAGTCCCTCAGACACTCTTCCTCAGTGATGCCTTGCGCCCTCAGCTCCTCCAGGACATTGTCAAGGTGGCCGGAGTCTGGATAACCGTGGCCGGTCAGGTTGGAGCCGAACTCGGTCTTGTGATGCACCTCGTTCCAAATGACTGTATCCGTCTCGCCTGTAGTGCTGGATGTGCCCACCGAGAAGATGAGCCTTCGGTCCCAAGCAACCAGCAGCAGCTTCAACACCTATTAGAGCAGGGATTGTTTAGAATAAAAGCTAAAAAAAAATGGAAAATGTACATTAAAGAGGACCTTTTATGCCCTTCTTGATTTTATTTTTGGGGTCTACCAATAGGTTTTCATGCTTAATTGTTCAAGAAACACCTTATTTTTCACATATTTGTCGCAGCACCTCTCTTCCCAGTCTGTCAGTATCGCTCTATTTAGTTCCGGTCTCTATGAAGCTCCGCCTTCCAAAGAAGCACAATGTGCTCTGATTGGTCAGCTGAACCAGTGTGTTGTGATTGGTCAACCGCTTTGAATGTGTTTCAGAAATGTCACGCCCCTTACCATAAATGCGAGATTCAACACAATACTACTAACTCAACTCAACCAGGCCTTGCCCCATTATTTTGCGTATGTCTTGGGCGGGAATTATCTCAAGACTACAATGGAGGCATTTCAGGGAGTTCAGAAACAGTGCGCACTGATATAGAGAAGAACTCCCTTTGGAGTGACTTTGCAGACCTTTTTCATGCTCAAACAGCGACATTACACACAAAAAAAAAAAACAGTTGAAAATGTGAAAAAAGCATAATAGGTTCTCTTTAATAAGAGCAGTAGGAAGATGAATAAGATTGTGTTTGTGAACGTCTGGACACTCACCAGACGGCCTTTCTCACTGTCAGGGAGGTAGCAGTGTCTTGGAAATCCACGAGCTGTGAAGGGCTTCCCAGGGTTGGGATGCTCTGGACCCTAAAACAATCATAAACAGAGCCGTTTAGACCTACATTGTAGTTATATAACATATGCATGCAGTTATATAACACTGCAGCAGTGCAATATGCGATGTAGGTGGCACACGCCAATATGAATGGATGCTCTGGACAATGCGGTGGTTTTTAACAAGCTCTATTTTAAGTGAATGACTCTTACCTGAATGCCAGGGGGTATGTTGTAGATAATCCGGATGGTTTTGCAGTCAGGGTGTCCAGGAAGGGAGTGAGGAATGACATGGTATTCCATCTTGCCTGGTGGCTGGTTGCCGGTTTTAACACCGTAGATGGTCTTGCAGGTGGGACACTGAAGGCTGCCGTCTTTGTTGCCGTTGTTGTACATGGCCACCAGGCACTGCAGGTGGTACTGATGTCCACACTGAGACAGACGACCGACCGACTCTGCCCGAGAAATGCCACCGACACCTGGGCCTTTATAGCCAGATGGGCCACAGAGAGACTCCATACAGATAGTGCAATCCTAAGAAAGATTCGAATTGATAGAGAAAAAGAAAACAATTAGTTTAATTGAGTTTATTTAATCTAATGAAGATATCATTATTTTTAAAATTAAAATATTTATAATTGTTATATTTTAATTATAATTAAAAATATTTTAAAAATATCAATCATTGTATGTTCACCTC
>RJVU01042551.1:611559-711980 GCA_003731715.1 Anabarilius grahami
GCGGGCCTGCTTCTTTGTGGTTTTCCGGCAGCAGTGGCCGAGGCCTGGCACAGGTTTAATGTCGCTCTTGCTGACAGGTGGGGGGTGAAGCACAAGTTTGGGTGGGCGGGTCAAGCAGACGGGGAGTCCAGCGGCGCTCATTAGAATCCCAGTGATACCTAACCAAAGAGAATTCCATCTGTTTTATATCCATCTATTTTTAGGTTGATTGTCTTTAGTTGCAAAATGATCCCAAATATGTTACTATATTTAATCCTCATAAGTCACTATTTATAACTTATTTGCAGATTGTTTCTCACCTGCCAAAGCTGGATGGACAGGACTGGATCCATTTAAGTTCTTCACTGGGACGGTGGGGACTCTATAAAGACATAACAAAAGAAATAAGACATGACGCATGCTTCCATTACGCAAGCAACCACTCACCAATCAGAAACACAGACACGCACCACAACGGTCTTATCGATAATCATAATCTGGATCCGAACAGAAATAACCATGTTGTTGTCACAGCTACACCTGCTTGCGTATCACCCCCATCCTGACCCGCAGACATGCAGAGTCATGCTGCAGTATGTAAACCAAGTCACACAATCTGTCAAACTAAACTGGCACTGAATCAGCAGACAACAGCAGTGTGTACCGCACATCAAACCCTCGCACGACCTGACAACCTGTTGCCCATATGTGGAGATATTTAGATTGTCAGTGTTGTGCTTGGTCAAACATTTCCATGGCATCTCAACATTACAGAATATCTATGAGTAAAACTACAAATCTTAACCAATAATGAGATTTTGAACAAGCAATTCTACTGTTGGCATAAAACAACCAATAAAAGCAACTAATGTAAAGTTGTTCTTATGTTCAACTTAAAAAAAAAAAAAAAAAATGGCAATAACCATTGATAAATGACATTTATTCTATTGTTTTGCTTTGTTTTTTTCTAGAATATTTTACAATAGACTACTTTTCTGCACCCCATAACTGAGGGTTGGTTATTAAAAACTATTAGAAAACTATTAGTTTACCAACTATTGAGCAAACAAGACAACTAGAACGACATGTTCAAAGATACTCACTGTTTGACCTTGATAACAGTCATGTCTCAACTATTCCGATGATCTCCAAAGAAAAATTTGAGTCACAAAGGAAAAAGCAAGAGTAATGTTTGGAATCTTCCTTGAGTTCTGCGCTTAAACTTCTTCAAATGTTTCGCAGTCTCTGTACTCAGTAGGATTGATTTGTTTTCCCCCTCTTGAGAGCCTGGAATCAATGCAGTTTTGTTCACATATATCCCTGTCTCTTTCTCTGAGTTGTTCTTCTGCTGGATGAGGTTGTCTTGCCTCACTCTGTCAGCTGTCGCTCTTATAGTGCTAATCCTCGAGTTTCCATCTGTTGACAAGCAGCTAGGAAAGAGGTGATCCACGTCACAGAGACCGGGATTACCTCTCAACGTCACACACTGACACACCGCCATAAGGTTCCATCACACTGGCACATAGTGCATGATAGTTGCTCATACACACACACACACGCACACATCCATACCATGTGTGTGTCCTGCACGAGTTCAAACATTTTGGTCATATATGGGCATGCACAGTCAGTGACTATATTGACATAGACACAAGATGAATCTCACAAAATCAGTCAAGAATATGCCAGGGATCTCATCTCACCCCAAATTCAAAAGATATATATTATATATGTATATATACACACAGACACAGTATATATTAGTGCTGTCAAATGATTAATCACGATTAATCGCATCCAAAATAAAAGTTTGTGTTTACATAATATATGTGTGTACTGTGTATATTTATTATGTATATACAAATACACATGCATACATGTATATATTTAAGAAATATTTACATGTACATATATATTTATTTTTAATTTATATATATATAAAAAAAAAATATATATATATATATACACATACACACACATACACACACAATATATATATTATGCTTATATTTACTTAAATACATAATATTTCTTTTAAACATCANTGATAAGCCACAGGATGGAAAACCACAAATGGAAAAAAAACACAAAGATGTCATTGAAATCCAATGGTCAAAAGTTATGTGAACATTTACAAATATACTTTAAAATCTAAATAATATAGTGTTTATTTATGTATTTGTTTATGCAGTAATGAGAATGTTTTTCAGAGCATTTCAATGTGCTTAACTGCCATGAAAATAATGTCATATTGAGAAAAATCTGTCCCAAAACTAATTTTATTCTGAAATGTGACCTGGACATGTTTTTGCGAGATTCACTTGTACAATATATAAACCCAAAGACCATGTGTAACTGTCCAATCATGGTACGGGATGTTTGGAAAGCAGAAGTGATCACTGAAAATCTTTATCATTCTGATAAACTTTATCTTTATGATGGTGATAACCGAATATTTAATCCCTCTCGGACAGAATCACGTTACAAGGTGGGGGTGAAAACGCTTGAATCAACTTCACCAACTTTTGCCCTGCTGGCGACAGTCCCGGTCACACCGAAACCTCAATACACAGATCAGTGTGCCAACATCAGCTAATGCATTCACAGCAAGGTGTGAAGGTACATGGTGCCACCACCAAGATGAAAAATGAGATGAGGAGGGAGAGCAGGGAGTTGGTGTGCATGTGCTGGGTGGGGGTGAAAGGAGGCAACCCGGCAAATCTTCAGTCACGTTTGCTGCTGGCTAATCTAGCGGTATTAGCACAGAACCCATATGGCTGCAGGCGTAAGCACAACTAGCCTAATCAAACCACAGCCAGATGTAGCCACTTACTGACAAACATGAAGAGAGCAATGAAACATGGAAGTGAAACAGGGAACAGGTGGAAAGGGCAGGAGGAGGGGAATCTCTAACGTCAAGGGGTTTTGCTTAGCTTGATGAGAAAACTCACTGACAAGACTTTCGAACTTGAGCCGATCACAATCCTTTTTACTTTTTAGCTTGTTTGAAGAATGTCGAATTAATCCCATTTGCCAGCCCTTTTGTTCGTGTTATAGCCAGATTGTGATTTATTATTTGTTTATGTTTCATTAAAATACTCTGGCATTAGATGGTAGTACCATAGTATTTTCATATAAACCACAGTCCTGAATGATACACAGTTCAGATAGACTACAATGAAAAGTTTGAGGTCTCTAAGCTTTTTAAATATTTTTGAGAGAAGTCTAATGCTCACCAGCACTGCATGTATTTGATCAAAAATATTTCACAGTAATATTGTTATTATATATAATATAACAATAATATATAATATTTCACAGAAATATTATTGTGATTTACAATAACGGTTTTCTATTTTAATGTATTTTAAAATGTAATTTATTCCTGTGATGGTAAAGCTGAATTTTCAGCATCATTACTCCAGTCTTCAGTGTCACATGATCCTTCAGCAATCATTCTAATATGCTGATTTGCTGCTGAAAAAACATTTTGAATAGTAGCGTATAGCACATTATTTACATGGTAGATCAAAGAATTCTATATATATCCAAAAACACAGTATTAACAAAAATGTGAAAGTAAAACTTGTAAAGCTCTATTAATATTTTTAACTTATTTCAAACAAATGACACATGATTTACTGCGTCAGCAAAAACATGATGCATATTGGCCAAAAAAACAAAAAACAAAAATTAAAACAGTGATTATCTGTCGAAAAATGCATGTTTTGTGCATTTTGTGTGTATTATGTAACAATAATTCAAGCCAGTATCATGACAGTAATGCTTAACTGTACTACTGATGTGCTAAAAGAAAACAGAATGAATGCCAATCAATCAACAATTGTCTAACGTCCATTGCAAGTGTACCTTGAAAAGATCAAGGAGTTTTAAAGGTGAAGGTTCATGTTAGAGCGAGAGAGAGATTTCTCATCAGTGACGTCAGGCTCAATTACTGTCCAGCTATAGGTGACATAGGGGAGCCCTGCTTTCACCCGATGCCCACTAGGCCACTACAGACAGAAACCCATCTTAAAAAACTAAGCATGACTCAAAGAAGAATTGAAAACACTTTCAAGCGGATAAACGTGGTGCCGCTAGCTTGTGTCAGACGTACCAAGTTCTAGTGGTGGCAGAAACACAACTGAAACTGAATAAAAATTGCGACAAACAACTAATCATTTTCACCATCAACTAAACACCCACAAAAACCGACTGGCTGAAATTCAGAATTTTTTTTTGCAAAAACGGTACCTTTAGGGGTACAACAGCTTGTCACTGGGGCAGTAACCTTAAAAGTACATCGATGTTCCTTATCTACGCTATTTTTTTTTGGGGTGACAGACAAATACTTGTGACTGGGCCAAGAGTTTCTGAGACCAATCCTGACTGTAGTAACAAACAAATAAACATTTGCTTCCTTAACTCAGGCATCTAAGCTTTTTAATATTGACTTGGTGATAAAATTAAAAACATATATACAATCTAAAATAAAGTCAAATACAATTTTACACTTTTGTCTAAATGTTAGTGCGGTTTAATCCAGACATTTCTCAGACTCTCCAGAGTGCATACTGAGAGAATTTTATTTCTAGCTCCCTCTAGTGGCTTAAATATAAACACTTGAGACCTGTTCAGGAATGTTCAGGGTTCTGCATCTGCAGCACTCTGCTAATTACTAAAAAAGAAAACACTCAGCTTTATTTTGTAACAACTCATAAAAACATAGGCACAGTATGCACTTGCATAGAATATCTATGGGGAAATACTTTAAAGAGAGTTTAGGACAAGGAGGTCTGTAAGCCATTAGCATTCCTTTTCATATAAAGGAAGTTATTTTATCACACTAGTTTCACCTATTCTATTGTTTAAGTTTTATGTATCTTATGTATTTATTCTTGTGCAGTGTCTTATCCCAAAACTTAGGTGCATTACTGTAAAAATGATTTTTGTCTGTTTGCACAAACTGAGGTGTAAGGTGAAATAATTTTCTGTGGTAATAAAAAGCAGCATGGGTGCTATTTAGGACCTCGACTTGTATTTAACCTGGAACATATCAGCACAAGAAATAAGTAATACTGTCTATTAGCACTCATTAACAAATTATATGATACTGTAAATATACACACTGGAGTCCAAAGTTCTCTCAACACAGGCGAAAACGTTTCTATTTTGCAGTTAAAATGTTATAAAACCAATTACGATGGCACATTGCTGCTGCATAAATATATTTTCCACTCAATTATGTCATAGTAACGACGTTATGTCATGTCGTTTAAACAATATATTTTCTCATAATAATGAGATGTTATGTTGTGTAAATTATATATATTCTCGTAATAACAAGATATGTCGTTAAAACAATGTATTTTCTCGTAATAACGACATGTCATTTTAACGATATATCTCGTTATAACATTAAAAACATATCCTTTTTATGACATATTTCATACGTGATGTGACAACAGGGGAAATAGGTCTTTAAATAATGCGTGTGGCAGCAATGCACCATTTCTTAATATATTGTAAAATATGATTACAATTTAAAATAACTGTTTTCTCAAGTAATATATTTTTAAAATGTACTTTCTTCCTGACGTCAAAGCTGAATTTTCAGCATCATTACACCAATCTTCATTGTCACATGACATCTAATATGCTGATTTGCTGCTCAAGAAACATTATTACTATCAATGTTGAAAACAGCTGCATTTTTTTCAGGATTCCCTGATGAATAGAAAGTTCAAAAGCACGTATTTGAAATAGATTTTTTGTATCAATGTAAGTGTCTTTAATGTCACTTTTAATCCATTTTAATGTGTCCTAGCTGTATTTCTTTAGAAAGTAAAATCAAATCTGACTTTTGAACAATAGTGTATTTACGAAAGATATATACTGTATTTATTATCCACAAAACCACAGAACTGTTAGATGATACTGAGCATTCATGATTGCCATTATAAGATGTTTCTGTGTGTGTGCATGCTTGTAAAAATCTAAACCACATCCTGATACTTATCAGTATGCCAGAGCATGCCTGAATATGTCGTTCGTTGGCTCACTTCACTTTTCATGGCTCACTCCTCATCCCAGTCATATGCCACTAGCATAAACCTAAATCTGCGTTCCTCCAGTGTCTGAGACAGACGTTTGTGTCAACAGGACAGCGTCTGAGTCTCACACAAGCACACACACACTCAAAACAAACACTTGCTCAATCAAGCAACTATTCCCAAACCTCCTTCACACAGACTACCAAATCTCTTCCCCCTCCTCTGTCTTTCCACTGACATCCCCCCCTTTAACTGCATTGTGTTGCAAATATAAAACCCAAGCTGCCGACTGCCAACAAAGGTTGCCTTGGATACGCACTCGGCGCACACACACGATCTCAAAAACACTCGCACAATAGAGCTAAAGGGGCCCCCAGGAATGAATGGAGCCTGGGAACGGGGAACAGGGAGAACAAGACCGAAAGAAGGAGGTTGGAGTCTAATGAACGAGACTGACCTGTTGACACTCATGGTGGACTCCCATCGACTAGCTACGTCTAGAAAGCTTCCTTTCATTAACTATTCTTCTGCCTTCTCACATGGAACCCACAGGCCACACAGTTTTTCCAAGTGATGGTATAATGAGACATAAACTACCGCACAAATGTTTGAATTTAAATTTAAAACAGAAAACTGTCAGGCTATTTTAAATTATAATCACATTTCACAATATTTCTGTATTTACTGTAGTTTTAAATCAAATAAATACAGCCTTGGTGAACATAAGAGACTTCATTCAAAAACTTTTAGTAGTGTAATGTAATATAATATAGCTTTTACTTCTAGAGACTCACACTTCCTGATCCTAAAGTCTAGTATAACCTAAGCATGATCCTCAAAACCTATGCTCTGTTCCAGACATTGGTCAGAGTAGTGTTAATTTTCTTAACGAAAACGAAGACGAAAAATGTTCATAGACATCCTTTTTTCATAACTAAGACGAGACAACACCAACCCTGATAACACACGTCACGTAAACGTCTATCTGATGTCTGCATTTACATCTGCCAGATGTATTTTTAGAGTGTTTGCTCATCTGCAACAGGTCTCTAAGACGTTTCCTGTCAGTTAAATAGACATTTAGAAAACCTCTTTAAGATGTTTATGATTTAGAATGTATGTAAAACTGCTTTTTCTAAGATGTTTATCAGATGTTTGTACACAACAGATGTTTTCCAGATTAAGTGCTCTTTAGCAGACATCTTAGAGACGTACCTGTGCTATCATTAAACCATAACTAACATGCAATATTGACGAAAAAAGACGAGACTATGTAATTAAAGGGATAGTTCACCCAAAAATGAAAAGTATCCCATGATTTACTCACCCTCAAGCCATCCTAGGTGTATGACTTATGATCTTATTTCAGACAAACACAATTGGAGATATTTTTAAAATATCCTTGTGATGGGGGGGCCTCATTTTGAAGCCAAAAAAAAAAATGCATCCATCCATAATAAAACAGAAATTTATACAGCTCCAGGGGGTTAATAAATGCCTTCTGAAGCAAAGCGATGAGTTTTTGTAAGAAAAGTATCCATATTTAAAACTTTATAAATTCAAATAAAGTTTCGGCAGATGGCCGTACGCATCGATTTGCGACGGAGGAAGAGTAAGGTGACCCGACACATGACGTAATGAAGAACGCGGAAGTGCAGAGCATAGAGCAAACACCGGTCCCGAATTAGAAATCTAAAATGAGAAATGTCGGAGGATTTCGATATAAGAGAAGAGGAGCTTGAGTTTGTTGCACAGTCCTATTTGTTTGAACCGTGAGAGGCGTCTAAGCTTACGCTACTCCTACATCATACATCGCTTTAGGGGTTACTCATTTGGCGCAAGTCGACTTGCGCAGTATGCATACAGTCATTCACCGGAAGATAGATATTTGAATTTATAAAGTTTTAAAAATTGATAATTATAAATATTACTTTTCTTACAAAAACTCATCGCTTCACTTCAGAAGGCCTTTATTAACCCCCTGGAGCCGTACAAATGACTGTTTTATTATGGATGGATGCATTTTTATTTTTATTTTTTGGCTTTTTTGGCACTTTTATATTGGATGGATGCTTTTTTTTTCAAAATGTGGCTCCCCCTTCACAACCATTATAAAGCTTGGAGAAGCAAGGATATTTTTAAATACTGTATATCTCTGATTGTGTTCATCTGAAAGAAGATTCAGGATGGCTTGAGGGTGAGTAAATCATAAGATAATTTAATTTTTTTGGGGGTGAACTAACCCTTTAAATAAAAACTTTACCAAAATATATTTTTATTTTTGTCTAGAAAAAAGGAGACGACTAAATTTCACGCTTTCATGCTTGCGGTTGCCAGTTTGCTGCGACTAAATCTGTGATAAAAACCTTCTCAGTAATGAACTGTAATAAATCCAAACATGGATCTCGACTATATTGTTTGCAACTGTAGTTGCTGAATAAACGCACCTAAGCAACTTCTGTGTGACAATGCAAAACCTTTTTTGCTGTTGTTTTGATAGAAAAATGTTAAAATAATTAGCAATTATTGAAATTACTATAAATTAGTCTAAAACTAGACTAAAATAAAAGATGTTTAGTCCACTAAAACTTGACCAAACAAAAACAGGATAAGGTTGACTAAATATGATAAAAAAGTACATTTGACAAAGGACTAAGACTAATAAAAAAAAAAAACAGCTGAAAAAATTAACACTATGTCAGATGTGGGAATTCTCAGCTTTAAAGTTTCCATCTCTGACCACAAAGTGCCACTCATGCTACTTTCTCATGATACAACCCGTAACACCAAATTCTCCCAGTTCCACTTGAAAATAACCAATAAAACACTGCTTTAGTCATCACCATCTTGGAAAATGTCAAATGACGAAAAAAGTTGAGGTTGAAAGATGGGATCGATCCATTCTGATGTTCAAGGTTTTATGTTCGTCCCCAGTTGCTGTTCCAGTGATTATCTTCAAGTAGGTAGCAAAAGAATTCTGGGGTACTGATTACCGAGGTCCAGATCCAAAAGTAAAATGTGAAAAGAGAGTGGAAGCAGGGTAGAATGAAATTCAGATTTGGCGTTAAAAACACTACAGGCCAGCAGTGCTAAATAAAACTCTTTTACTTTTAACAGGCCTAAATGTGTCAACGTTTCAAGCATTCTTGAAACACAAGTTCCTTTTCTTTAAAAATAAACTGTTACAGAAGTGATACCGTTTCACATCACAGCACGAGCCCACATACAAACATAAAAAATGAACTAGTAATCTAACCCTTTATAACAAGAAAGTTGATGTATTGGATTCAAGTTCTCAATTGCCATGTTTATATTACAGTATTTTTAGTCGGTTCCCAAAAGTGAAATGCGTTCTGAAAACAGCATTAAATCTGAGCTAACTATCTCTGTGTACACATCCCAGAGTGACAGACTTTTTGTAAATAGTCAAGTTTTTGACATTTGAGGCAGAAGAGATTGAATTTAAGCTAAATCATTTAACAATCTCATACTTTATACCCATAGAGATGCAAGTACAAAATTTGGTCTTTGCAAGCATTTTGAAAGTTAAGGTGTGGTCACATTAGTGACATTTGGGCCAAATGTGGGCCTGCACTTTAAGCTTCAACAAGCAAAAAAAAGTTGTAAATAGTGTAGCAAGTAAATGCATGAAGCACACTTTAGAAATCACTTTCAAACCAAGCAGCTTTCTGTTGTTCTAAATAGAACACAAGCAAAATCTGCATGGGTAACTTTTTCAACCAAAACTCCAGATCACACGGATTTCTATTAAAATGACTGGATTTCACCCATGAAATTTCACAGTGCAACGGTAAAAGTGACTCCACCTTTAGACAGCTGTATTCAGTAGCCAACCAACTTGGTTCTCATACACTATCATTCAAAAGTTTAGCTAAGATTTTAATGTTTTTTTATAATTTTCTTACGCTCGCCAAGGCTGCATTTATTTGATCAAAATTCATATGAATTGAGTGGTTTAGTCCAAATTTTCTGAAGAGACTTTATATGATGAACACATTAAATTTAGGCTTTTATTCACATATAAACATTCATCAACTCACACATCAGTTGTGTAAATAGAAGCTCAAGCTCATTCTCGAGTTACACACCACGTTTGAGCTTCCACAAGAGGTTTGTTCTCGAGCATCAAGCAGTTTCGGCTGAGCTTCTGTTTATGTTCGCTGATCAATGTTTATATGTGAATAAAAGCCTAAATTTAATCTGTTCATCATAAAAACCGATCAAGTCTCTTCAGAAAGTTTGGAATAAACCGCTTGATTCATATGGATTTGTTTTCCGATCCCTTTAAGAACTTTTTGAAGCATGATCAAGTTGCAAAGGCAGTCAATACTGGGACAAATCTCCCAGATTTCATCAAATCTTAATTTGTTCCGAAGATGAATGAAATTCTTATGGGTTTGAAATGACATGAGGGTGAGTAATTAATGACAGAATTTTTTTTTTTTAACTAACCCTATATTATTTTTGTGGAAACCGTGATTTTTTTTTTCCAGGTCTCTTTGATGAATTCAAAACAGCAAAAACTTACTGACTTTTGAATGCTACACTCTTTAAAATAAAGTTTTTTGCATTAAATGGTTCCATATGGAACATTTAATATCCATGAAACTTTCCATTGTACAAATGTTTCTTTATAGTAGAAAAGGGTACTTTAGATTATTAAAAAAATTCTTCACACAAAGGAAAACATAATTCTTTTAAGAGTTGTTCAGTGAAAGGTTATTTGGAAAACCAAAAAAACTGTTCTTTTTATGGCACTGCTGTGAAAACCCCCTTTTGGAACCCTTATTTTCATTTAAAGTCCCCATGTAGTCAAATATTTTATCCCTTAAAACTCATCTTTGATCACCAAAAAGACATTTAAATGTTTTATCCTTGAAAAAGTCTTTGTGCCTTGAATGTAACTCTACACCATTGCCTCGTTTAGTATATGCAATTCTATGAATATGCAAATTAGCCCCGCCTCCACTCACTCACACCAGTTCAGAGATCCACTAGTTGACTATCACACGTTGACGTGACTGGTTACAAGGTAGTTTGTGACGTCAGAAACAACAGCGATTTCAAACCGCATTTTGAGACTGTCTTTGGTTCACTGCAGTTTTAAGGAGAAAATAATCAGCAATGATGTTGACTTATGAATTTGCACATGGTTTGTCTTAAAGCATATTATAAACACCAGACAGACATATAAACAACATTAAAAGCTTGAATTTCACCACAGGGAGACTGTGAGTAATGGCTCCAGTTGTGACAACTTACCCTGATGCAATGAGTGCCCGTGATTGTGCCATGGCGATTCTCTGCAGGGCGGGGCGGCTAAGGCCCGCCAGACTACTGCGAGGTGGCACCGGGGCAGCACAAGCTGCAGATGCCGCGGACACAGGACCCAGAACACGAGCAGAGGGCGTGGGAGCGCAGGTGGTCGCTGTAGATATAAGGGCGTTGGAGGGTGTAGGTGCTGCAGGGTTGGACACAGAGGTCGTGTGGGGTATGGTAGAAGGAGGCGGGGGTGGCGGTACAGCAGGTGGAGGAGGACGGTTAGAGGATATCGACAGGGCTGCAGTGGCTGAACCCAGCAGAGAGAGGGAGTGTCCAAAGCCTCCGCTAGCACCCGAGGTGGAGTTCCTATGTGGCGAGAGGACTCTGGAAAGGGAAGGAGGGTGAGGCAGGGTAAGAGAGTAAGAGTGTCCCCTTGATGGCGCCTTTGGACTTGGCGGCTTGGGTATCGGCGGTGGTTTCCGCCCAAGAGTTTGTGCCATGCTAGGGGTCTTGACGCCCAAGACTAGCATACACTGCTGGCAGGAACATGGTTGACCCAGTGAAGTAATAGCAGAAGCTGGGAGAGCTCCACTGGGATAGGCACTGCCATTCCCTCCACTAACCCCCGAAACTCCCACCCCCAAGAGTCCACCACTTCCGGCGGACGACCACGCATGCGGCTTAGGTAGTGGACCAGAGACGAGCGGGTAGGCCAGGTCTGAGCGCCTCTGGATGCGCCGGCGCCGTTGCGTCTGTCCATTGATCTGCGTCATACTCTGCAGGTCTATAAGGTAGCAGAAGCCCAACGGCGTTAAGTCCAGCCAGGGCTGCTGCCGGTCCCGAGCCGCCTGGATGGCGATGCTGACCTCCGTGTCGTACGCCGTCCACGAGCCCGAGTCATTCTCCCATTCCCACACCCAACCCTGCCCCGGAGCCGACCGCGGGTCATAGAAACTTCGCCGCACGGGTCTTAGTGTCCCTGTAAGGAAGAGCAGAGAGGATAGTTTAGCAAAACTACTTTACAAATGTTTCACAAGTACAGTTTTCAGTCATGTGTTGATGTATGTGTGGATTTGAATGGGACGAAACAGGAATCCATAAGACTACTGCTCTTCTGATCTTCAGAACACAAATAAAGATATTTTATTATGAGCTAATAGGATATTTACATTTTTATATTTTAATTATGAGCTCCATGTATGTGCGTTGATCGGTGTTTATAAATATCTATTTTGTGGAGCATCATGTTTGATACTCATATTTTAACATGATTTTTCTAAAGCAGTTATATTTGGATAATCAAGTAAACCTAAATTTGCTTCATAATCATTAAAATTAAAATTATGTATATAAATATCCAGAATTAAATCTGTTCATCATATAAAGCCACAAAACCGCTTGATTCATTACTTTGACGATGTCTTTTTGTAATTTTAGGTTGTGTGGATTTCCAATGGATAGACAAAAATAGACAAATTATAAAATGGATGGACAAATAATAAAAAATGAATATCAAAAATATATTTGTTTGTGTTCTGAATATTTATAGCTTTGCAATGACATGAAGGTGAGAACATGACGGCAGAATGTTTATTTTTAAATAATTATACTTTTATTTAGCCAATGGCCCATTATTAAAATGTTATTAATGTTATATAATTATTAATAATTTTAATAATTAATAATTACATCATTATTTAAAATATTTAAATTATTATATTACTGAATTACAATTAGTTTATGTAGTAAATAAAAAAGAACACAAATATAGCACATCATACACTGATGACTCATGATTGTTTTTTCGGTCTATTTCTAGAGGTACGTGTTATTTATAATTTAAAGGGAAAGGTGCTTTCTCATTTATAAGAGCATATTATTGGACAAAATAAATAGTATATACGTGTAAAAAATGAGTCATCTATATTAATTGATCCACCTGGGAGAGTGATGCACTGAAATTTCAGCAACTGAAAATATTCAGTAGAAATAGCAAGAAAAAAATCAGCCAAAATAGTTTGTGACTTTTGATTGGTGCTTCTCCAATTATGTGTTTTGACTGCTTCAGTGTCTATCTTGTGCACACAATGAGAAAAAGCTACAACAGGTAAATATCAGTAGTGTTTATGCTTGAAACAAATAATGCTAGAGAAGCAATATGTAAAATTTGTGGTGTCTGGTTGCCGAAAAACTTTACTACGACTGGTTTAATTCATCCAATTAACCAACTACCCAAATTTTATTACTGATACTTCATTTTCGGTTTGCAGCAAAACTATGCATTAGTACTACAATACAATTAGTCTCAGGAATTTGACAGTCCATAAACTACAACACAAAGGTTATCCACCCGACCCCCCATCATGACCTCGCTCTACTACCATTCATTTTCCCATCTCCTCCTCCCTCTTGTTTTTGGAGCGATGGGCCGCTACCCTTCGCCGACCCTATTCTCTCCATTCCTCCATCTTCCCATGAAGTCTAGTCAGCCTTGCACAATGGCCTTTGTCAGCATGGGTGATAGAGACTCCCAAAATTCTGACAGCCAACAATCCACCCCTTTGTTTCGCCTTCACGTTGCCCCTTATTATAGGTTTAAATCATTCCTTCATTCTCGCCAGCGAAGCACTCATGTGCATTTACAAAAATCATTAAGAGTTCATGGTAGAGCCACTTGAACTCCACATTGCATGAGACATAAAAGTATAAATTACTAACATGAAGCTTAAAACTATATCAGTGATCTGACTTGAGAAAAATGAAGAGGTTGTTGCTGAAATGAAGGTTTTGAGGCCCAGCCCAACCTTTTTCATTCCACAGTGATCTTTCAAAACATCTGCAGACGTTTGCCTTTAAGTCATCACAATACAGAGCTGAGATCATTAGCGCATTTGATTGATCTCAGAGCTAAGGCACCATATTAATAAAATACAATAGATGAGCAAGAAGCTGCATGATAAAATCCTGTAGGATGTCGTTCTCTCTCACCGGTATCTTGCCGAAACTGGTGCATAGACTGCAGGTCAATGATGTACGGCGATAGACGCGAGTCGACCTGGCCCAGCACCACGCTCCCGGCGCCGCGAGGGTCGCTGCGGATCACCGCCTCGATATGATGGGACACCGCCGGGCTGTAGGGTCGCCAGCGCCCGTGCTCGTTCAGCCATTCCCAGACGACCACGGCCGAGGCTAACAACATCTCATACCTACGCGAAGAAAAATAAAGTCACGTCCACAATAATGACATATGATAGTGTCTTGACTTAGTTCATTATTTTGCAGCGATTAATTCCCGTGCACAGCACAGGTGCGTTTATAAGCAAGCGATGCATTTGACCACAAAGGGAATGTTATGCAGCACGCTGTGGCAAGCCATTTTAGCATTTATAACTAGTATATACTTTCTAGTGCACGTTTTCGATTACTTGTGAGTAACCTAAAAGTGACTAGTACCTCTTTCAATTTCACTAATAATATGCATACTCTTTACTTATCGGCTACTTGTCAGTATCATTACTAGTAACCATTCCAGCATTGCTTGCATGCATTTATTCAACACTGGTACCCATTTAGATGACTGTTTTATCTATCTCAACTGAAAATAGAAATATATTTCCATCTCAGTAGTCACAATTGCTTTTAAATGGTCATATGTATATCTTACTATCAAGTTTAAAATGTATGTATACACATAATTTAGTGTCTAATAACTAGGTTATTATATTTGAACTGAACAAGAAAATATGGAATAGACCCAAGCAACAACTGTAAGAAGAATTAGTTAGTACTATATATACATATATGAAGTTAATAGCAAAACTCTGAAATTTGTTACTAATTAAACAATGACTTGTCACTTTTAGGAGTGCGACCAACAGCAAATGGTAGCCTACTATAACATTAATGATACTGAAAAGAAAAAAACAAACCAGAAGACTGAAGTAGATACTTACTAGTAATAAAAATCAAGTATTAGTAACATAAAATAGACCATGTAAATGTTATTGACAATTAATGTAAAACCCGCTTGCCACACATGTTGTGTTACATGCAAGACATTTTAGTAACGCATTTCTTCCATTGCATCCTTAAAATGTCCATTCTCCGAGAAATACAACTGCAAGGCAGGTGTTTAATTCTGTTTATCATCATAACATTCATTCTCTTTAAATCTAAAATGGTAGCGGTTCATTTTGTAATGGTGGCTCAGTTACTTGTTTTATCTGTCAATTATAACATGTTCACAACCCATATTTTCTAAATGAATGTGCAAGATGCAAGCACACGGAAAAGCAAAGGGCCCGTTTTCTCCCAAATGCGACGAATTAAAGCATGCAAACACTCACCAATAAGAGATCGTTCGTGTTCACTCGTTTGCATTCAAATCATTGAAGAAGGAGGTAATATTCCTTGGGCGAATCCATCTTAACTTGAGGAAAAAGTATCCATGCGATGTAACAATAGTCCCAGATTTTTTTTCCACAGAGAAAAAGGCAAATAGAATTATTGTATTATTTTGATTTAAAATGCACAGTCGACGCAAAGCGCAGTTAAAGGTCTCTTAAACCACATGACTCATTTTACCCACTGCCATGTAAAGACATTTAAATGTTATTCTTATTCTAGTAAGGAATGTGCAGGATTCTTCGATTGTTTGCGTGCGTCTGTCTGTGGCCACGCCCACTGTAGGCTAAACTGACCAATGGCGTGGCGATTACGACGCCCACTGACGTTTAACCGACCAATGGTTTGCGCAGGAGTGCAACTTCCGACTCAAGTGTCTCCTCCTCAAATCTTCACAAACGTACGTGCATTCGATGTTTTTCTACAGATATAAAATCAGTAAATTCAGTGACTGTCGTCGCATAGACTTAAGTTAAAGTAATTTTGTATTAGTATTTCGCGTGTCCACTATTGTTTTCTTGAAAGAAAAAAAAAAAGGAGTGGAGATGCCGGGGATTGAACCCGGGACCTCATACATGCGAAGCATGCGCTCTACCACTGAGCTACATCCCCGTCTGAATCGTGCAGGTTGAAATCGAGGCTATAGTTGTAAAACTTACTTATTGGTAAGTGTATGTATTGATAGCTCAAATCAACGAATTTTTTGTTTCTGTGGTTTTGTTCTAACCCGGTTCTAGCAATTTAAACCGAAAAATGTTGACTAGCTGCTTCAGGCGTGTCTGTTTGGACCTGAAACTAAACTTTGCTGGACGCAACATCGAGCACCTCTAAATGTAACGTTAGCCTATAGGAAATTAAGTGCATTATACGTTACTACTTTATTACTTTTATATTAATTAGTAATTATAATGTTATATTTCAGGACTGCGGGCCTGTGATTGTATTTTAGAAGTTAAACGGAACAATTCTGTATCATCTATATTTATATTCCTTATCATCATCATCTTGCCCTAAGCCATGAACCTTGCTCAATAACGACCAACTATGATAAGAGATGTGGTTTCATGGTTGCAGCCCCAAAATGGTTGGTGGTTTGACGCCCTATAATGCCACATCAGGACAAATGTTGTCTACAATGCACATAAAGACACTATGAAATCAGTATAGAGAATAATTATTTTTATGGAATATTGCAGTGTTTATTATAAATGATTTATCTGTGCACAACTTTTTTTATTTTTATTTAAATGTGCCCATGTAATCTTTAATTAAAATGTCCTTCCCTCCCTCTTGCAGCGACATCTCTGCTCTGATGATGTGTTTACTGGCGTGAGGGCGGGACAACCTGTCACTCACATAAGATCGACCAATAGCAATCCACAACAATCCAATCAATTCCCCTTGGACAAAATCAAGTCCCACCCTAATTTCATTTGGATTTAGACTATGATGACTATGGCAACTTCTGTTTCATGCAGAGTTTAATTTTCTTTAAAAAAAATATTATTCCTCAATATTTCAGGGTTAAATATATTCTAAACACGTTCTTGACAGGTTTTGTGAGATTTACACTTTAGTGGCAACAGTGAGATCAAATTAAAATACTAGACAATTCTCACAATCACTTTATTGTCATGAAAAATATTCTGTAATGCAAAAATATATACATCTAATAAAAATGTTAACAAGTTTCACAATGTATTTTCGCACACAATCAGCATTTGGCAGAACAACAACAGGAAGTGGATAGAACAGCTTACAGAAAGGGTGTGGAACTGTTTTACTGACCTTTAAAGTTAAAACCTACTGTACATTTGATAGCCTATAGAAACTTATAAGGCCTCTTATTTACCAACATGATCAAAACTTTGCTGAAAAAAACTGTAGTATACATTCAAAAATGCCTTCCTTTGTCGAATTGATGCTTTAAACATTTTTTTCCTCTTTTTTTTTTTTTTTTACCAAGTAAAAGGCCTTAGTATAATTCTAAAAAAGTTTCCCTTCAGGGAAAATGTCAAGATTATGAAGCAAATTTAGGTTTACTTGATTATCCAAATATAACTGCTTTAGAAAAATCATGTTAAAATATGAGTATCAAACATGATGCTCCACAAAATAGATTTGTTTTAAACATTTTGTTTTAAGGTTCAATAAACCTTTCCATGAGATTTTTATGTCAGGCTTTACAGGGTTCAACTGACTCTTAATTATATATATATATATACATATATATATAAATTTTTTGTGTTGCCCACTGGGCCACAACACCTGATTTCCCGCCTATTAAATTTGAAAGCCACGTGTCTGTGCTTTTCATAAAGCAGTCAAGTCATTTCCCTCATTTCCATCTTTGTCATCCTCAGACCAAATTGCGCTACCTTTAAATGGAGTTAGATCTACGAGCAATCCCACTTTCAGTTCGTTCTTCACTTCTTCACTTTTATCCTCCTCTCCTGCTGCTGCTCCTCCCTCCTCCTGTTTCTCCTTATCTTCCTCAGCTTCATTCTTGTCACTTTTCTTTTCCTCCCTCTGCATCCTTGCCCTCTCCCTCAGGTCAACGCTGGAATAGTCACTCGAAGAATCGTCCCCGCTGTCATCATTTTCCTGCTGTTCTTCCTCCTCTGCGTAACTGTCATTTTGTTTGTCATGACCTCCACCCTCCTCGTCCCCTTCATCTTTATCTCCTATGTTCTCCTCATCATCACGGGGTTGAGGCCAAATGTGGACACCAAATCTGTTTTCCACAACCCCAACTCCTTGTCTCAATCGATCCCGTAGGCCGCCGGGGGCGAAGATTATGCGCTGGACGGTGTACTGTCCATTTGTGTCCGCATTAAGCTTTTTATAAAAGTATACCAGAGCCAGAGCAAGTATGATTAATAAGAAGAGGAGGACAAGGACAGTTGGAGTGCTGTCACTCGTTGTTTCTGGCGCCATGACTAAAAAGAGTGGAGAAAAAACAGGGAGAAATAATGTAATAAATAAATCAAATGTATCATTTATTTACACTGCAGGTCAAAAGTTTGGAATTATAAAGAGTTTTAATGTTTTTAATGGTAAAATACTCACCAAGGCTGCATTTATTTGATGAAAAATACAGTAAATTAGACAATTATTATTACAATATTATTACAATTTAAAAGAACTGCTTTATATTGGAATATATTTTAAAATGCAATTTATTCCTGTGATGGAAAAGCTGAATTTCCAGCATCATTACTCCAGTCCTCAAGTTTGGGCTGAGTACGATTTTCTAAGAAAAACCTAAAAAATCAGCAAGAATGCATTAAATTGATCAAAAAGTGACAGTAAAGACATTTATAATGTATGAAATTATTTATATTTCAAATAATTGCTGTTCTTTTCAACTTTCTATTCCTGAATTTATCATGATTTCCACAAACATATTAAGCAGTAATTTTGTAAAACTCTTTACAACATTGATAATAATAAGCAGCATTATTAGTAACCGAGCACCACTAATAATTGATAATAATTATTGAAAATTATTGATAATAAACACAAAATTAGCATATATTAGAATAATTCCTAGCAGATCATGTGACACTGAAAACTGGAGTAAAGGCTGCAAAAAATTCAGCATTTCCATCACATGAATAAATTACATTTTAAAATATATTACAATAGAAAAGTTATTTTAAATGGCAATAATATTTCCACAATATTACTGTTTTTAGTGTTTTTTACATCAAATAAATGCAGCCTTGGTGAACATATAAGAGACTTCTTTCAAAGAAATTATAATTATTCCAATCTTGTGACTGGTAGTGTCAATTATACTTTCATAAAATTCCAAATAGCTTATATTTATTCAAATAATTCTTAAAAAAAAAAAAAAGCTTTAGCTGGTTATTCAGTGACAAGCTGTGGCTTTTTTGCCCACACAGACACCATTCTCGCGCGATGCACAGTTTCATATTAAAACCTCTGAAGTGCACGGAAGTAAGCATGCTTGCATTATTTTTGAAAAACTGGCAGGAAATCACTTTGGCTTTTCGTCACTGCTGTGCAAATGAAAATGTACTCTTCTGTGACACCCTTACACACCCTAACAATGATTATTAATTCCCATCTCTAAATAAATGAGTTTCAACCACTTAATAGCACTTAACAGCAATTCACAAGTTTTGCTAATGCAGCTGTGCTGCTCTCAAACACGGCCCCAGTGGATGACAGCAATTTTCTTGCACGGCCAAATGTTTAATATGCCTGTGTGCCAAATTAGATCAAATGCCAATTGTTCTGTATGAAACAACCTGCATTACATGTTTTCTAAAACTCAAGCATAATATGTTATTTCTTACAATACAGATCGCATAAGAATACAGAACATGAATTAATAACTGTCAGATTGTAATTTGAGCCTGTCTGTATATAGTATAAGTAGTATATAAATAATATATAGTGTAAAAATATATTTTTTGATATAACGTAAGTGCTGTTTTGTCAAAACAAATCAAATTCAGCACATGCCAACAAAAATAAAAAAATTAAAAACATCAAAAATCCGCTAAATTGAAATAACTCACCTTTATTCAACTGTCCTTAAACCCATAGCCATGCGTAAAATAGAACATTCAAATTTGTCTTGGTCATATAGGCAGGAAAGAGGGGCGGGGAGAGAGAGAGAGAGCGAGAGAGCGAGAGAGCGAGAGCGCATGGCCACACATGATTAAAAAGGGTGTCATTATGACTGTAAGGTCATGATGAGAGTCTTGGTTTTGATGTAAAATATAAATTCCAAACCCTGGATTTTTAAAATATATATATATATATTTTTTTTAAATGTATTTACATATTTATTTATGGGATGCACAAATTGTTAGTGGGCAATGTTGAGGTAAACGTAATAAAGAAATATGCATAATAATTCAAAAATAATAAATGTGGCTTTTTTCCCTCTTTTTTGCTCCTGATACCATGGTAAGTTGAAAATATGCGCATTTTATAGTGAGGAAAAAAAATGCAAAAGAAAGCAAGTGCAAAAATAACTTGTATGAGGAGTCGGCACAGGAAGAACTCGGAGTGGAACACAGTTTCCTTTAGCTAGAGATTGTGAGATGAAGCACAAGTCTCTCTCTCAGACCACATCCTGTTGTAAATGTCGAGCTTTAAGATGCTATGAACCATGAAAACACGAACGCTTCACTGCTTGTGCAGTGCAGAGAATGTAGCAAAAGGCTTGATGCCTATTATGTCAATCTTATGTGTAATCTTTATACAACATCACAAAATCTGTGTAACAATCACATTTAAAAAAAAAATAGCCCATGAATGTTCTCAGTTCTTACAGTTAACAAGGGCCAGTCAAAATCCAGATCAAATACACAAGACATTTTCCTCAACTATAGCTGGTCAAATATTCCTTAAATCAGTTTTTCTTTTTATGTCACTGCACATGCCATTTCACTTTCATTTAAATTTTTATTAGCCTTGACTACTTCCTAGTTTCCAAAATAGCCGGGATATGTGCACTCTTATACAGAAAAGAATCACTGTCTGGCACCGCTTAGCTAGGCACTTTCATATCTAAAATGATTTGACCACAATCACATGCCAGCTGGTACAATCTGTAAGTGACTGTAATGCAATGAAAAATAAAGCCAAATGATACACAGTAGATATGGCTGAATGTAATTTATTAAAAAGAACAGATTAAGTTAGCACTTAAGTTTTAAGTAAATGGGTACTTAGATCATGTACAACATATACAACAGAAAGCTAGACATTAAATCATTCACAGAGGAGGATGAGTCGACCCTCGGTTTGAGTCATCCCTGATTGTAGTGCCAATGATTACAAACTAAAAATAAAACATACAAAAACACCACCATCTAAACCTCTAAATCAATGTCACATTCTACTGTTATTTTTCATATTCAATCAAACAGGAATGAAGCACAATTATTTATCAAGAGGTGCAGGGTGAATCTCAACAATCCTACCAAGAACATGTCCAAGTCACTCCAAATCAAAGGAAATATATAAGAAATTATTATTATTTATTTATTATTTTTTAAATGTTTATAAATCATTTTCATGACAATTAAGCACATTTGCATTATAACAACCCAAAAAAAAAAAAAAAAAAAATCTCATGGAAGTATCTGATGTAGTGTCTTATATTTATTCTGATTTAAATGTTAAAAAAAAAGTTTCACAGCATGTTTTTAGTGTAATATGGTAAAATGATTACTGTATTACAGTAATGGGAATGTAATGAAAATCAGTTAATTCCTCAAAATAGGAATTCAAAAAAGTAAAATTACAATATGCAGAACATGTGCTTAAAAAATGAATGTTGAAAATGTCAAAAAATAATTTCTTATTATGCTTTTGATTTGGGTGTGAAATGTGACCAGGAAAACTTTTCATCCAAGAAGATCTGCATCTGTATTTTCATGTCTGAAACCTTTGCTCTACAAGCAAATGTTTCTTCATTATACTGATAGCTCACAAATTCCTTCAACACCAAGTACAGTTTCTATCACAAGCTACACACATTTCCACACAAGAAACTAACAACGTCCAAAATCAATGCTACAAGTGTTAAGACATATAATGGAAGAAAGAAACTCAAGAACAGTGCTGGTCAAAGTATAAGCACCATCAAAGTTTAGCGGAAGAAAGGAATTAATTCAGCATGTTGGATTATTACGTTTCATGCTTCAAAAAGTAGAAGCAGTCATAAAAGCTGTCTTAATGCACGCTACAAGAGATTATCAAGTCTGCTTTTCATTTAAAGTTTGCATGTTTATGCAAATATTGACCCAACCAAATTCTGACTTCAAAGTCTGTAGTTAGCAGTAAGTACCTGATGTAACAGCCCTATTAAAAGCAGAAAATGAGCAGCATTTAGGATATTATATATCAGTGCATCAATAACCAAAGTGTACCAATAAAGCTCAATTAATTCTTTGTATCACTATGTCACAGTAATGGAACTACATTTCCCATAACCCTTCAGTGAAGCTTTTTGAATGTAGGTAAGGCTATGTGTTGTGATATGTTTGTAGTTTCCTTTACACTTCTCCATCCTCAATTCGGGCGAGTTGTCTTTCCAGTACATCGATCCTGTGACCCTGAGCCAGCACCAGAGCACGCAAAGCCCGCACCTCCGTCAGAATATCAGAAAGTTGGTCCTCCTGTGCAAGAAAGAAAAACAACAAAAATGGGAACAACGTCTACTTTGACCCTCAAACGCTGTAGTTGTAGCTGAAACCTGGAAGAGTTTGGTTTGTGTTGTTAGGATATCTGTTTTCTGTGCTAGAAAGCAAATCCACTTTGCATGGACTTCAAAAGGACGAAGACTAGAGCTCGAATTGATATGGTAAAACCGACGCCATCGTTATTGTACATATATCACTGTGTATCAAGCGCTGAGGAAGATCTGGAGCTGAAATTCAGATATGGTAATGGCCGTTTCATTTCTGACAGGCGCTATAAGTGGTAGACCAATCACAACACATTGGACCATCTGACCAAATCAGAGCAGAGTGACTGAAGAGTGACTGAATCCTTGATTGAAACCATTTCAGACACTGTGAGAGAAGAGGTGATGCTGCAATGTATATAACAAGAAAATTAAAGTGTTTTTTTGACCTTGGATGCATATAAATCTATTGTAGAAGAGCAAATTAGGAACCTTTAAAATAGCATAATGTGTTGTGCCGAATTTCGCCCCCCCTGTCAGATTATTACCCCCCTAGTATTGGTAGGTTTAGGAGAAGGTGTGGGGGAGGGGTTAGGATTACTGTGCGTTCAGACCGCCGCCGGCGAGAGCGTCAAAATTCGCTCTGGCTGCCCTGCCAACAATTCTATAGAAAGATTTGTAGTCGCTCTGACGTAGATCGAATGCTTGCAAACAAGCATGTTGATCGGTATTTGTGCAGACAGACCACAAGTAGGATATAAGTTAACCTCATGAAATCTTTTAAATGTGAAAGTAAGAAATTGTTAGATGGAAAGAACTTAATTATAGTTACATGTTTGCTAACGAAATAAACCAATTAAAAGCCATTTGTGTTGTTCTTATTTATGCCCCTGTACACAAATAAGGACACATTGTATATTATTGGGAAACCCGCCACAGCAATTATCAATCTCTCCTCCATTTTGCTTGGGAACTAATGTTTGGTCGGAACCAAAGTTTACATGACTCCATTCTCTGGAATCCTCTCAAGCGGAGGACCTCTACATTCCAATTGGTTGCCGCCGAACCACATCATAGCTCATTTCCATAAAGTTGACCTGACTTCCAACTTTCCTCAATGCCCACACCGTCCAAGACGTGCCGCGCCACTGCATGCTCGCCGCAGACTCACATTGAAAATGAATGACTTCCGGTCACTTTGACGCTCTTGCTGGTGGCGGTCTGAACACACGGTTAAGCAATCAGGTAGCGACTTCAATGAGGGGGGTAACAATTTGGCAGAGGGTCGAAATTAAGCACAACAGGGGCACTTTAACAAACTGGTAAGTTGGAACTGAATGCCTTAAATCAGGCACAGAGTAGTGTGGTAAGATTACATTTATTTGACTGAATTATTGAGATTGAGAGAGAGAGAGAGAGAGAGAGAGAGAGAGAGAGAAAGAGAGAGATGCATGTGTGGATGACCGTATCCATGTAGCGTATCGCTCTAACAATGAAGCTTTGAGTTTAATTACCGGTACTTCAAAAACAATGATGTAATCACTGTTTGAAGATGAAGCAATCGCAATCGAGTATTCTGACAGACCATGGTGTAAATCTTAGAACTTGATTCTGATTGGCTGGAAGGTGTGCGTTCAAACTGTGTAACGCACAGGTAGTTCCAGTCAGTTTAATCACTGGATGGAGTCGAGAGGGCAGGTGATAGGGTGGCTGGAGAGAAGAAGTTTAGAGACTTCTTCCTCTGTGTCTGTTTGTTATGAGTTCCTGGATGTGTGAAACTGAGAACTGACTGTTGATAGTAGTTGTTTTGTTTGTGAAGTAATTAGCAAAATCGTCAGCTGTTAAAGAGGTGGTGAAGGGAGGCAGAGGAGAATTGAATGTTTAAGAGTTTGCATGTGTCTGAAGCGCTGTTGATCTTATTGTGGAAAAAGGAAGTTTTGGCAGTCTGTGAACCTTGGCTGAGAACAAGGAGAGCAAAGACCGATACATACTGAGGTCAGCGAAATCATTTGATTTGCGCCATTCTCTCTGCTGCCCTGAGTTGGGCATTTCACGATTTTAATGCACTTTGTGTGAGGTGGTTTTTTGCCTTGTGCATTAAAGGCAACCTATTACAGTATGTCCCTTTGGGGTCTACTAGAATAGGTTTTCATGCTTGAATGTTAAAAAAACACATAATTGTTCAAATATTTGACATTGTTGCAGCACCTCTCTTCCCAGTCTGTCAGTATCACTCTGTTTAGTCTCTGTCTCTATGAAGATCAGGGTTTTGGCCATTCAAAAGTAGGCCAAAAATAGCCCAATGCGATTTTCAGGTGGGCAAATTCTCCACTGAATTTGTACGTCCCGGGGGTGTTTTGGGGGTGTCGGAGTGCTGAAATTGTGGAAATCAACCCGCAGAAAAAAATGTTTACCCGCGGCAAAAAAAGAAAAGAAAAAAAGTAGCCCAATTCCATGGGAAAACCGCGGACTTGGCAACAATGATGAAGATCCTCCTTCCGATAGTGCAATGTGCTCTGATTGGTCGGCTGGTCTAGTGTGTTGTGATTGGTCAACCACTTTGAGTGTCTTTTGAAATGTCCTGCCCCTTGCCATAACCGCGAGTTTTAACACACTACTAACTCAACTCAACCAGGCCTTGTCCCCTTTAATTTGCGCATGCCTTGGGCGGGAATGATTTAAATGAGGAGTATTGTGACTTGTTTGTTCCCAGAAAAAAACTCAAGACTACAATGGAGGCATTTCAGGGAGTTCAGAAACAGTGCGCACAGATATAGAGAGTAACTCCCTTTGGAGTGACTTTGTGCTTGGTAACTTTTTTTCAGTGCTTGGTAACTTTTTTTCATGCTCAAACAGCAACATTACACAGCAAAGTTGAAAATGTAAGAGCATAACAGAACCCCTTTAAAATTGTGTAATACACATCTAGCCATGGATTATTCCTTACACACACACACACATATATATATATATATATATATATTATAAAATGTCAAACTGTCAATCACCTCTTTCTTTACTCTCTCTATCCCACCATCTACATCCCTTCCTCCTTGTCCGTGGCCCAACCCCTCGCTTTCCATCTCAACCGCCATGGGGTTTGCAGGCGCAGTAGTGCTGGTGGGACTAGTGTTGGTCTGAGAGAGAAGTTTGGGTCGACCCCGCAGTGTGCCGCATTTGGATGGAGGGGCCGTGTAGCCTCCGCTGAGAGAAACAAGGATTGGAGGGGCATCTTGTCCTGCTATCCAATCTTCCGCCAATAGAGCAGGTTCTAATCCAGCTGTATCTGGGTACAGATCCCCTTGAAACAGGTCAGACTGATTGTGGGTGGGGGAAAAAAGGAGTTTAATTTAGAGGGATGATGCAGTTTGAGAAATATGTCAAATTAATAGTTTGCAAATGGGCAGTTAAAAAGTTTTTTCTTACTTCCTCTTCCACAGAGACACAAAGACTCCAAAAATACAGCAGTGGGACATTACCAAGAATTTATAAAATACCACAAAATGCTAATAATGGTAAATTTATTCACCCTCTTGTAGTTCTTTTTTCTGAAGAACACAAAAAGATATTTTGAAGAATGTTGGGAACCAAACATTTTTGGTTAACTTTCAGTTACAACACGAATTCCGGAAATGTTGGGATGTTTTTTTAAATTTGAATAAAAAGAAAACTAAAAGACTTTCAAATCACATGAGCCAATATTTTATTCACAACAGAACAGATAACATAACAAATGTTTAATCTGAGAAATTGTACACTTTTATCCACTAAAGCTCATTTCAAATTTGATGCCTGCTACAGGTCTCAAAATAAAGTTGGCACGGGGGCAACAAATGGCTGAAAAAGCAAGAAATTTTGAAAAGATTCAGCTGTGAACATTAGCAACTAATTAAGTTAATAGATATCAGGTCTGTAACATGATTAGCTATAAAAAGGATGTCTTAGAGAGGCAGAGTCTCTCAGAGGTAAAGATGGACAGAGGCTCTCCAATCTGTGAAAGAGTGCGTAAAAAGATTGTGGAATACTTTAAAAACAATGTTCCTCAACATCAAATTGCAAAGGCTTTGCAAATCTCATCATCTACAGTGCATAACATCATCAAAAGATTCAGAGAAACTGGAGAAATCTCTGTGCGTAAGGGACAAGGCCGAAGACCTTTATTGGATGCCTGTGGTCTTCGGGCCCTCAGACGACACTGCATCACTCATCGGCATGATTGTGTCAATGACATTACTAAATGGGCCCAGGAATACTTCCAGAAACCACTGTCGGTAAACGCAATCCGCCGTGCCATCTGCAGATGCCAACTAAAGCTCTATCATGCAAAAAGGAAGCCATATGTGAACATGGTCCAGAAGCGCTGTCGTGTACTGTGGGCCAAGGCTCATTTAAAATGGACTGTTTCGAAGTGGAAAAGTGTTCTATGGTCAGAATTTGTCCAAATTTGACATTCTTGTTGGAAATCACGGACGCCATGTCCTCCAGGCTAAAGAGGAGGGAGACCTTCCAGTGTGTCATAAGCGTTCAGTACAAAAGCCAGCATCTCTGATGGTATGGGGGTGCATAAGTGTGTACGTTATGGGCAGCTTGCATGTTTTGGAAGGCACTATAAATGCTGAAATGTATATAAAGGTTTCCAGACGACGTCTATTTCAGGGAAGGCCTTGTGTATTTCAGCAGGACAATGCAAAACCACATACTGCCTGCAGTCCAGATCTTTCACCTATAGAGAACATTTGGTGTATAATTAAACGAAAAATACGACAAAGACGACCACAAACTCTTCAGCAGCTAGAAACCTATATCAGGCAAGAATGGGACCAAATTCCAACATCAAAACTCCAGAAACTCATAACCTCGATGCCCAGACGTCTTCACACTGTTTTGAAACGAAGAGGAGATGCTACACCATGGTAAACATTCCCCCGTCCCAACTATTTTGAGACCTGTGTCAGGCTTCAAATTTGAAATGAGCTCATTTTGTGCATAAAATTTTAACATTTCTCAGTTTAAATATTTGATATGTTATCTATGTTCTATTGTGAATAAAATATTGGCTCATGTGGTTTGAAAGTCTTTTAGTTTTCATTTTATTCAAATAAAAAAAAAATGTCCCAACATTTCCAGAATTCGGATTGTAACAAACTCATTGTTGACAAAAAAAACATATTAGCTGCGTCTCATTTCGGAGGCTGCATCCTCCAGAGGTCTCATTTAAGAAAAGTAACTGTTACATTGCAAAGTAAGAAAGAAATCACAAGTATTTTCCTAAATGTTTTTAAGAAATTAATTATTTTACACCTCACGAGGAATAACAGTCAATTTTATTATAGTTACTTTTCTTTAATAAGACATCGTTGATGACATATGCAGCCTACAATAAATTCAATAAAGTACCTACCTACAAATGCAACCTCCGGAGGAAGTAGCCTCCGAAATGGGATGCAGCTAATGAGTCATTTCTCAAAATTTATTTTTTTATGCTCCAAATAATAAAGTAAGTCAAACAGGTACTGAATGACATGAGGGTGAGAAAATTATGATAGAATTTTTATTTTTGGGTGAAGTATCTCTTAAAATACAGTAAAGTGTGGGAAGTGTGACAATTTTTTATTTTTTACAAACTGAGCAAATCCATTTTCTGCAGTAACTGACAGCATTTGTAAATGTCCTTGAACCCATAAAAACCCTTTAAATAATTATTTTACACATTTTCTTTGTTCAGTTGTGTCAAAATTTGTAATTTAAAAAAAAAAAAATCAAATGAGATTTCTACTCTGAAGTATTATGATAGATTAGTGTTTGAAGTAATGGTGTAACTGAAGGGAAAAAAACTACTTAAAAATATATATTTTTTAAAAACCAGCCAGCATATTTGGGTCTGCCTGGTGCTTTGCTTTAAAACAGATAGTATTATGCCTCAATATAAGTCAAAATGAGCATATCATTACCATTTGAACATGCAATTTTTTTTACAAATTGCAGTCAATATGGCTGATAGCTGCCTTACAATGAGGAGAAACCCAAGCATCGCTGTGCAGTTATTTACCTACACACAAAGCAAGAGAGTATTTACAAAATTTTATTTTTCAGAGAACTTCCTGTCACACTCTACACTTTCCAAGCTTTCAAAGCATTTCAAACTGAAATTCAACACTTCTATCAGAACAAAGTTCTACTCAAAGCTTTTGAAGATGACAAAATGGAATGACTAACAATTAGTGGTCAGAAGTTACTTAGTAAGTTTCCTTTCTGACTCGCTGTAAACACAGATTCAAAACTGAACGTGTGGTCACTCTTAACATGCAGACTGAACCTACCTTCCGTGGCACAGTCATAGATATGGGCTCAACCTTTCTCTCATGAAGTTTGTAGAACCTGTTGGAATAAGATGAAGAAAAATGGAGATAAATGCAAGCACCTGAGAGAGATGCTGTATCAGAATCAGTGCAGGTGTGAACTGATCAGTGCTTCTCACTCAAATGAAAATGAAAGAGAAAGATTTTTAACAAATACTTTTTTTTTCAGTTTGTTACTCACACAAAGTTACTGTACAGTTTCAAAACATTTAGAATTATATTGCATAAGTGGTATAATTGTTTTTTATGGTTCTTTTTGTCATTTTTGAAGCTTGAAAGCCACTTATCATTATACTTATGTTATATGGAAGACAATATTTGCATGAAGAGTTTTTTGTTGTTGTTGTTTTTTTGGGAAAGAATACTTCTATTCAGTAAGGGCACATTAATTTAATCAAAAAGTGACAGTAAAGACATTTATATTTTAAGAAGAAAAAGATTTCAAATAAATGCTGTTCTTTTGAATTTTCTATTCATAAAAAAATCCCGAAAAAAAATATGTATCATGGTTTCCTCAAAAACATTAAGCGGCACAACTGTTTTCAATACTGATAATAATAACACATTTTTCACTGAAGACTGGAATAATGATGCTGAAAATTCAGTTTTGCATCACAGGAATAAATTACATTTGAAAATATATACAGTATATATTACATTAAAACTTATTTAAAATTGTAACAATTTCACAATATTAATGTTTTTACTGTATTTTTAATCAATTAAATGCAGTCTTGGTGAGCACAAGAGACTCAAATATATATATTTTTAAAACTTAACCCCAATTTTTTTTTAGTTTCAGTGTATGTTGCAGCTTAAATATTCTTCAAATTTCTTTCTGTGTTCCTTGGAAGAAAGAATGGAATCACATGAGAGTGAGAAAACATTTTCATTTTCATTCTTTTGATTCCAATTTGCTCAGTTTTATACTTCTTGGTCAAACACCCCAAAGACAAATAACCAGTCAAACAGCTTTGGCACTAAACAAAACACTAAAGTTGGAGTTGCCACTCAAATGTTTTCAGGGATTCATTAAGGCAAATGAAATGCAATCAAATCCATACCCAAATGGGATTAAATTGAAAGAACCAGAAAATCGAAGAATGGCACTGTCTTAAAGTCACACAGTAGTTCAGTTCATACCTTGCAATTTCACACTTGTTGACATCTACGCCTCGTTTGCTTAGAAAACCAGCACCTCTCTGTGGCTCCTTACTGCTGTACAGACTCAGGAAATGAACAAAGGGTGACTCATCTGTCACCTCAAAGTAACGAATGGTACAATCACCCTGTGAGAGAGAGACAGTCATAAATAGCTGAACTAGAGCTTATTGACTACACTGGATTTCAATTCAATTCAATTCACATTTATTCATATAGCACTTTTCACAATACATATCGTTTCAAATTAGCTTTACAGAAAATCCATGTTTCTACATTACAGTTTAGAGTAATCTGTGATCAGAGGTGACTGTGTCCACGTAATGTCCATATGTCACATGTACAGTTCTAAGATAATACAAATATCATGTATTCATTTATGCAGAAACAAGGATCTCATTGAAGCAGTTATTACAAGTTGAGATCATGATGATTACAATGTATAGAAAATTTGGCAGTGGTCAATTACCAGTTCTACTTTTATTACATGGGCCTCATGTACCATGGTATGCATCAAAGTACCAAAGTATTAACATCTGATACCATCACTGTGCCATTTATCATCACCTAATTTACATATGCTTACAGACTGAACTAGCGTTCAAAAGTTTGGTGTTAGTAAGATTTGATTTTTGGGGGGGGGGGGTTTCTGAAAGAAATTAATACTATTGTGCATTCAATTTATCAAAAGTGCCAGTGAAGACTTATAGTGTTACACAATTTCTTTCAAATAGACATTTTCTATTTATCAAAGAATCCTAAAAAAAAATGTATCACGGTTTCTACAAGCATATTAAACACCACAGCTGTTTTTATTTTACTTTGATAATAACAGAAAATGTTTCTTGAACAGCAAATCAGCAAATTAGAATGATTTACGAAGACACTGAAGACTGGAGTAATGATGCTGAAAATTCAACTTTGACAACACAGGAATAAATTACACTTTAAAATACATTCAAATAAGAAACAGTTATTTGAAATTGTAATAATATTTCACAGTATTACTGTTTTTTCTATATTCTTTGATCAAATAAGCCTCTGGGAGCATTAGGGATTTCTTTCAAAAACATAAAAAAACCTTACAGACTCCAAACTTTTGAATGGTAGCATATTTTATATGTTTACTGTATGTAAGGAAAAATACCCCAGGCAGTGATTGGACACATTGTCTGTAAACAGCACAGTGTATATCTATGTTAGAGCAACTAGTGAAACCTGTCATGCAGCAGTTAAAGTTGATAGGGTAAAGCTGGGTAATCCTACCTTGCCGCACAAGTAAACCATGTTGGTGTCCGGGTCATAGAATGGAAGCAGAACTCCGTTACTGGTGTCCATTTCCTGTGTAACCATTGGCTCAGAGAGATCTTTCTGAAATGCACAGACAGACAGAACAGGTTATCAAAACATATCAATAACTGAACCAGACAGGCAACATCTTAACTAAGACAGAAATATTAGAACACTCAATCTGATTGATTCTCGATATAAATGATTTCATGTTTCAAAATTATTTGGGAGTGTCTGATTATTGATGCATGTGTCCTGGTGCCAGATGCATAAACTTATTCACTAAGTTAAAGGCACAATATGTAAGATTTTTGGATTAAAATATCCATAAACCACAAGAACACTGTTACATATTTTGTTGACTTGTGTACTTACATTATCCCAAATGTATCCAAGAATGTTTAAATCCAGAGAAATAAGCAATTTTAACACAGGCCGTGTCCATGCATCTCCTATCAATGACACCATGGAAACACCAAAGACGCTTTAATATATTGTGTTTTATCAGACAGGTGAGCAACTGTTTGGATACATTCATCGACAGAAAACTAATCATGTTATATAGCTCAACACAATAAATCTTATTGTTTAAATCTCGTTTTCTTGATATACCGCGAGCACCGTGTTTTACCATGCCTAATATCAATCTAGCTTATTGCAGTGTGCAACAAGTGTCTCATAGTAGCCACAGAGCGAATGCACAGAGTAGCATTATAACAACTTTCAACACACAAATGTATCTAATATGATAAAACAGCACTGCATCACCCCACATATGCATGACCGGAAGAAGCGGAAACGGTCGTTTGTGGCATACTAAAAGCTCCACTGCACTCGAGCCATGTGTCGCACTTGTCTCTCACTACTAATCACTCTAGCGGCCTTGTTCCACTTCAAAGGCTTTCAGCCACATCCTACTTCATACTACAGTAATGTTAATAAATCTTTAATACATTAGCTCATCCATTATTATGATTTCTGCCCGAGCCCTATCAGATTCTTCTCCACCGGCTGTAGACGTGAAGACAACACCTCCCATGAATCCACGAAATCAAGGCGCCATCAAGCTAAGTTTTGAATAAGCGACCTCTAGTGGCGAAAATTACATATTGTGCCTTTAAAGGGTTAGTTCACCCAAAAATGAAAATTCTGTCATTTATTACTTACCCTCATGCCGTTCCACACCCGCAAGACCTTCGTTCATCTTCGGAATGCAAATCAAGATATTTTAGTTGAAATCCGATGGCTCCGTGAGGCCTTCATAGGGAGCAATGACACTTCCTCTCTCAAGATCCATAAAGGTACTAAAAACTTATTTAAATTGGTTCATGTGAGTACAGTGGTTCAATATTAATATTATAAAGCGACGAGAATATTTTTGGTGCGACAAAAAAACAAAATAACGACTTATTTAGTGATGGCCGATTTCAAAACACTGCTTCATGAAGCATCGGACAAAAATGAATCAGTGTATCGAATCATGATTCAGATCGCGTGTCAAACTGCCAACGGCTGAAATCACGTGACTTTGGCGCTCCGAACAGCAGATTCGATACACTGATTCATTTGTGCTCCGATGCTTCATGAAGCAGTGTTTTGAAATCGGCCATCACTAAATAAGTCGTTATTTTGTTTTTTTTTGGCGCTCCAAAAATATTCTCGTCGCTTTAGAATATTAATATTGAACCACTGTACTCACATGAACTGATTTAGATGTTTTTAGTACCTTTATGGATCTTGAGAGAGGAAGTGTCATTGCTTCCTATGAAGGCCTCACGGAGCCATCGGATTTCAACTAAAATATCTTAATTTGTGTTCCGAAGATGAACGGGTGTGGAACGGCATGAGGGTGAGTAATAAATGACAGAATTTTCATTTTTGGGTGAACTAACCCTTTAAGGCTGTAGCTGCATCCCAATTCAGAGGCCGCATCTTTCGAAAGGGCGCATTTGAAGTCCTACTGCATCACAGCGGCACGACAAAGACTGTCCCAATTTGAAGGCTCCTTTAAATGCAGCCTTGAAATGTGTCCTTCAGTTCCCGGGCAATGAAGGATACAACAGATTGTTCTTGCTGACCAATGAACCAATGTTTTTCCACTACAAAATGCTCTTACTGTGTCCCAGAGAGCAAGCTGTCTCTCACTCATGCGACTGAAGCCGGTTGTCAGGATTTTCCCATCAGCCAGAAAGACAGCCCTCATTGGCCTGGTGCCCTCGTGAGCCTTCTCCCGCACCTGTGACATCGTAAAATGACAACAAAAATCACATATCTGTGCAAAAACACTGATATGAAAACACTGACCTGATGCAGAATAAAAGGACAGCTTCAGGGCAAATCCTAAGCTAAATGAAGACTTTTCAAGTTTAGAGGCAGTCACAAAATTGTTTTTTTTCTTCTTCTTCTCTTTTTATTGACTTTTTAAAATGTTAATTCATTAATATTCTTTTCATACATAATTCGACATCACTAACAAGTCTGTCATATCTCAAACGGAACTGCAGTGACAGACCAGTGGGTTATGTAATGCTAATCTTCCAATAAATATGAATGTTATTTTCACATTATTAAAACAATTAATTAAAAAGATTATGCAAATGTTCTATTTTGTTAGATTTCCCATCAGCTAAATCACTGTACATCCACAGGACCATCACACGTTCTAAAAGATCATCGTGGACACGTCCCACCCAGCACACAACAGCTGCTGCCCTCATGTAGACGCCTGTGATCACTAACAGCAGAAACATCCAGAATAAAGAGCAGCTGCTCAATAAACATTCTTAGAATAATCCTATTAGTCCTCAGGTGCACTTAATGTCCATGTTTACATTGTACACCTGACCTATTAGGAATAGAGTGGTGCAGGTATGACGTCACTTTGTAGGCCAACCGGCAGTTAGCATCACACTGGTTCCCTTGACAAAAACCCCCAAAAATAAGCTCTAGGATCAACAAAAATTTATGATACTAACACATTTTGTCCATCAAGATCATTTTTACAGATGAACACAACTTTTATAAATTTTGAAGCCTAAATGTAGTCGCCAAAAGTAAAAAGCTAAAGGCCGGCTATAAACAAACTACACCACTGTCCCACTCTTTCAGTTTTTATCTAAAAAACACTGTCCCAGAAAGTTTGAGTTAGAATAGTTGGTAACCCATGCTACATGTACTTACTGTAGTAATAAGAGTAAATTATGCACAATTACATGCAACTAACCTTAAACCAAACCTTAATCTTACCTCTAATTAAATAGTAGGTACATGTTGTTAATTAATATTACTTAGTACTTAAATGTATAGTTAAACTGTAACAAGGACACGTTAAAATAATGTGTAACCGAATATAAGCATAACGAGGCTGTAAATGCAGACTGAGTTTACCTGTTCAGCTGATGACGTTTAATGTCGCCGACAGCCTCTGTAGTCCCATTTAGAAACTTGTTAGCAACCGGATTTTTCAAGACATGTAACAGCTTGAAAAAAATCACGAGTGGGGTAAAACTGATGTACAGTGCACAGCATAAATGAGTACACCCCCTCTGAAACTTCTGAAAGTCAGCAATTACTCAGTTACTTAGAAGACATGTTAGGGTTCTTTAGAGTTATAATGTTCCAGCAAGTCTGCTTAATCAGTTACCAAAGAAGCATGTCAAAATTATTCAGGAAAATAAGATTTTCTTATCAAGGTGATAAAATGTTGTGTAGCAAAAATGAGTACACCCTCCTAAAAGTTACTAAATAAAACAAAATAATTTTCTGGTGTAAGTTTAAGGCAATGTTTGATCAACAGGTAAGTATGTTGAACCAAAACATTTAAAGAGAAGTAATTTCTTGACCATTTAAAGTGTTCTATAGCCCACTGAATCCTTCTCAGACTTAATGCTGACAACAATGGAACCACTTGGGAGAGAACTGTCAGGAGACTTATTTCTCAGCACAAAAGAAGACAGTGGTACAAAAGGATTACCAAATCATTGTTTTAAGTGTGAAATTATAGCAAAAGTAACACAGAAATTCAAAAACAATGGACTTGTGACAAGGCCCCTGAAATAATCAGACCTTCATTTTAAGCTTTCATTTAGTGATGAGGGATTTTTTTGCTAGACAAAGAGCAGGAGAAATACCAAGCAAGTGTCTCAGAGCCAGCAAAAGCTATGAAAAGAGTGACTGTTTATCTCACAAACTAAGATGCAGCCTGCAGAAATGACATGCATGGTTGTTGTTCTCACTGGAACTACCTACGTTACTCAAAGCACAATCAAGCCATTTCCAAAGCCCATATTTACAAAATATAGATTCTGGGAATCTAATATTTTCTCATTCCCTGCATTGTTGGGCATTTTTTCAACATGACAATGAGGATATGCATTCTCCCAAGGTGAAAAACCTTCTGTGGACATGTATTGCACTCAATTTTAACACTCTTGAGCACCTGTGGGAGATTCTGTAGAGACAAGTTGAGCAACACTCCCCATTAAAGATCAGGGCATTTAAGGAGCTCATCATCCAGGAGTTAAACAGGACAGATGTGACAATTTCAATCATGAATTTGTGCACTGCGTGCCAAGAAGGGTCAGAGCAGTATATTCAAAATTATGGAGGGCATACTAAGTACTAGAATATTATACATTTGTTGAATTAAATCTTGGGTGTACTCATTTCTGCAATCCTTAATTTAAACAAAATTGGCTAATTTACTTATTTTATGACTATTAATGACATATTTCTCAGTTTTTATTATGTATATGTTTAATACATTTTAGTTTTGCCATCTTTCCATGAATTGTATTAGTGATCATAAAGAAAATACATCTTTTGTATTTGTTCAGAGCTGGTGTAGTCATTTATGCTGTGCACTGTATTTTATGTTGTAGAATAAAACGTGAAAGTATCTTGAGCTTGTGTTATCCACAGACCTTATTTCAGCCATTTAACCAAAATCCCATTCAAAACACCCATTGACTTCGGGACGATGGAACCGGACATGCTAAAATGCTAACTCGTTTCCAGGTTTTTGCTTACAAAAATGTGTTATACCTGCACCACTCTATATTCTATCACACTGAAATCTCCTGTATCTTCACTACCTTTCAAAAGTTTGGGGTCAGTAACATTGTTTTTGAAAGAAATTAATCCTTTTATTCAGCAAGGATGCATTAAAATTGATCAAAGGTGACAGTAAACACATTTATAATGTTAAAAAAAGACTTATATTTAAAATGAAAGCTGTTATTTTGAACTTTCTATTCATCAAAGAATCCAGAAAAAAATGAATCATGGTTTCCACAAAAATATTATTCAGCACAACATTGAAAACATGTTTTTGAGCAGCAAATATACTAAAATATATATTACTGTTGTTACTGTATTTTTGATCAAATAAATGCAGCCTTGGTGAGCAGAAGAGATTTCTTTCCAAACAATCTTACCGACCCCAAAACATTTGAATCTATCTGTGCCACATTCCTTAACAAAATCCCGGTTGGGAAACCCTGATGCAGGAACAAACAGACTGACCTTAAGGACAGTTCCACGCCGGGGATCAATGACTCGTAAGGCTTTGTCTTTACAGGTGGTGCACAGGATGTTGCCCTCTCGGTTCCAGCTCACGCTGTATATCAGGTCTGGATGGGCATCACTCAGCTGGTAAATCAGCTCCCCGGTCCCCACATCCCACACACAGACGACATTATCACATCCTAGAACATGGACACACAAGATCAAAGGGTTACACTTTATTTCGATGGTCCACTTTAGACATTCGACTCACTAGGGTTGTCAAACGTACCGGTACCGCTAAAAAAAAAAGTGGATAGTACCAGCATTTCTGCAATACCGGTAGTACAGTGTACCAGCAGGTATATTCGGTACCCACTTATAGAAGCTGCTTTTGCTCTTGTTCGTGTTTGCTTAAGCACTCTGAGCATCAAAGGTTTCTATTTGCAGCGTGTTTTTACAAGCATTGAGCATTGCAGCCAATCACAATCATATCTGTTGAGTGCGTGAACGCAGTGGCCAATCAGAGGTGCTAATCAGTAGAATCCATTTAACACAGCTGAAAACGCATGAGGTTTGTTTTGTTCAATGCAAGCCGTATGCTCACACATCCTTTTAGTATAACCAACAAAGTGTAAACACAATGTAAATAAGAGATTCACTGTACAATCAAGAAAGCGTTTTTTATTATAATGGGAGTTTTCGTGAGAATCTGAACAGTTTAGTTTTTCATGCTGCTCAGTACACTGCAAAATTCCTGGATTGACAACCATATTAAATGCGCCGTTGAATAGGAAACTGTGATGATTGACAGTGATAAACAATGGACAAGACAAAAAACAGGACAACATTTTTTAAAGTAGTTAATTCAACAGTTTTTGCTCTGGTATGGAAATTGGTACTGAGACATGTCAACTAACTCTCATCAGAGTATTAGTAGACTGAAGTAGACTGTTTGGTTAGGTTTAGGTTTCGGGTTAGCAGACATGTAGTTACAAAGTTACTTAAAGTTAATAGAATGTCTGTTATGGGATCATAAGCAGACAGTCTACTAATACTCCAACTGGTAGTTGACATGTAGTTGCAAAGTTACTTATAGTTGGTAGACTGTCTAAAATGGACCATCGAAATAAAGTGTTACCGATCAAAGATGGCCAAAAGGTCAGCAAAAAAACATCTTACCAGTTTAAAAGCTAAGCTTTGCATCTCAGATATTTACATGCTAATGCAAATCAAACCCAAAGCCGCCTTCCTTTGTCTAGTTGTGCACAAGTCTTTAAATCAATCTGTGCATGAAGCAGTTCAGTTTTAAATCAGAGATTTATTTATGTTACTTGTACAAGTGTAGATGTGTATACATACTGTATATCAATTATTTCTTAAAAACAATATATTGACTTCTAAAACCACTTTTTGCAATCCCTATTCATTTATCTGCCTCAATAGTGTAACGTCTTCTATTATCATCATTTGGTGGCTTTTCTCAACAAATATTTATATATGCAATAAATGAAGATTTATTTACAGAGTCAGCCTATCATGCAATTCATTTTTAATCGCTTGACAGCTCTATTGTCTTTTCAATACTTTGAAGGTGCACAAAACCATCAAACAACTCCAACATCCAAAATTAGGGCTTTATAAAAGATATGATGCAGGTTTAAGACACCAGAATTAGAGCACATGCCAGAAATAGAGTGTGCCAGAACAGACTTAATCTGTTAGCCACAAAATATATATAGACAAAGGAAGAGCTTACCTGCAGTCAACAGGATATTGAGAGCAGAAGGGTGCCAGGCTAGGATGCCCACTCTTTTACTGTGGCCCTCGAGAGTCACAACAGCTTCAGACAAGGGAGATGTAAGACCTCCGTCAGGAATCTGCCAAATCTGTTATGCAAAAACACAGTGCATCTCTTTTTAGATACACAAGTTAATCTTCAGTGTCACATGATCCTTCAGAGGTCATTCTAATATGCTGATTTGCTGCTCAAGAAACATTTCTTATTATTATCAATGTTGAAAACAGATGTGCTGCTTAATATTTTTGTGGAAACTGTGAGACACTACCATTCCAAAGTTTGGGGTAACTAGGATTAAAAAAAGAGAAATTAATAAATTTATTCAGCAATGGCACATTCAATTGATCAAAAAGACATTTATATTGTTATGAAAGATTTCTATTTTAAATATGTACTGTTCTTTTAAACTTTTTATTATTAAATACAATTTTAATTAAAATCCAAATAAGCATATTAGAATGATTTCTGAAGAATCATAAGACCCTGAAAACTGGAAAAATTTCTGCTGAAAAAATCTGCTTTGCATCACAGAAATATTATAAAAAGAAATATTAATATAAATATATAATAAATAAATATACTATATTATTTTGCATTAAATATATTAAAATCAATTAAATTAAAGAATGCTGAAAAAATATATCATGATTTCTTAAAAATATTAAGCAGCAAATACATTTCCAACATTGATAATAATAAGAACCATTGTTAATAACTGAGAAGCATTTTGCATAATCAGCATTTTGGAGTTATTTCTGAAGGATCATGTGACGCTAAAGACTGTAGTAATGATGCTGAAAATTCAGCTTTAACATCACAGGAATAAATTACATTTTAAAGGAGACCTATTATGCACAATTCACTTTAAGAAGGTGTTTGAACACAGACGTGTGTCCACAGTGTGTGTAAACAACCAGCCTATAATGGTAAAAATGGTTTTAAAAAAACAAACAAAAAAAAACTCTCTTCTTTTTTTTTTATCCCAATAAATCCTAAAACAGTCTCTCCAAAAGCACGATTCTAGATTTACATAAGAGTAGGGGGACGCCTCGCAGATGACTGTTGATGATCTGCCCTATAAGCATAGATAACGCCCTGAGTGAGCCGCAGCAGTCTGCCAGTTCTGTTTCCTCACTATAGCAGCTGGAGATGTACAATGTCTGTGCCAAAAAACATTACAAATGTTCTGTTATTGGATGTACCAATGAAGATAAGAGTCTCTGTAGACTGCAGGCATCTGAGCCACTGAGGAAACCATGGTTGAACTTCATTTATGAAGTAAATGTGCCGAAGGAATTCGGTAAAGTGTTATATATTTGTGCAAATAATTTTACGCCGGACTGCTTCACAAACGAGGGTCAGTTCAACACTGGATTTGCACAAAAGATTAACCTGACGGTACATGCTAGTCAGTGAGTTCAATCAACTTTACTACAACAACTACATACATTTATCCACTAACTATTCAGAAATGTCCAGTTGCATTCTGAAAGTTGTAACTTCTTCTTGAGTGTCTCCTTCAGTGTCCGACTCCGGTTTGAACAATGTAAGGCTGAATACCACTACTGACAATCGTCATTTTGGCTGCGTGAGATTCTCCAGCTTTGTTGATGTTGAGTATCCAAATCATGAGCTGTTAAAGCTCCACCCTCTTAATGAAAGGGGGCTGGGAGCAGCAGCTCATTTGCATTTAAAGGGACACACACAAAAACGGTGTGTTTTTACTAACAACCACATAGGGGCAAATTTGACAAGCTATAATAAATGATCTGTGGGGTATTTTGAGCTGAAACTTCACAGACACATTCTGGGGACACAATACATAAAAAAATTAATTATTCAAAACTTTTGATTGGTAATATACATATATTATATGGAAAAATATGTATTATATTTTACCATAGATTTTTACAAACTGTTTGGTTCAAAAACACCATTTCAAGTTATCTAGAAAAGGCTGAAAAATAATTAAATAAATATTGAAAAACATACCCAGCACATTTTTTTCCCACAAAATGACAATATTTACGTATATGTATATGTGAAGCCCGAGGGATGCTATCTTCATGACTTCATGCAATGAATATTCATAAAACACCTTATTCACCATTCATATATGAGGTGTAGGTTTTGTTGAAGGGAATAAAGCAAACCTTGACAGTGCAGTCCTCTGAGGCACTGGCAATAACGTTGTCATCATGTGGGCACCACTGCACATCCAGCACTGGAGCAGCGTGTCCGCACACAGTCGGGGTGTTCTGGTCCACTCTACCACTCTAGTGGTAAGAGAAATAAAAACAATGTGAGCTGAACCAATTTTATGGAAGTGTTGGTTTGATTATGCAAACTACAGGAAATATCTCAAACACCAACTGTAAATCCTCACGGCACATTAAAGGCACTCATTTGCATATCGCAGAGAGAGTGCATGCCAACCTTGGTGAGCGGAAACACAAGAAAGGCTCCGCCTCCTCCAGCCTCAATGACAACAGCAATGAACTTCGGATTGGCAGCACACAGCGGACCGTCCCATGTCACCCGTGATACTCTGACATCATCAAGGCAATGCTCAGCCTTCCAAGCCTGGGCGAACACATGCCTGAATTTACTCTGCCTGACAACACCTCTCCTGAAGGACATGACTGTGGGCAGAATAGTGAAAAATACAGTTAGTAGATATCATTAATTGAATGAACCATTCATGGAATAGTTTTATATGAACATTACATGAAGCACAAATAAATCGTTAAAATATAATTAAATAAGTAAAAATTAACATAATGCAAAGCAAACGATCAACTGCAATTAAATGCAGGAAAAAGACTGATCACATTTCAATATGCAAGTAATACTGGAATGACATCAATACGTCGATTAAGTAAACTTTAATCTTAAAGGGAATCAAATATGCCTTGATCTTTTGACATATAAGAGGTCTTGGTACCATTAAAAACTCTTGCAAGTTTCAGAGATTAAAACATCCTCCTCATTAAAAACAAATAATTTATTCAATCAAGCTCCAAAAACGGATCGATTTGATACTGCGGGAACTGTGACGTCACACAGGCAAATACATTTGCATATGCCTTCCTCCAGAGTAAGACACTGAAGAATAGTTCTACATCAGCGCACCAGGCCCCGCCCAATGGCGTTCAATCGCTTCACGGCTAACATTTGCTTTCACTGGATGTGAGCGTTGCGTCGCAAAAAAAGCAAGTATAACCCATTATAATCACTGACACTGTCTACACTTGATAGTATACAGATGCGCATTCAGTTTCTGACATCCACGCACTCGACAGTCACTCGACAACAGGAGTGAAAAGAACGTCCACTTGTTTACACAGCTCGTTTGTCTGTACAGACTTAAGAAGGATCCCAGCATCGGAAAGATGCATGGTTTATTTTAATGCCGAAAGATGAAGCAGTCAGCTGTATTAGATCTGACAACAGATGCATCACAAATTATTTCATAATGCTTTGTCTGTAAATGCCGGTTTTATATGGATAATGTTTTCAAAACACAAACTCATGTGAAATATAGGGTTAGCACTGAATTAATTAATTAAACAAAAGAATATAATAAAAAAAATTCTATGCTGAAACTGATGTCTAAAGACCAGAGAGTCTAAAATGGGATATAATGCTGATATGTAAGGAGACTGGGACTAATGGTCACACTTTATATTCACATTTGTTGTTCTGTTTCTCTATAGTTCCGAAATTTCAGTTTAGGTACATACTTTAAAGTTTTGACAAAAAAACAAATAAACAAACAAAAAAAAAGCTATTGAAAATTATATAATTATTGTCTGACAAAAAAAGATGTTCATCGAACATATGCTGTCACACTAACCTTATAGGATTTTTAACTAAATTTAAGTAGAAAAAATATGATGAAAAATCCATGTAACAGCAAAGAAGGTAACACAGTAACATCAACCACAATTTTGGTTTGGAAATTATATATATATATAAATACCCTGGTCTGTATTTGGACAATCTCAAAATTGTTACCAATAAATATGATCTATCACATAAAATGAGATATCTACTTTTTCAGTTCTGTTGACCACTAGGTTATTAGGTCAGATTCGCTTAAGTATTGAGGTAAAAGTGAGAGCTCCTCTTGTCCAATGCAACTCTAGAAGCCTGCAGCTCTCACGTGTCTGTGACTGTGCAGGGAAGAAAATGACACAGCTCAAGTCACAAACCACAAACTATCAACATTTAAGGTCTGATGTTCGGTTACCTTACATTACACATTCACATTCTAATGAGATATATTGACTAAATATTTGGACAAATTAACCCTCCCGAAACACTTTTTGTCTTTACTGTGGAAAAAATAGAATTGAGACATGCCAAAAAGTAAAACTACATGTAAACATCTCACTATAAATGGCTTACAACTTTGTAAATCCTAAAGCTCTGACATGTGAGCTGTGGTCTAAAGGTTGCTTTCCAGGAATGAGTTTTCATGGGACATTCCTGTGCATCTTTTCCCAATATTCAAAAGTCTTATTATTGTTGTATAAGTAGTTTCACATAATATTTATTATGTATTTAAATAAATAAGCTATTGTTTTAAATTATTATTATTATTATTATTATTAGGGGAAAAATGTTATCAATATAATAACCAACATGCAGGAATCCAATGCTGGCATGTTAAAATGGTCTTTGAAAAGTCATTTGATGTTTTGGAGTATAATAAGATATTGCAGTGGCTTGAGAACAAGTCCATCAGAAAGAAGAAGAAAAAAAGAAAACTTGGTTTCACATTAAACTCAAACGAACTGGGAGACATCTTTCAACTCCTCATGAACTGTTTGAAGCCATTGATATTGAGTGGAAAACATCTTAAAAGCGGTCTGCAAGTTTACCCACAAGGCTTTAACATTTAGAGAAAACAAAGGGGAAGGCTATTTCTTGATAAGTTACTTTATGTACAGTAAGAGACCTCTAAATATTTTGCCATTTTTGGCTTGGCCTTTTTTGTGTGTCCAGGAGATGTGTTAAGGGGCTGTTACATTAAATCACGCATAAATGCGGGTGACTAAACATAAATGTAACCGCAAAAATGGGCTAATGACATAAATAACATATGAGCTGGTTGCATTCATTCGTACCTCTGTTTGGGGGTTTCCTTCTTCTTTATTTTCTTCCCTTTTCCCTTTCTTAGAAAAAAACCTGCTAAAATTAATAAAGCTATTCCGGGTAGAAAAATATTATCTATATAGAAGTAGTGATCTATATAAGCTACACTAATCCTGTGAGTGTGTTGTTATCGCCGGGATATTCTGCATGGTCAGGTGGAACAAATCCAGTCAATTTTAGCAGGCATCGACAAATTAATCCATATTATCAGGGAAAATAAATGCACAACTGTATGTTTTTTCAAAATATAAACAAAGCTGAAAAGAATACTGTACAGTTCAGGAAGTTAAAATAAATCAGGAAGAGCGTCGACACCGGTGAAGGAGAAAAGATGATGGGTGGTAAATTCCTTAGCGAATGTGCCTAGAATTAAAAGCAACGATGTGTGAAGCTCGCCATGGTGAGCAGTCAACAAAATGGACGCCGATACGCCTTTTTGACGAAATAAAAGTCCCCTTCTGAGCGCTTTAAGATAACCTAATGAACTAGGTAATAGAATAGGGTTAATCAATGCCTATGTCTACGGCATGTTCTCCACTTCATAAACACTATTTCTTTTTTTGTGATGGGAAACTGTAGGCAAAAAAAGTATATTCATACTAATTAAATAAATCATTTCCAAGGCGTAAACTTTTTATTCCATCTCCTTCCACTTTTAGAGGCAGTTTTGGTCAACATGAGGGATCACTATAATCGCAATGTAGTGCTATGCAGAATGACAGCGGCGTAAAAGGAATTTTAATATCATGTGCTTGAAAGTCAGATCTGAATTCAAAATAAAAGTCCAAGCATCGTGATGAAAAATACCACACTCAGGCAAGTGGCACTCACTGCAGAGTCAAATTAAGTTCAGCTCCACCTCTCTGGACGTCTATGGGTTGGGTATAAAAACTTGCCAAGCACATTTTACAAACCCACTGTAAATGTTTTATTGAAAGTAAAATCTATCAAATGCAATTAACTAATCATCTAATAAGATTAAATATCAAGTGTATGTATAATATGTGTTCTTTTATCAATTTTCAGGGCTTGTTTTGTTTGTTCCATGGATGGCTCAGCTAAACAGGCCAATAAGAGACTATTAACTACTGTTATTCCTTTTAATTATACTAATGTCTCGTTAAAACGTCTACAAATGTATAAAACAGATCAGAGATCAGGTAAAAATCATATACACTTGTTAAATATGTTCGACGCTGGGGTACAGTACAGCTTACTGAAATGTTTCATGTAATCGCTCAATCAATAGTGTTTCAACCGCGGATAAAACAGCTTAGTATATGTAACGTAACGTTACATTTACCGAAGTAAAGCTATTCAATGTCCATAAACTGTATAGTTAATGAGAAAATGTACTATATAGAGGAACATTTAGCAATTTTGAAATTTGTGACAATACCACCCCCCTCCCCATCAATTCCAAACTCAAAAGTTGGTAGCCCTGCATACTTGATACAATTGTTATTGTTAATATTGGGAAACATACTAAATTTATATTAGGTTCTATTCTTTTTTTCTCAGTTTTTTAAAATGGTGGTGTCTGATCCCAAAGTATGCTCTGTTTTAATGTATTATTTTGGTGGAAATTATAGTTAATATGGCACATATTTCTAGGTGAATCACCACACCTCAGATTGTGCTGTTCAGATTTAGGCTGAAAAGTACCAAACGATGATGTCCTGATTCAACATCGTGTTTTCTGAAATTAAGCTAACATGGATACATGCAGTATAATTAGTTTTGATTTAATAACTGGTCATTAACGCCACCCCCATACAATGTAGTGAACTGAAAACACCAAAATTACTTACCATCAGGACCCATTTAAGGCTTTATATTTTGTTAGATAGAAAGATCACAGGAGTATCTCAGGAGCTTGCAGTAACACTACCTACTTATTAAAACTAAAGCTTTAGTACATAATGAAGTTTAAATGTTGTAAACAAAGACAATGTCACTCCTGCATTTAAATTTTGTGAACATGCAGGAGTCATTCTCAAAATATGGTAATGCAATACTTCATAATACTATTCATGCACTGGGTAGTTTCCAGTCAAAACACACAAAAGACACAAAAAAAAAAAAACATTTCAAAACACCATTTTACATCATTTTGGATTATAGACAATAAGGTCATAAAGTCACAGTGAAGGATTAACTGACCAGAAAACTGTTCATGTAGTATTTCTCCCTCAACAGCAATTCAAGTGAAGCCTTATGTTGCAATAATAATAAAAAAAGATCTTAATTCCATTCCCTGGTCACACAGAGGAGCTCAGCTCTGGTGGTCTGGTTAATCTGTACCTGAAACACATGTTGTGCCCCATAATGCTCAAGCGTCCCAGTTCCAGAATACATACTGGATTATGCAGCTATTTGAGGGACTATTTGAGTAATGCTGGTATTGTTTTTCAGGTTTGAGTTTGGTTAAATGACGGCCTGATAGTTCTGTCCATGTTTTTGCCATCTCGGGAATGTACTCATATAAAAGTTTATATAATAGATCCATTTTTGGGTAATTATTGTCAAGACACAGCCCTTGGAAGAGTGAATTTACAGAAGAGCACATCCTTCTCCTGTAACATCAACTGAGTTTAAATGCCGATAAATTTAAGACTCTTCTAATGCAAGATGTTTTTCCAAACAAACCCTAAACGATCTGAGCTTTGTGGATAGTTGGGCTATGCTGTGGGAGGAAATGTGTTGCGTTGGCCGGGAGCAGGATGTTGTTGGGTTTCGACTTGGGCCGTAGTGTGCCATTAGTGTGCTCAAAGTGATTGGATAGCGCCTCAGATATCTGAGAACTCGTTGTCTCACTGCCGCCGTTTTCAAAACCATCAGGCTCCATTAAACCTCTGTGGACTCCTGAATCCGTAGGGCTAACAGAATCTTCTTCCTCTTCGTCTGTAAGAGTCGGGTATTTAGACACTAAAGGTGAGTGATGCCCTCTGCTGCCCCCTCTGCTGCTTCCTCCTGACTGCGGCCTCCCCTCTGCCGGGAGAATGGCACTGCCATTCCGAGATCGACCAATTTCAACGTGCTGGTCCATTGAATAAGAAGAGGGGTGGAGAGGAGGGAGAAGTTGGGTTTCCTGTATAGCAAAATTGTAAATGGTGATTATGTGCAGCTTTTCATGCACATTTATGTGATAAACATATGTTCACTGTGTTAGTATTACTAAACAGTTCAGAAATACTAAAGCATTAAATGGATAGTTCACTCAAAATGAAAATTTTGTCATCATCTACTCAACCTCAAGTTGTTCCAAACCTGTAAAAGTTTCTTTCTTCTGTTGAACAAAAAAAGAAGATATTTTGAAGAATGTTGGTAACCAGACAGTTGACGGTAGCCATTGACTACCATAGTAGAAAAAAAAAATACTATGGAAGTCAATTGCTACTTAGTTTCAGCCTCAGACGTCAAGCCCACGGACTGTTGGATGAACGTCTGATGCATATGGCACACTTGACTAGAAACACTTCAGGATTTTCGAAGGTTTTGCTTCACAGCATTTGTTTCCAGGTGGACCGTTAAAGAATGCGACACACATGTCTCCCAGACATCCTGTAGAATTCAACCAACCAGATGACGACTTCTAAAATCCTGAAGTGTTTCCAGTTAAGTGTGCTATATGCATCAGACGTTCATCCAATGGTCCGTGGGCGTGACGTCTGAGGCTGAGACTATAGGCTATGAGAGACTAATGGCTACCGTCAACTGTCTGGTTACCAACATTCTTCAAAATATCTTCTTTTATGTGCAACAGAAGAAACAAACTCAAGTAATGTATTTGATAAAAAAAAATACAATAGTTTTGTAAATTATTATTACAATTTAAAATGACCCCTTTCTATTTTATATTATACTATTATCTATTTTAACTTATACAGAGAATTTTTTTGCACCATAGATTCCCTTACGAAAAAGAAGTATACTTCAAGTTCATTTTATCATGTATACTTAAGTAATGTTCAAGTATATTTTTTTAAGTATACTAGTATCAATGTACTAGTAGTAAACTTGTAAGTGTACTATTTTAATACTTTTTGGGACTAAATTGGCCCAATTGAAGTCTATACGTTTAAGTGTACTATAAGTACAACAGTAGTAAACTTTAAGTACACAACTAGTTCACAGCTACGTTTTTCATTTGTACTGCATCTGTACTACAAGTGAACTTATAAGCATACTAGTAGTTTACTCTTTTAATACTAGTAGTACATTTTTAGTATATGAAAGTACACTTTGAAATATACTCTCAATAAACTACTAGTTTAGTACAAGTATACTTGTAAGTTTTCTTTAAGTGAACATAACATCACACTTTTTATTTATTATTTTTGCACTTTAAGTATACTTCTATGTTCCTATTTAGGTATTATTTTTTATACTTAAAATACCTTTAACTGTACTTGAACTCTTTCCATTTTAAAAACATTTTATTCCCGCTTTATGAATCCTTTTTTATCAACACTTAAATGTGGGTAAGTTTCATTTTAAAAAAGGAAACATTTTAAACAAAAAGCTGCGAAAATTGCATTTTTGTCAAAGACTATGTCCGGATGGGTTTCCGAGCGATGATCAAACACAGGTGGAGTAGATCGAGGTCCATAAACACTCCCAAAGCTTCACAGTTCACATAACGTTTGGCAGTTTTTATTTATATGCTGTTTAATGTNCATAACTGAACATAATTATTTGAAGGTTTACTTTTTTTGTATTAAAAACACTTTTCTTTTATTGGTCGGATGAAATATGCTAATTTTTTGAGAAGGACCTGTAGACTGTTCTGTACTCTTTCAGAAGATGCGTAACAGCGCCCTCTACCTTATAGCCTGAAAATTCAGTCATTGGCGAAGAAAGAGGGAAGTAGATTGTAGATTTGAAGTAAATTCCTATGTACACTACCAGTGGACTAACCTACACAAAAGTTCAGATACTCAGAATTAGGAATATATCTGTTTTCTTAATAAATCAATATTTTCAAACAATGTAATTTTATACTATTCTTTTATAAATGTACTTTTAAGTATATCTCTATCAAAAGTCCAAATATAGGCCGAATATATTTCTCAGAAGTACATAAAGTATATTTCTGAGAAGTTTATAAAAAAGTATGCAAAGTACACTATCTTATTTTTAGTTTAAAAGAAGTATACTAATAGTACACTTGAATAAACTTCTTTTTCGTAAGGGTTTTGGGGGGCATTTTATTCATTTTTTGGCAGCATTTTTGCTCCAAGCCCGTTAATTTTCACCCTATAGAGCACAGCATGATGGCGGGGGTCGGGGGTCTTTTTTGAGCACAAGCGGAGGTCCTTTCTGTTACGAGGCCCGTTTCAGGTGAAATGGGTGAAACACAGCAAAGGCCGCTACTGTCAACCACACATGCAGACTCATGAAATGTATCTCATTCATACCTGTGACATGTTACTGTCCTGTTCATAAGACTCCATCATCATCATTCGAGTGGAGTCTCTATCAGATCTCTCCATCAGTTTGTCTCGACCTCTTCTGGATGTGTTATAAATTGCAGGGCGACCGAGTGAGTCCACCCCTCCTAATGTGGAACGACTATCCCTAGAGCGAGGACGATCCTGTGAAAGTAAACGTTTAAGGTTTTTATGTGTTTTATGAGAGGAAAACAAAACACAAGCAATATACTGGTGAAGACAATTAAAACTGGATTATACATTTATTAACATAAAACAATTGCATAGTGTGACTGGTAAATGCATAAAAACATGTTTTTAAAAAACATGACAAGAGAGACGAACCAGTGAGGAGAGACTTGTGCGTATCGTTCCTTCGACTCTTAATGGATGATTGTCATCCTTTTTAAAAGAAGACAGAGACAGCGAAATGAGAGGGAGGGAGAAATAATATACATCCTTGTTTACATATATATATATTTGACCAAAAAAGTAATTAGCTACTTAAGTAAAAAAAAAAAAAGGCAAATAAGGAGGCATTTATTTTAAAGCAAGATAGTATAAGTAGTTCCAGTTCATATTAAAATATTTAATAGATTATGGCAAGTTTAAAGTGATAAAACAGTATATATATATATTCACATAAAAAATACACATACATATTGTTCACTACTGTACCATATATATATGCTGATTTTTTGAAGAAAAAAATCCTGAAAAAAATGTATTACAGTTTCCACTAAAATATTAAGCCGCACAGCTGTTTTCAACATTCATAATCATAAATGTTTCTTGAGCAAATCAGCATATTAGAATGATTTCTGAAGGATCATGTGACACTGAAGACTGGAGTAATTATACTGAAAATTCAGCTTGCCTTCACAAAAATAAATTACATTTTAAAATATATTAAAATAGAAACAGCTATTTTAATCTCTAATTATATTTCATATTGCTGTTTTTATTGGATTTTTTTTTTTTTTCAAATAAATGCAGCCTTGATGAACATAAGAAATCTTATCCCAAACCAAATCATCAATAAACATGTTTTAAAGTGTGTGTATATGGATTTTTTACCGAGTATCTGTTGTCTGTGCTGCCTGAGTTGACTCTCCTAAACGAGGCTTGTCTTGACAGAGTGCTGATTTCCTCCCTTAAAAAGAGAGTGAAACACAGACAGATTGAAGTACAGGGACTCTCATATTCAGACCAGTCATGTAAATTATTCTGTGTTCAGAAAGAAAGAAAAAACGTCTTACTTTTTTTCATTCAGCTCTATGGCCAGTTGTTGATTCTTGCGTTTATAGTGGCGGTTTACTGAAATTATTACTATGATAAGAGTGAGAACAACCACTGCAGCAACACCGGCAATAATAATCATCAGCATGTAGTTCACTGTTGTGTGCTCAATAGGCAACGCTGGAAGAAACATGAAACAAAAGCTACTTATACTTTTTGGACGGTACATTCAATTACACTTGTATTCAATTTAGTGTATAGGCTTCTTTATGGTGCCTTTATTTATTTATTAGTCCTCACAGAGCATGACTTTTGTTTTATGAGCTCAGCTTAACTATATTGCTTTAATTTTATAGGTTATGAGACACGCAGTTGCATAATATTTTCACTAGATGACAGCAATGAGTGAGGGTTCACTTCAACATGAGCGAAATCTTTTCAGTGGGATACACACCTGTTATACTTATTGAAATCTCAGCTCTTCCAGATCCCACCAGATTGGTGGTTGTGCAGGTGTAATCTCCTTGATCTGTCAAGCGGAGGGGCCTAGAAAAGCGCAGAGTGCCGCCGTCCACCGTCACACCCTCTGGTAGAGCTTCACCTTTCCTGTAGAAACAAAGAAATACAAATCAACCCCCAAATAAAAAAACATACTGAAAACAACAGAGTGCTTTGGTCATCTAAACTGAAGGATTCAGTGCATAACAAATGATTAATGCTTAATTATTTCATGAATGAACTTAAAATGTCCTTGTATCACTTTCAGTTCATCAGCAAATTTTTCTGTAAAACTTTTGTCCATCATATGTCACTGAAAATCATACTGTCTTTGAATAGCATAGGGTAATATTCCATAAAAAATAAGAATTGTCAAATTTGATTTCATGGTGACAAAAAAAATCAAACGAATTCATACAGTGCTATAAAGCAGTAGTTTAAATAGATTTAAATTTGTCAATTCAAATTTTTATAGCGCTTTTCACAATATATATTGTTTCAAAGCCGCTTTACAGAAAATGCTTGTTTCAAAATACGATAAGGAAGCATTCTGTTATCAGTCAGAGATGAGTGTGTCAAAGTAATGTTGATTTGAAAGTTAATATACAGCTGTAATACATGTCATGTGGTTAGTTAACATCATATATTCAGTTAAACACAAACATAAATGTGTTACGCACGCAGTGATTACAACTGGTTTTGCTTCAGGATCCAGTTTTTTTACATTGGACATTAAAGGGTTAGTTCACCCAAAGATGTCATTAATGTCATTAATCACTCACCCTCATGTCATAAGACCTTCTTTCATCTTCGTAACACACATTAAGATAATTTTGATGAAATCTGAGAGGTATGACTCCTCCATAGACAGCAATTTAACCATCAGTTTCAAGTTCCAGAAAGGCACTCACTGTTAAAATAGTCGACGTGACTGCAGTGGTTCAACTTTAATTTTATGAAGCAACGAGACTTTTTACTTACTTTTTGTGCGCAAAAACGAAACAAAGATGATGACTTTATTCAACAATATCTTCTCTTCTGTATCATCATACGCTGTTTACGTCCAGCGCTTCCAGGTTCTACGTCAGAACGCCGGCTCAGTATTGGCCAACGCTGTTCACGTGAGCAGCACGACGCATGCGTGTGATGCTGACGCAGGATCCAGCCAATAATGACTCAGCATTCTGACGTAGAACCTGGAAGCGCTGGACGTAAACAGTGCATGATGACACAGAAGAGAAGATATTGTTGAATAAAGTCACAATTTTTGTTTCGTTTTTGCGCACAAAAAGTGTTCAGAATCAGAATCAGAATCAGAAAGAGCTTTATTGCCAGGTATGTTGTTTACACATACTAGGAATTTGTTTTAGTGACAGAAGCTCCACAGTGCAACAGAGTGACAGCGACAAGACACGACACATAATAAAAAGAATAAAATAATAATATACAAATTTACAAGATAGACAAAGTGCAAAAAAAAAACAATATATAATATAGACAATTGTATGTACAGTTATGTGTGCAAATTTGAAATATAAGTAAGTGTTTTAAACTCGTCTCTTCATAAAATTAAGGTTGAACCATCGCAGACACATGGACTATTTTGACGATGTCTTTAGTATCTTTCTGGTACTTGAAAGTGGTGGTTAAATTGCTGCTTAAATGGAGGAGTCATATATCTCTCGGATTTCATCAAAAATATCTTAATTTGTGTTCCAAAGATGAACGAAGGTCTTACAGGTGTGGAACGACATGAGGGTGAGTAATTAATGACAGAATTTTCATTTTTGAGTGAACTAACCCTTTAAGTGTCGGCTTGACAAGATGCAAAACTCTGAATTTCATGTAGTCTGGGTTGTTTTTTGTTGTTGTTGTTGTTTTGCAAAATATTAGTTGATATATACTGTAAACTAACTCTCATTAGAGTATTAGTAGACTGTTAGGTTAGGGTTCGGGTTAGTGGTTGACGTACTTGCAAAGTTACTCAAAGTCTGTTGGTGGAGCATCAAAATAAAGTGTTAGCAAATATTAAGCAGACTCGAAAGACCGCTAATTGACATGTAGTTGCAAAGTTACTTATAGCCATTGAAATAAAGTGATAAAGTCTTTCTCAAAATGTCATGTTTAATTATATCTTATTTGCCATTTCTTTGTAATTATTTTTGAAATGTATTAGCAATCAGAAAAGTAAAAAAATGTATTCTACATCAGTTTTTTCAGTGTAGTTTGTCAAGCATGTTGGTATCCCCCTTATTTAGTTTGATATATGGGACACATTTTTCCACCTTTTTAAAAGTTGATAAGCATTTATTTTGCTAAAATCACAAATAGACCCACACAGTGTTTCTGTAGACAATGAGAACTTTGTCCACAGTTTATACCAGGAACTATATGTTACAGTATGTTTTTATATAGCACAGTGTGTTTTGCATGAGGACAGTAGTGATACTCATCCCATGACACACAGGCAAATGTTCCTGACACCATCGTCATTCTCCCCCTCATCAGCCTTTTCTCACCCCCCGCTCTTTCTCTCCGTGTGAAAATTCAATATGTCTGTTTGCCGCGCAAGTTGCAACACGACACCAGGCCACAGTTACTTCATTTACTTTGCATTCACACAGAGCAGCCAGAGAACAGGTTTCCCCACTCGAGAGGTGGAGAGGAGGAGAAAACCAGAGAATGTTTGTCTCAGGAATTGCGTGATCATCTAAATGTCCGTGTCTACACCCCCTTAGTCACTCGTCCCGAAAAATGCCAGAAAATAGGTGTGTGATTGTGACTAATTACCTCAGACTTGTTCGTGAATGCGAAAACAACTGCTGTGTATTTCAATGACCTCTCAGTGTCAGTGTTACTTCCTAACAATCTCCATATTTGATCAACTAGAGTCGCTCATGAATTTAGGCCACAACCTTCTCATCCACACCTACAGATTACTCTGGCATGCTGATAGTGAAGCCAACCGAAACACAACTAAACTGACAAGACAGGCTGTCAGGAAGACAAACAAACAGATTGATAGATACAGGTGAAAGACATGTAGTTTTACCTCGTCCAGTTGAATTGGTGAGGTTTTGGATTTCCTTCACCATTGCACTGTAGTGTGGCACCTTGCATTTCAGCATGCCAGCTGTCCTCGTAGCCAGATATCAGTGCATTCGGAGGGTCTGTACGCACACATGAACACACATACACAACAATGCATTTACAATTTCCCAATTAGGTGTCTAATTCACTTTTCAGCCTCTTGTTTGAACTTGTGATGAACTTCCTGTTTGACCAATAAGTTCACCTGATCCTTTATGTAGTTGACACAGTACAAACTCTAATAGTGACATTATGAAACATGCATATTATCACAATTTTGTGCAATTAAATTAAAGCAATGGGTTCTAAACCCACATGACTTTCTTTATTCTGTGGAACAGAACAGGAGAAATTTTGTTATTAATGTAGTTTTTCTTCAGGCAATTATACAATTAAAGAATGAGGACTGCAGCTTTCAAGCTTATTATAAATGATTTATCCATGCACATCACCTTTTTTTTTATTAATGTGCCCTCGTAATCTTTAATTAAAGTAACTTCCCCTCCCTCTTGCAGCGACATCCCTTCTCTAATGAAATGTTTACTGGCGCGAGGGCGGGACAACCTGTCAGTCACGTGAGATCGACCAATAGCAAACCACTACCATCCAATCAATTCCCCATGGACAAAATCAAGTCCCGCCCTAAAGTTTTTTCCTCATTCGAGAAGCAGTAAATGTAACAATAGGGAAGAAAAGACAACTGCGACTTCCACTTTATGCCGACTTTAAAAAGGATGTAAAAGCACAGATAAAATATCATAAAATGTTGCTCATTAAATTAGATATAAGTCAAATGAAATCTTTAGGGGAGGAGCAGACAAATTTTATTTATAATCTTCTATTCTAGTGAAATGTAACCAGATCAGTAAGCTGAATCGAGAACTGCATCAGTACAGTTTGTGAATGAATCATTCAGATTTGTTTTGTGAACTGAATGATAGATTCATTGAAAGGTTCAGACTCAATTCCCATTCATTATAACTGAATTGGAAAAGAAAAACACAAACAAACAAACCAACAACCAGGATATTCTTAAGAATTTCTCCTTTTGAGTTCCACAGAAGTAAGAACAACAAAGGGGTTTCTAAAGACATGAAGGTGAGTAAATGATTGCAGAATTTTCATTCTGAGTGACCTATTGCTACTAAGTTTTCACAAAGCAAAAATGTTTTTATGACTGTAGCTCAAGTCGTGATGAATCAGAGAATAACAATGTAGTCATAGTATCGATTAAGACAATAAACAGATGTCCACAGGTCAAAACACATATGAAGGAAGTTACATACGTAGACATAAAGAGGAGAAATGATGTTTCATCATATTTAAATTTCACAAGAGCAATAAACAGGAAAAGAGTTTTAGGTTTACATTGTAAAATTCACAATCCTTCTGAGTCATACACAGACAGCGATGTAATAAAGATTAATGTGGCTCTAATAAGACTTGTGGCGCAACAGAATATCAATCATACTGCAGTAAGGACAACATTAAAATTATGTTGAAGTGAATGTACTTTGGCAGCTTATGTGTATAACCTGGCAAGTGATTTGCCCTGGCAGGTAAAAAGTTAAATTATGGACACTAAGGCCCTTTTACAGACAGGGCTTAGACTAAGCCAGGATTAAGCCTTAGTTCAATTAGGGCATTTAAGTATCTTTCATAAAAGTACCCTAGAAAAAAGCATTACTGGTGTGCATTTTGAGACAAAACAATGGCTCCAACATATTTTAAGATCTGTCAGTACAAGTTGCTTTCAGTTCAAACAGCTCAAACATGCACTTTAGTCTGGGACTAGCTTAAAGGGTTAGTTCAACCAAAAATGAAAATTATGTCATTTATTGCTCATCCTCATGTTGTTCCACACCTGTAAGACCTTCATTCATCTTCGTAACACAAATTAAGATATTTTTGACGAAATCCGATGGTTCAGTGAGGTCTCTATTGCCAGCAAGATAATTAACACTTTCAGATGCCCAGAAAGCTACTAAAGACATATTTAAAACAGTTCATGTGACTACAGTGGTTCATCTTTAATATTATAAATTGACGAGAATACTTTTTGTGCACCAAAAAAACTAAATAATGAATTTATTCAATAATATCTAGTGATGGGCAATTTCAAAACACTGCTTCATTTGGGGCAGTCGTGGCCTAATGGATAGAGAGTCGGACTTGTAACCCAAAGGTCATGGGTTCGAGTCTCAGGTCCGGCAGGGATTGTCGGTGAGGGGAATGAATGTCCAGCGCTCTCCCCACCCTCAATACCACGACTGAGGTGAGACCCTTGAGCAAGGCACCGTACCCCCAACTGCTCCCCGGGCGCCGCAGCAATGGCTGCCCACTGCTCCGGGTGTGTGTTCACGGTGTGTGTGTTCACTGCTGTGTGTGTGCACTTGGATGGGTTAAATGCAGAGCACAAATTCCGAGTATGGGTCACCATACTTGGCCACATGTCACTTCACTTCATGAAGCTTTGAAACTTTACGAATCTTTTGTTTTGAATCAGTGGTTCGGAGCACCAACGTCATGTGATTTCAGTAAACGAGTGTCACGGTTCACGGATTTACTTACTCGCCCTCGTGTGTTTGTTGTGTGTGTATGTGTGTGAGTGAATGATTATGTGGGCGTCACCCAATATGGTCTGATTGCGATCTGTTGCCAGCCGTGTCTTGTTAGTGTTTGTTATGTATTGTGCGTGGCTTTATGTGGTCTTTGTCAGTTCGTTGCAGGCTGTCCCGGTGTCGTTATCTCTGTTGTCTCTTCCTGGTTCTTGGATTCTGGACTATCGCCGTGTGCCCTGTTTTCTGGATTGGATTATCCTTGGTTTCTGATACCCGCTGTAGCCCTGCGCCACCCTGTTCATCACCACTCTGCACGCCACCGTTTCTGCCTCGCCTGTCCATTTGGAGTGAAGTTATTGTACAGCGTATTCTGTCAATAAATATTGTTATACTTGCACTTGGATCCTCTGTCTGTGTTCATTTCCTGACAGAACGAACTGACCATTATGGATCCAGTATCTGGATCTTCAGTAGTATTTGAGCAGGAGTGCTCAACGCATGGATCAGCAGGACGAGCAGGTGATGGCCACTGCTCGTGCCGTTCAGGCGTTGGTGGCGCAGGTGGCTGAGTTATCTACCCAGGTTCAACATCTCTCATCTCCCACTGCGCCAGCCCCACCGTCTGTTCCCCACCCATCCGCCAACATCAGCAGTCAACAAGAGCCACGTATTCCTGCACCAGAGAGGTATGCTGGAGAACCAGATGTTTGTAGAGCCTTTTTAACGAAGTGCTCTATTTATTTCTCTTTGCAACCTAATACATTTTCTTCTGAGGAATCTAAAGTCGCGTTGGTCATGACGCTACTGACAGGACGCGCAGAGTTGTGGGGAACAGCGGTGTGGGAAAACAAACATCAGTGCTGCTCCTCATTCCACACCCTGTCACAGGAGATGAGACGGGTCTTCAACCGTTCGGTGGCGGGACGGGAGGCCGCTCGCAAACTCGCGGACCTGCGGCAGGGAATCCAACCGGTGTCTGCAAGTGGAACGAGGAGGCGCAGTGGGATATGTTCCTACATGGGTTGGCCGACCGTGTTCAGCAGATTTATCAGCTGGATCTACCCACCAGTCTCCACAGTCTCATTGAGCTCGCACTGCGGGTGGATGCCCGCTTGCAGGAACGCGCAGCGCGTAAGAGACCCATAGCGCGTTTCAAGGAACTGGAGGAGGGCGGAGCCAGCGGCGGTAACACGGTCGGTCCCCCGTTCGATCCTGAACCCATGCAGGTGGGTAGAGCTCGGCTCTCCCGGGAGGAAAGATTACATCGGAGAGAGATGGGACTGTGCTTGTACTGTTGAGGGGCGGGACATTTTCTAAGGGAATGTCCCGTAAAAGAGAGAGCCCGACAGTAAAACCGAGGTTACTGTCGGGTGGTCTTTCCCTAGAGAAATCCTCGTCTGCGACACTCCTACCGGTGAGACTACAGTGGGTATCGGGGCATCACACCTGCCAGGCTCTGATCGACTCGGGGGCGGAGGGCAGCATCATGGACAACGATCTGGCCACGCGGCTGCACATACCCATCCACCCCCTGGAACGTGCCATAACTGTCATCGCCCTTAACGGACAGAAACTACCCACCATCACACACGCCACGGAACTGTTAACCGTCATCACATCCGGTAACCATACTGAACATTTGTCATTTTACATTTCCAGATCAGCACTCCATCCTGTGGTCTTGGGACATCCGTGGCTGGTAGAACACAAGCCCAGGATCGAGTGGGGCCAGGGGTCCGTGGCAGAGTGGAGCCAGCACTGTCATGCGTCTTGTTTGTTGTCTGCTTGTTCTTCTGTGTCTCGTTCTGTGTTACAGGAGGAGTCGGTGAATCTGTCAAACGTGCCGGAGGAGTACCTCGACCTGAAGGAAGTGTTCAGTAAGTCCCGTGCTGCTTCTCTTCCTCCGCATCGTCCCTACGACTGTGCTATAGACTTAGTGCCAGGATTTTCTCCGCCTAAAGGCAAGTTATATTCACTTTCTAATCCGGAAAGGGAGGTCATGGAGAAATACATTTCTGATTCTCTGGCAGCTAGAATCATCCGCCCTTCCTCGTCTCTCGCAGGGGCAGGTTTTTTTTCCGTGGGTAAGAAGGGATGGGTCGCTGCGGCCGTGCATTGATTACAGAGGACTGAACAACATCACGGTAAAGAATACTTATCCTTTGCCGTTGATGTCTTCTGCCTTTGAACGGCTGCAGGGCGCATCTCTTTTCACGAAATTGGACCTGCGCAACGCTTATCATTTGGTTCGCATTAGGGAGGGGGATGAGTGGAAGACGGCTTTTAACACCCCTAGAGGGCACTTTGAATACTTGGTTATGCCCTTCGGCCTTTCCAACTCACCCGCCGTGTTCCAAGCACTCGTTAATGACGTGTTGAGAGACATGATCGATCAGTTCATTTATGTCTACCTGGACGACATATTGATATTTTCTTCTTCTCTCCAGGAACATGTGCAACATGTCAGACGAGTGCTCCAGAGGCTGTTAGAGAATGGGCTTTTTGTCAAGGCGGAGAAGTGCGTTTTTCATGCACAGTCAGTTCCATTTTTTCCATTCTCCAACCTCAAGAGCCGCTTTGTTTCGGCCCCCATTCTTGTCGCCCCTGATCCGTCACGTCAGTTTGTGGTGGAGGTTGATGCGTCAGAGGTGGGGGTAGGTGCATTTCTATCCCAGCGTGCCGCCGCGGATGATAAGATGCATCCTTGCGCGTTTTTTTCCCATTGTTTATCCGCTGCCGAACGCAATTATGACACCGGTAACAGGGAGCTGCTGGCGGTCAAATTAGCTTTGGAAGAATGGCGTCACTGGTTGGAGGGTTCGGGGGTACCTTTCATCGTCTGGACCGATCATAAGAACTTAGAATACATCAGATCACTAAAAGACTAAACTCTAGGCAGGCTCGGTGGGCTCTGTTTTTCGGTTGTTTCGATTTTTCTCTATCATATCGTCCCGGGTCTAAAAACATCAAGCCGATGCTTTATCTCGTGTTTTTGATCGTTCCGAGCGCCCGTCCACTCCCGAGTGTATTTTACCTGAGAGACTCATTGTCTCTTCACTCACATGGGAGGTCGAGTCGAAGGTCCGCACGGCCTTAGAAGGGGTAACGCCTCTGCCCGGGTGCCCGCCGAGTCGATTATTTGTGCCAGAGAGGTTACGTTCAGACGTCATCCGATGGGGCCATGATTCCAATCTGGCTTGTCATTCAGGGGTTAGTCGTACCAATTTTTTGGTTAAGCAACGATTCTGGTGGCCCTGCATGGCTCGCGACGTTCGCAATTTTGTTTTGGCTTGCTCTGTCTGCGCTCGTGGTAAGACTTCTAATCGTTCTCCTGATGGGCTTCTTCAACCGCTGTCTGTCCCTTCGAGACCCTGGTCCCACATAGCGCTAGATTTCGTAACAGGCCTCTCTCCTTCACAGGGCAATACGGTGATTTTGACCGTAGTGGACCGGTTCTCGAAGGGGGCACATTTCATCCCCTTGCCCAAATTACCCTCTGCCAAGGAGACAGCGGTTACTGTCATTAATCACGTCTTTCGTATTCATGGCCTCCCGGTAGAAGTGGTTTCTGACAGGGGATCCCAATTTACCTCCAAATTCTGGAAGGAGTTTTGTAGATTACTGGGAGCGACTGTTAGTTTGTCGTCTGGGTTCCATCCCCAGAGTAACGGGCAAGCTGAGAGAGCCAACCAGGATTTGGAGAGAACGTTGCGATGTCGGGTAACTCAGAATCCTTCCTCCTGGAGTCAGCAGCTTCCTTGGGTGGAGTACGCGCACAACTCGTTACCAGTGAGCCCGAGAGACTCTTCTTCAGGTGGGAGCGCGCACCAAGGCCCAGGCCGATCGCCACCGGCTGAAGCCTCCCGTATACGTCGTCAGTCAAAAAGTGTGTCTTTCCTCCAAGAACATTCCGCTCCGCTCCGTATGTAATAAGTTGGCACCCAAATTCATTGGCCCGTTTACTGTCACCAAAGTTCTTAGTCCGGTGACAGTCCGCCTCAAATTCCCCCCAGCGTACCGTAGAATTCATCCCGTGTTCCACGTATCCAAAATCAAACCTGTTTCTCATGCTAACATTAATCCGCCGGTTCCGGTTCCCCATCTACGAGACGCAGCGGAACCGGCGGATTAATGTTAGCATGAAAAACAGGTTTGATTTTGGTTTTGGATCCGCTTATTCGGTTCGTCGTATTTTGGACGCTAGGCGAAGGGGACGCGGATTCCAGTACTTGGTGGACTGGGAAGGTTACGGTCCGGAGGAGAGGAGTTGGGTTCCTGCCAGGGACATCCTGGATCACTCTCTTATCAATGATTACAATCGGCAGGTAAGTTGTCCTGGTAGCGCCAGGAGGTGCTCGTAGGAGAGGGGGTACTGTCACGGTTCATGGATTCACTTACTCGCCCTCGTGTGTTTGTTGTGTGTGTATGTGTGTGAGTGAATGATTATGTGGCCGTCACCCAATATGGTCTGATTGCGATCTGTTGCCAGCTGTGTCTTGTTAGTGTTTGTTATATATTGTGCGTGGCTTTATGTGGTCTTTGTCAGTTCGTTGCAGGCTGTCCCGGTGTCGTTATCTCTGTTGTCTCTTCCTGGTTCTCGGATTCTGGACTATCGCCGTGTGCCCTGTTTTCTGGGTTGGATTATCCTTGGTTTCTGATACCCGCTGTAGCCCTGCGCCACCCTGTTCATCACCACTCTGCACGCCACCGTTTCTGCACGTCACAGTCTCTGCCTCGACTGTCCATTTGGAGTGAAGTTATTGTACAGTGTATTCTGTCAATAAATATTGTTATACTTGCACTTGGATCCTCTGTCTGTGTTCATTTCCTGACAACGAGGCTTCGTTACGTCATAAGTGTTTCGAAATTTCAATAGTTCACATGACTTTGGCAGTTTGATACGTGCTCCGAACCACTGATTCAAAACAAAAATTTGTAAAGTTTTGAAATCGCCCATCACTAGAAATTGTTGAAAGTCGTTCTTTAGTTTTTTTGGCGCACAAAAAGTATTCTCGTCGCTTTATAACATTAAGGTTGAACCACTGAAGACAAATGAACTGTTTTAAATATGTCTTTAGTAGCTTTCTGGTCATCTGAAAGTTTTAATTATCTTGCTGGCAATAAAGGCCTCACTGAACCATCGGATTTCATGAAAAATATCTTAATTTGTGTTCCGAAGATGAACAAAGGTCTTACAGGTGTGGAACGACATGAGGGTGAGTAATTAATGACTGAATTGTCATTTTTGGGTGAACTAATCCTTTAAGACTTGTCTGTGAAACTGGGGGTAAGAAATAAGAAGTTTTATTTTAAATAAAGTAATGAAGTGATACCAATTCTTAGTAGAAAAAAGGTCAATTTAAACATTCCTATTACTATTATGGGGGAAATTATTTAAATTAAAATTGATATTAAAATATTCTAACATTGAGTATAAAAGTAAATTTATAAACATACATTTGTAAAGTACTTTTGAAAGTACACATAGTAGTTAGTACTGAATTCATTTAATTTATGCTGATTTTAATTAAATGTATTGTTTTTGTACAGTATGATTTTCATTATTGTCTTACAGGAATGTTTTTTTTATTACAGTAATAAGAATTCAAGGGGGAAAGAATGCCATATAAATAGGCTAAAATGCCATGACATTTTTAAGCATTTTTCTTTTCCATTCTTTATGCATTTTTGATTCTGGGACATAATTTTGACCTAAGCATTTCTTTGAGAGATTTACCCAGTATACAGTAGTTTCTGTATTTACATTAGTAAACATTTTCATAAAAATGTAAGAGATTAAGACTCACAGTGTACTACAAGTTTATTTAAGATCCTCTGGGGGCCATTTTGAGATGGATGCCAGACCAGACAGTCCAGCTTCCCTCCGTTCATGCTACGGAGAGGGTGGAGGGAAAACTGAATTGAGGCCACCATACCATCCAAGCTCCGGTTCTGACTCTGACCAGCGAGATCTGTGTCCCAGGAGAGGGCTGCCATTGGCTTAGCCACCGAACGACATGTAGCAGCCGGACGGAATGACTGGCCCTCAACCAGGATGAATGGATCCAGGGAGGTTATGGGTTTAGCTATGAAATGAAATGACAAATAAATAAGAAATGACAAATAAAAAACATATAATGTTATATGTTATATGTTAATTAAATACAATTTAAACTATACAATAAAGTACTCACAGAACAAATTAGCTTAATAGCAAATTCAGAAAACACTGTCTATATCTTCAGCAATCATCTTGGTTTGTCATGCAAGGGGTAAATGTTTAAATATAGTTAGCATGGTCCAGTTCAAATAAATTATTTAGTCCTGACAGACAGACAGATTGACTGACTGACTGACTGACTGATTGATTGATTGACATTGATTAGCTTGTTCAGGTGTGTTTGATTAGGGTTGAAGCTAAACTCTGCAGGACCGACATTGCCTATCCATGATATATATTATAGCAGATATTTCACCATGATTTAAAAAAACTATAAAATATCCCTGTTTGCTTACCTGTTTCTAACAGTGTACTTGAACACAATCGTAAACAATACCTCCGAAGGAGAAAGCAGCAGCTATTGTATGATCATACAATTGCAGCAACAATGAACACTGTCATGTTGATACCTCCATCATCACTTCCTTTGACTCACATAATAGTAGTGTGTTACTCTGGGAACAATGTATTCATCAAAGCAGCACTAGCCTTGCGGTTAACGGGTTGTCTAGGTATATGAAAGGGATGGTGAATGAAATGACACGAGTTATGTTAAAAAAAATCTAAGGTTTACTCATTCCTTGTCCTGGGGGCTAAATCCTAAATCGCTAACTGCTGCAGGGTTGCTGCATATACATAAGACTCAAATCAATTCTGTCTAATCTAAATCTAATCCAGGGGTGTCCAATCCTGCTCTTGGAGGGCCACTGTCCTGCAGAGTTCAGCTCAACCCCAATTAAACACACTTGAAATCAGTGTCTTACTAGACATTCTAGAAACTTCCAGTCAGGTGTGTTGAGGCAAGATGGAGCTAAACTCTGCAGGACAGTGGCCCTCGCGGATCGAGTCTGGACACCACTGATCAAATCTAATCTAAATTAAATGAAAAGTTTTATTATTAGTTTTTTCACTGGATTTGAAGAAGACACTGCAAGAGATTGATGGTGTCGCACTGGTTTATTTTAGTCAGACAAGCTTTTCCTGTCTAAGTAGGCAGTTCTTGACCAGAAAAAGATACAATGTGGACCAGAGTGTATGCAGAAAATCAAACGTTGGGTTAAAGTGATATTCAAATGCACCAATATCAGTTTTGGGTGTAATGCATTACTAAGTAATTTGTAATTTAATTACTTTTCCCTTGAAAAAGTAAAGTAAGGGGTTATTGTGATTTTTTCCCCTGTAATTTAATTACAGTTACTTCTTAAATATTGTAGGTCACCGTGATTTTGCCAAGTAAGACAAGTTCCTGGATCAACATATTTTGTGTCCGAAAATGTAGTCCTAACCCTATCCATAAGTTATCCCTAAAATCAGAGGGAAATAATAGATGAATAACACTGATGTAGAAGCACCTAACCCTGGTTGTAAGCCTAAACTTGACAAACTGTAAACTTGTCCCTCAAATCTGATTAGTTGATTGGAATGTTGTTCCAGGATCAACAAAGATGTTTTTAGAGTAACCTTCCCAACACTTACCAATGTATTAAATATGAACAGTCAGAGTTTTGTATGACAAAAGTTTGATGTCTTTGTTTGCCTATATAGCACTGATTAAATGTACTTACTCCACACTGTGAGCAAAATCTTTGCCTCAAAGTTTCCAGCAGGGAAGGTGGTGAGTTTGCAGATGTATTTGCCCTCATCTACAGAACTTGTGCGCATAATAATCAGAGCAGAGTCTGCTATTGGATCACTGGTCTGGAATCGCACACGCCCTGAATATGCAGGGCTTTCTGTGAGAGAGAAATAGAAAGAGAATAAAATGTGTGTGTCACATCCACCATATGACATTTTTTTTATTTTTTTTTTTATGTGTTTCAGTGACACATATGACAAAGAATGACGCACACACACACACACACAAAAACATTTTGAAAATTAAAATGAAGAAGCAATATTCTGCTCTGTTGGCACCTGAATTATACATTGTTGTAAATTGCATGTTTGTTTTACAAAAGTGAATTGTAAGTCACTTTGGAAAAAACATTCTTAATGATTCAATGTAAATGAATGCAAGATGAGTACAGAAATGAATGTAGGAACTGAACTGAATTGTACAGTACAGGTAGAGTTACATTACTAGATCAAGGATGAGCCAGCAATCAGATTAACCAGAGCAGAGCTGATCAAAATCCTGAGATAGAGCAAACTGTAAACAATTTAGCAAAATACATTTTTAAAATGATTCTGTGAGAGGAGACTGTTATAGTTACACTTTTAAAAAATAAATAAATAAAGGTTCCAAAAGGTTTTTTTTCTTTGGTGATAATGATATTGGTAAAAGAGTGTATTAATTACGATACAAAAATGTGCAACAATTTAAGTTTTGACATCTGTGATAAAAGACAAAAAAAGTTTGTTTTACCTGTCTGTCCTTCACTGAAATGAGCGGTGATAATCTGTTCTTCAGCTCCATTTGAGTTCTCTCGCACCCACATCACCTGCACCACCTTAATCTCACTCTTTGATACATTGAATCGACAGGGTAAACGCGTTTCCTCTTCTGCCAAAGACTGCAGATCCCAGGGGGACTTAGAGGGCTCTACAAATGGTTCTTGTTCTCCACTTACACAGGCTGCTAAAAGAGAGAAAGACAGAGTAACAGAATGCTTTAACAACATTCTGGCAACAGCAATATGATAAAAGAAACAAATTCAATTTGATGAGCCATGCTGGAAGTTGTTTGATAAACATATCGTAATTATACTTTGGTTGGAAAGCACATAATTTGAATTAATGTTGTAACCATAAACAGTGGAAGAATTGGTGGATGAGCAGTGATTATATATATAATTAGCATGAAGTTTTTTAGCATGGTAAGGGATATGAACAAGTTAATGTATTTGGTCTTGGTGGAATAGATCTGCTATGCTGCTGCAGCAGAGCAAGTACAGGAACTTGCTACTGCCAATACATACACCGATATGCTGCTGCGAGTAAGACATAGTGACATTTAAACCTCTGTTAATCTGTGTGTTTCTCTTTCCTTCAGTGATTTTACTTGTTATCATCAGGTGTCTTCAATGTTGGCAATAAAAAATAAAGAGTTCTTAATTAATCTTTGACATCTGTTTGTTATTCGGATATTTATGTTTAAATTTTACTCGTTTTAAATGGTTGACATATAGGAATTAATTTGATTAATTCTAACTCAATTCTATTTGTTGAATTTAATTAATAATATTGCTTGTAATCTGTTGCCAAAATTTTATGGAGTAGATATAGCGTATTACTTTTTACAGTGTTGATTAGCTGGATCAGGTGTGTTTGATTAGGGTTGGAGCAAAACCATGCAGAGCTGTGGCCCTCCAGGAATTGAGTTTGAGACCACAGCTATATATTTATACTTCATACTATATAATAATATATAATTTTTGAAGTTTTTGAATATTGAATATTATACTTTTTGAAGTTTGAAGTTTCCTCCCCTGGCAGTTTTGTAAGACAACATCCCTGAATTAGTCGTTCAGCTGTAAAACTATGTATTTAAATGACTTTTTATGTCATTGCATTTTGTATTTTACCATGTATTGCTCTGTGTTGCTTTCAATGTTAAGAAAAATCCACCACACCAAGTTCCTTGTAGCACTCATAACTGTGACATCCCATACTGAATAGCAAGATGAGACCACAAGTTAAAGGACCAGACCAAAAAAATACTATGCCATATATCACACAGCTTAAGGCGATTCAAGCAGGGCTTTAAAAAGAATAGAAGTAACACCTTCAAGAGATATATAGCTGCATGAAATATACCTGCAGTAAAAGGAAAGTTGGGCCACATTGGCTGAGGTCATCTGTTACCTTCAATACGGTGGTAACATGAACCGGTTAACACTCTATTGAACTGGCACAGAGAACAGAGAGGCGAAGCAGACATGGGCATAGATTTGGATAACAAAATAAGAGAAAGGAAGAGGGGTGAGAGACAAACAGATGTCTGGAAGAGCGTTTGTGGAGGAGAGGTAGATATGCTGCTCAACTCGTTATGTGTCTCAGGGCTAATTACTTTTGGGTGGCAGACAAGCATAAGCAAACACTCAATTCAACACAAAGCTGAGTGAATAAGCTGAACTACTTACAAGCTAATTTTGCATTCAAATACAAAACCATTCAAATAATATATTAAAAAATAAAATAAATATATAGTACAAACAAGGATGTCATGCGTACATCATGTTGACTGGGCCCCATGAATGAATAAAAAATGTGAATAATTTTAACAAAATAAGAGAGATCATACAAAATGCATGTTATTTTTTGTTTATTACTGTCCTGAGCAAGATATTTTGCATAAAAGATGTTTATATATAGTCCACAAGACAAAAAAAAAGCTGAATTTATTAAAATGACCCCATTCAAAAGTATGTGAACCCTTGATTCTTAATACTGTGTGTGGTTACCTGGATGATCCACGACTGTTTTTTGTTTTTTTTAGATGGTTGTTCATGAATCCCTTGTTTGTTCTGAGCAGTTAAACTGAGCTCTGTTCTTCAGAAAAATCCTCCAGGTCCTGCAGATTCTTCAGTTTTTTCAAGCATCTTTTGCATATTTGAACCCTTTCCAGCAGTGACTGAATGATTTTGAGATTCATCTTTTCACACTGAGGACAATTGAGGGACTCAAACACAACTGTTAAAAAAGGTTCAAACATTCACTGATGCTCCAGAAGGAAACACGATGCATTAAGAGCGGAGGGGTGAAAACTTTTGAACAGGATGAAGATGTCCAAATTTTTCTTATTTTATTGAAATATCATTGCTTTTCATTTAGTACTGCCCTTCGGAAGCAACAGAAGATACTTGCATGTTTCCCGGAAGAAAAAATAAGTACAATTTACCTTGATATTCAAATTCAAAAGTTTTCACCCCCCAACTATTAATGCATCATGTTTCCTTCTGGAGCATCAGTGAATGTTTGAACCTTTTTTAATAGTTGTGTTTGAGTCCCTCAGTTGTCCTCAGTGTGATAAAATGGATCTGAAAATCCTACAGTCACTGTTGGAAAGGGTTAAAATATGCAAAAAATGCTTAAAAACTGAAGAATCTGCAGGACCTGGAGGATTTTTTTGAAGAAAAGAGCTCAGTTTAACTGCTCAGAACAAACAAGGGACTCATGAACAACCATCACAAAACAAACAAAAAAACAGTCGTAGATCATCCAGGTAACCACACACAGTATTAAGAATCAAAGGTTCACATACTTTTGAATGGGGTTATTTGAATTAATTCAGCTTTTTTTTTCTTTCTTGTGGACTATATGTAAACATCTTTTATGTAAAATATCTTACTCAGGACAGTAATAAACAAAAAATAACATGCATTTTGTATGATCTCTCTTATTTTGTTAAAATTTTTCACATTTTCACAGATTCTGCAAGTGGTTCACATACTTTTTCTTACAACTCTATCTACTCAGGATGAAAAAAAAAATGGCCATAATCTATTAACTCTAATAGCTTCTCAGTTCAGGGCAGTGATTCGGCTGTAATCCCTTTAATTAGTTTCTGAGTCACTCTAACTCTGGATTGACCTTTGTGTCAGTAGCCCAGATCCTTGACCACGCGGTCACAACAGTCAGTTGTCCAGTTTGCAAAGACTAGAGCATTACATCAATGAAGAGTAATGACAAGCCTCCCAGACATGTCCTTGTTGACATAGATCCTCTGTCACACAACATGATTTAGCCCAGTATGACATGTTCCTGAGTCAACATCCTTGTAGTGGTTGTCATTTGTTGCCTAATACTAGCCTTAAATAAGTGGGCATTAATGGCAGAGATAGATCTAATTGATTTGACTGATATTAGTCACAGTTAGGAGCACATATTCACTATTAACTAGGAGTTTTCCCTCAATAAACTCCTAATTACTGCTTATTGATAGTAAGTAGGTAGTTGTTGTAGTGGTTATGTTTAGGTATGGGAGGGTTAAAGGATGTAGAATATGGTCATGCTGAATAAGGCATTAATATGTGCTTTAAAAATACTAATAAACAGCTAATATGTTAGTAATAAGCATGCTAATAAGCAACTACTTTATAGTGAACATGTATTCCCTAATCTAAAGTGTTACAGATATTTTTACTAATACAAGCACTTCTTTAGTCTGTACTCGGTTATTAAATATTAGGTCAACTGATATATTCATTTGGTGGATTTCTGAAGAATAACAAATAAAAACGGTATTCACTGGTAATAATGTATTTTTGTATTACTTTTTTTTATAACCTAATTATTATTATTTTATTAACAGCCAATTATTCTCTAGCAATCATCTAGATGACAAAATAATTTAGCATACTATATGTATAATGGCATTAACAACAACAATAACACCGTGTTTTTTTTTTGTATTGTTGAAGGCTATAATGATTATTTATTGTGTCAAAAAAGCAGAAATAATTAAAAAATAATAATTAAAAACTGATTCTGTCTGGTTGTGAATGTCGGACAATAATGGCCAAAATGATCATAAAATAATTCTAGTCTATGTATGAATAAGAAATATATTATGTTTAGCCTATTGTTATTTACAGTTCAATATCTACCAAGCGTTGAGAAATCAGTCATAATTTAGGACTGTCTGCCAGGAGAAACTGATTGTTAAGTGCCTTACAATAATTAAAAATGGATTCTGCCTGGTTCTGAATATCAGAATATAATGACCAAAATTATCATAAAAAACAATATTGGTCTCATATCTCAAAATAATTGGTTGACTGGAATGTTGTTCAAGGTTCTGACCATAAACTCTAACATCAGAGGGCAATAGGCCTCACTCATGACTGTAGGAATGTTGTTCCAGGACCAGCAAAGGATGGTGATGTAGGAATGTCTTAAACTGTGTCCACACTGGACGCGACCATTGCAAATTCATTTGTCCTCCATACAAGAAGTAGCGCGAGCGCTTGGAGTACGTCAGAAATAGAACCTGGCATCAGTTTACTTTTGGAAATGTGTCGCGTCGAGTCATGCAGCACCCACAGCTTTATTTTAACGGGTTCTATCTGTTTTTGTCACGCCTTTCGCGTCTGGTGTAGACACGGTGTTAAATCTATGAATCTGGTTGTATCACATGCTCAGACCCAGTGACCCTGAATCAACACACATGTACAGCTGAATGAATACCTCCTACACCGGGAAAACACTCAAAAATGTAAGTTACGTTGACAACACCCTCAGATTCATCACACCCTTATTCTCACAACTTCATCAACCCAGAAAACACTCCTTAAGACTCTGCGTATAACACACAGTATATGTGTGTTTGTTTGTGCGTGCGCGCGCGCGAGCAGGGAGCGCCTGTCTGTCACACTGAATCACACTCAATTTGTCATAAAAACCAGTTCTTCCAGTAATATCAGACAACCGTAACGTGTTGTGAAGTTCTTCCCCAAAACGTTTAACTCAAAATCCTGCAACACGTTTTAAAATATTTCCAATTGCACCAGCAATGTATTTATTATAGCCTAAACTATATGAAATGGCTCACCTGAGTTCCAGAAGATCAACGCAGCAAGAATATATGAAACTGTCTTCATCGTCCTCAAGTTCAGACTTTCACCTGAGCCCAAGTTATCAGTTTGGAGATCTCAATGTGATGGTCATTATTAATAGAGCAAAACAGTGTCCCTGTCAAGAGCTAGTTGTATTCCCAATCAATCCAATCGATCACAGATGTTGGAGAAGAGGAGAGGAGACTCCCATATACGATAAGATCACGTTGGGGAGATCCAGTGCAGGAAAACAAAACCACTCTGTTCAGAATCAGTATCGAAGATTAAAAAAGAAGAAGAAGAAAAGAAAACGATATCAGTTAATAGAATTTGTATGGATTGTATCCGTAAAAGCGAACGTTTCTCCACGCGTAAATCCTCATGGGAGCGCACAAAAGTTTTACTCCAGTTTAAGGTGTTTTCGTATTATTTTATGATCTATGACATGTTGAGAAAAAGTATTTCCATCATTCTTCTGACGTTCGCTTTGAGAATGCGTGAATTAGCTCTGAGAGAGGAATCTCTCAAAGGCACCTGTTGGAAAAGGCAGTTCTGCATTGCGCAGTCGCGCACATGTTCTTACGCGCACTGCTGAACTCAACTTTCCAGTTTTTAATCCGGGTGTTTCTTCCCAGTCGGATGATTCAATCTAGCTACTGGTTTAAAATGCTCTTTAATGATCTTTAATGGTCGAACTCACCTGAAAAATCTGGAGATTATTGCCATAATCTTTTGTGAAAAACAAATTTAGTCTGAAAAAGACCAGGGACTTAGAAGCAAATAATGATCCCACTGAAAATGGTTTTATGGGTTTATACAAGATCTTTCAGAACATATAATTTATAGTTTGACCTTAAAATATAAATGTATCCTATTTGCCAATTTATCTGTTCAGTAGCAAATCATTATTCTAATGCAAGTAGTGTTTCCTGGTATCCAATAAGGTTTAAGGCATCAAATAAAATTCAACTACTCGACAGCATATCTGATTGATTTTTGTGGCTAAATTGCTATTTATCTTGAATCTAACCTGAACTGTCATGTATCTGGTTGCATTCCTGCCCTAATGGAAAGGGAGCACCAAAACTGTAAACCTGTTCTCCCTCCTGAAAACAGTTAAAGCCCCGGGCAGTTTTACTGTGTTCAACGGAATAGTGTTCCAAATGAGGGTTTGAGCTGAAAAAGACAGTTATTCATCATAAAGAAAGCTCTCATAAAAGAAATACTGATGTGATTTTCATATATGTCTATGAATATATGTTTATGTACTCTAATGTACTTTGTTTATGTACTCTAAGTTTATGTACTCTAATGTAAATCATTTGAAAACAGAAATCAAGATTTGTGTCTATTAAATCTCATCATACCTTCTAATTTTTTCTTTTCTTTTAAATCAAACTAATAGTTCAAGTTTATTTGATGAAATCAAGTATAGGTGTATATTGACATCTAGGGGACAATTTGAGTAGTTTTCAAATGTAAATGCAAAACTTATTGCTTCAACAACACAAGCATGTCTGCAGTTATGCACTATAGAGTGAACCACAATAATAAATATTCTTATCATTTAACTACATTTAGGTCTATTAGCTGCAGTGTTGGGGGTAACGCATTACAAGTAATGTGAGTTACGTGATCAGATTACTTTTTCAAGTAACTAGTAGAGTAACATATTATGCAAGTCTTATTGACAGACACCTCTCCTGTCCCCATGTTGACAGAAATCAGGAGTGAGGTGCAGAGGCACTGTGTAAACATGATGGTTATTGTAGTTCTAGACTAAATGTGAACATGCATTTCCTCATCTCACCTGCACAAAGACAGATTTAGTGTTCCTCAATATAAATAAAAACTATGAAATGCAAACTCAGAATATTAAGCAAAGCTGCAAATAATTAAATATGTTAAATAATACAAATATAGGCCTACTTTATGTATTTAATCTCATTTTATTAACCAATTTCTTTGATGATTCAGTTCTGCAATCAAGAATGGCAGCACAGCTGACAGGTTGTTTGAGCTGCGCCCTCTACTGTACAGACGTGAATTTGCATTTCCTCCAGCCTAAGGCTTATTCATTTCACTTTTGGTGTGATAGGGCCGTTACATTTGCCAAGGCCTAGTCCATGTGAGAAAAAGTAACACAAATGTAACATTACTTTCCATGAACAGTAACTAAATAACGCATTTAGTTACTTTTTACAGAGTAACGCAATATTGTAATGCATTACTTTTAAAAGCAACTTTCCCCAACTCGCAACATATAGAATATACTGTAGTATGTATGCAATACTATAATATGTAATGTTATACAACATTTATATGTATTAAGATTTATACTAAACATTTTCCTTGTAAATGTCTGAGACTGAAAAAGCAACATTCTGTATCACATTTGCTTCAACAAAAACATCCAAATGCATATTAGCATCTCAAATGCATGCGAGATTTCATTAAACTAAAACTGAACAAACATATGAAAGCAAAACAATTGCAAAATGAAAAAAAGACTAAATATCAAGTTTCCCCCTACTTGTTATATTCCTTTTACTGGAATCTGACTGTTTTAACAGAGTTTTGTGTACCTTCCTTTTGCTGTCTGATTGGTCTTTTTTTCTTTTCTGAGATTGGGTGGCTTATATCTAAATCTTGCCAAGTCCGAGCTTGTTTTCTTGGCCCACAGGTACAAATCCCACCATGGCAGAACAGCAAAAACTGCAAATATGCAAATTCTGTTTCTCAGTTCTGTTTCATTTTTATCCTTTTAATTGCAGGAATGCGATTTAAGACAACATAGCAAATCTACACTTTAGTCAACAGTATGAATTTATAGGATAAAAATATTCTCTACATCAGCTGGTCAAAGGCATGAAATGTTTACAATGAACAAAAGCCTCATTGTTCTAAAATAAGTAATATTTAAGTTTATTTATTTTCTTTTCACAAGATTTACACTTTAATGTTTTTTAATGGAAAAGGTTGAAAAAAAAGGTAATTTCTCATTTTTTTAGTTTTTCCTCATAAAATATTTCAACAAAAAGTCCAAGCTTTTGCATAAAGCATCTCAAACTTCAAACTGAGATATTATTAAACTAAAAGGAAAAACATCAGAAAACAACCAATTAAAAATTTGAAAAAAAAAAAAAAAAAGATGAAATGGCATAAATATGTTACGTCTCTCTATGCTGTGTTTCGCTCGCTGGAATCTGATTGGTTTAGTAAAGGTTTGTGCTCTTCTTGTTTTCTGTCTGATTGGTCCCTTGAGTCCGTTCCCCTTTCTGAGTTTGGAAGTTCTGTGTCTGAGTCTTCATCAGAGTCTTCCTCTCCGAGCTTGTTCTCTTGGCCCACTGGCACAGCTCCCTTCCTCTGTGGCAGAACAGTAAAGAAAGCTTCCTGCCAGTCTCGTTTCTCCAGGAATGCTAGGATGATCTCAAAAACTGCAGCAGGACAGAAAAAGATTTGTTAATTTCTAGCAGGAAACTTAAAAGTAGTATATTACTATGGAAGCTTGTTTCCACCATAGAATAAAAAATGGAACTATTTAACTAAATTTAATTAAAAAAAAAAATGTGACTATCTCACAATTCTGGCTTTCTTTCCTCGCAATTGTGAGTTTATATCTCGCAATTAGGACTTAACTGTTTATATCGCAATTCTAAGAAAAAAAGTCAGCTCAATTCTGACTTCATAACTTTTGAGAGAAAAAAAGTCAGAATTGCAGGATATAAACTTGCAATTCTGACTTTCTCAGAATTGTGAGATATAAACTCACAATTGTGAGTTATAATGTCCGAATTGCAAGAAAAACAAAGTTAGAATTGTGAGATAAAAAGACACAATTACCACTATTTATTTTTCATTCCATGGTAGAAACCTCCATACAATACAGAAGAAGTGTCATTTGAATGGATATCTGTTTACACCTGACATTAAGAAGTGATTTCATCAAGTGGATGACGCTAAATACAGGTGTAAACGGGGTCTAAAATGTTTTGAGCTCATCCACTTTCGACCAGTTCCAGAGGTGGTCAAAAACGTTTTGACTGGACTGCTTTTGTAGTGTAGACACTCATGTTGTCAAGTGCATACAAACAGCCACAAAAGACCACCTACTCTCTGCCTACTGACCAAATGCGTAAACATTATGGGAAGCACGCTAGCCAGAATTTAAACTTTGTTGGCTGAAGACACATTTGGTATGCTGCTCTCCGTATGTTTTTCCGTCATCTCCTTTCGTGTTCATATGTAAATGATATAAGCATATGCTTATTTCGTCCAGTAGATCGAAAGATCTAAAAAAAAAAAAAAAAAGCTCATACATTTACCCATCTATAGGCCCTCCCCCCTAAGAAATCAGGACAGAAGTGGTTGAAAGTGGACAAAAGAGACCAAAACATATAATACCAGGTGTAAACGGGGCTTAGAGAGAATGTAAAAAAGGGCATCTCACCATGATTGACAGCCAGCACCTTGCGACTATTCATCTTGACGAAACTGCCCAGAGGAAGCTGAGCATGAGAAATGCCAAGCTCTTGGGCTCGACCAAATGTGATCCCCTGTAATAAAGCATTTGAATTCACCAAAACCAAGAGCTTGTAATGACTTCAGTGTAAAAATAAAAACTTATGAGAAGTGCCACCCTATATTCAGCTCAGAATAAAATCTCCTAGCAAGCAGGGCCAGTGAAATTACATTCTGTGACTTTCAGGAGATTGAACAGTGCCATGAACTTTACACTGACTTATGGTAAATTTCTTTTTCCAGATCTAACTGTAACAAGCCACTCACCTTATGGTGGTTGTGGTCCACTAGACCTCCAATCACATAGGCTTTGGCTTCATCCAGCTCTTGCAGCACATTGGGTGAATCAGACGTGAGGTAGACGAGGTCCTCCTTGTTCATTATTTCATGAAACGCTTCAGGCTTGACATGGACATCCTACACCACATTGAAATTACATGTGTTAAAGGCATCGCTTTCCATTATCCAACTTTCATACATCAAATGTTCTCATATAGCTCATCCCCTTTCAGGTAAAATTTGCATTAAGAATCATGATTTGTGCAGAATTAATGAGTTTTCCTCTTGTGTGGGTGACAGTTGGTTTAAAAATATACAAAATATTAACAAGAACACAAAACAGTTTTGAGCATTGAAAAAACCCTATTCGGGCGGAACTAGTTTTCACATTTTTGTCTTGCTAAGATGTCTGCAGCAAACAACAGTTTTGCGACAGCAGGTGACATTTACTGTCGGATGACTTTACAAAAGTGTGAACAAAATAAATATTTGTAATATTTATTATTAATAGTGTCATTTCACATCTTACCTTCCAGTTGACCCAGCCTTTGTTAATTTCGTCCATGATTTGCTTTAACTGACCGCCATGACTTGTGAGGTAAAACTGTAAATATAAAAAGGCTGTTAAGGCTTTAAGTTTGATTTTAAAAATCACATTTTCAATAAATATATATATATGTATATGAAGGAAACATTTGCCTGTACAGGATGTAGGGTGCGTCTGTTCTCAGCATAGCACCTCTGAATCTGCTTGTGAAGTTTCTTTACATCCTACTCAATAAGAAATAAATATGCAAGCTTTATTAAATTTAGTTCTTTAAAATACCTTTCAACAAGATTTTGCAGTGCAACAGCTAGATTGCATTATGAAAGTGAGCAAAGAGAGTTGTAAGAAGCCTTTTACTGAAGTTGTTGCCACTACAGATGTTGTGAAGGGGCAGAGCTCACCTTGAGCATCATGAGGTTATCAAAGCTGCAGTCTATGACCAGTCTGAGAGAGCTGGGCTCTGCCGACCTGCGCAAACGCTTCTTTCCTGTCCACTCCACTCTGTCGTCAGCCTGCGCTTGTCTCTCGAGTTTCCTCTGCTGTTTTCTCTCTTTCCGCTTCTGTCTGTACATCCAGGGGGGAAAAACACATTAAACCCCAACAGCACTATGACAATTAAAGCTCCTGGGACGTTCTATAATGTAGGGTTTAAATGTAATTTTCTTTCCAATAAGAAAATATTTCATTTTATGTTCGCAAAAATTCTGTCAATTATGTTACTAACCAAACACCCCTTGAAAACTTAAAAAACGGTTTATCCCAAAACCATGTGACCAGCATCATGTGATGTCATTTTCTTCTGCAGCAGATATTTTGAACACATTATGGTATACATTATACTTTTTTTTCTATATTTTATCTCTAATGACCTATTGTCAAGGAGTCTATTAAAGGTGCAATATGTAAGAATTTTGCAGTAAAATATCCAAAAACCACTAGGCCAGTGTTATATATTTTGTTCAGTTGAGTACTTACAATATCTCAAATGTTTCCAACTACTTGTAAATCGTGAGAAAATTTCAATTTTAACCAAGGCTCCGGGACGTGTGAGGAGTCGCCTGTCAATTGCGTCATACCCGCGTTACCCTCGGTTTCCGGTTTTATTTTGTAGAAACCATGGAAACACCAAAGACGCTTTAATATATTACAAGTTTTAATAGACAAGAGAACATCTGTTTTGATACATTTATAGACACAAAACTAATTGTTGTTATATAGCTCAACATGTTTAGTCTCATTGTTTAAATCTAATTTTCTTAATTTTTTTGCGAGTATCATGCTTTACCATGCCTCAGAGAAAAACACTATTTTATCAAGTAGCTAACAGAGCATAATCAGATGCAGCTTTATTTTTAGTAACAGTAATACAGCATTTTTTCCATCATTCAATACGTTTTAAAATGAATTGCATGCCATTTATCAACACAAGCCGTCCAGCATTAATATGATATTCTAAAATCGATCTATCTTACTGCAGTGTGCAACAAGTGTCACACATCAGCCGCCGAGTGAACACACAGAGTATAACATAATTTTCAAAACACTCAAATGTATCTAATATGATAAACTGTGACTGTGTCATAATAAAAGTTCCGCTGCTCGTAAGGCGTGTGTTGCGCAATTGCTCCAGCGGCCTCGTTCAGCTCCCATAAACACTTGGTCCTGCTCTGCTTCATACTACAGTAACGTTAATAATCGCATCCGTGAACATGATTTCTGCCTGAGTCCTATCCCGATTCTTTTACACCGGCTGTGAGGTGAAGACCACATGTCCCAAGATTCCGTGCTCAAACTTGGCATCATCAAGCTACGCCTTTGTTTCAAATAGGCCTCTAGCGACCTCTAGCGGACAGGAATCTTACATATTGCACCTTTAATTGCTCATCAACTATGTTGGGCACATTGTTATGGTTTGCAATATATTTTATGATTTTAATTCAAATAGATCTTAAAATGTGAGGTTAACCATATCAAGAAAATAACATTTGGTTGGCCAGACAAGGCTTGCCATTGAAATTATGAAGAAAAATTGAGGTGAAACGTACCCTAAATTATAGAATGACTCGTCATATTAAAATACTATCAGCATGAGCCGTTTGACCATGTATTAGTAGAGCAAACAGTTTTGCCTTGTCTCATCATTTTGAAAGGTTTCTTGTAGTGTTGTTATTTTTGACAAACTATTACAAATCATTAACTGAAATAAAATGTAAGTATTAAATGAAAAACCTATATAATACTAATACTAACTGAAATAAAAGTACTATTTTACAAGCACTAAAATTGCTGAAACTAAATTAAAATAAAAGCTCATTCAGAATATTAATAAAAAACTCTAAGTGTATATAAATAATACGAAAACAACACTGCTTACTTGCGAAGTTCTCTCTGTTCTTCCCATTGTTGATTCTTAAGAAGTCTCTTCCTTTGTCTTTTAGACAGTGTTTCAGTTTCTCCAGTCTGTACAGTCTCATTTTCATCCTTTGCAAATTCATTTTCATTGTTTGCACATTCATGGTTTCTCTCCTGCACTGCAGGCGCACTGGCCATATCTGTGGCCATTTAATCTGAAGATCCTGGAGTAGCAAATAATATTGAGAGACAGTTTTTAACTCAACAGATTTGGATATCTCCACTACTATTGTGTAAAAATGACAGAACATTCAGTTAAAATTACACAAGAATGTGTTTGAAATTCATAATTTATTTGGGCTTGAAAAAAGATGCTCAACAATTGATAAACGTTAGAATGACATGTTGCGTAAAACCTTTCTGGAGCCTTATGTATACGTATTGTAATAAAGGGTAATAAGATTTTTTTTTTTTTTTTAAAGAACAGCTAAAGTGAATAGTCAAGTTACTTATTTATATGGGCCACTGGTCGAAACCGTGGGCGAATCTTTAAGTGAAGTGAACTGATTCAAAAGATTCGAGTCACTGAGATGAATCGCCATCTAGAGAAGAACTCGTACAATTTAAATAACGCCTACACACCGATGTAACAAAACCCGTTCAAATTTAGACACAATTTGTGGTTACCGTATGAGCGTTTAACCGCGACTATGATGCCTAGAATAGCTTTCTACCAAAGATGGCAACTAACAACCTTTATGTCACTTTTGCCTGTGGTATCATGAGCTTTGACAGTTATTTTATTGTATAAAGGTATTACTTCCATATTATTTAACATGCAATACAGGTTAACTTAAGATATCTACGTCTTAATAAGTTCACAAACAACAGCTGGATTGAGTCTGACTATCAAAATATGCAAAACACCATAAACGAGCATACCGACGTATGTTATAAAACGGCCCATAAAATAGTGATAATTTACTTAAAAAATAGCAGAATTACAAATTTGAAAGAGAAAACTACCTCTAAACTGCTGCCTTTGCAGTAAGGCTGTCATCTCATGTGCTATAATATGCTGCGTCATTTAAAAGCGACTCGTTCAGCGTAAGAACGGCCACAGTTCGCCATGTTGGTGAGGGCAAGTAAGGACATTTAACCCACAAATATCTAATCACTAATAAGGTTAAGAGAGGTAGGCTATCTTTTAAATTTCTACATCGATTTTATATAAATATTAAATTATATTAAATAATAATAAAAAAGGATTCACTGCTCCTTTTGTGGAGTGGTAGATGAGTCTGTCCCCCACCTTTTTTTGCACACAGTTAACTACTTTTGTGGAGAAAATTCTGTTAGATTGTTTTCGCTTCTTTCTTGGACAGTTTTTCGTTGTTAGCCTACATAAGGATAACTTGGCTTTCCTAATTTTGACAAGAATCTAAGAGGCAAGTATTTTCTAATAAATCTAGGCTATTTGTTTTTCCAGCAAAGACTTCTTTTTTCATAAGTGCAATTGTTTTGTCTATAAAGCCCTTTTTTGTATATAATTATTATTTGGATACTATTTCTACTTCCAGCAATGTCAAAGTCTTAAAATCCATCACACCGTGTAGTAGGCTACATAACATTGTATCATATTTATACATTTATATAATGTACATTTGATTGTGTGCTGTAGGCCTAGTCAAACCAAAATTTATTCAGACACCTTGAACATTTCATTCATTAATAGAGTTTATTCACTATAGTTTAAAAAAAATGGTAATAAAATATGAGAAGATCTCAGAGTTAAACTGTGTCAGAAAAAAAAAAATCTTAATTATATCAGATAACACTTAAGCAAAACATGGTCAGGTCAAAGTTTCTGAATAATTTTTGGTTCCAAAGTTTTATCAATTTTACTGGTAGTCCACTGTATGAAGAATTTTTGGGTATAATATGTCACAGTTTACGTTATTTTGCTATCCTCACTTACATAAATTAACTATAGTGTCCTGCACCCACTAGGAAAAATATATTAAAAACATCAAAAACGTCTGAATAATTTTTGGTTTGACTGTATATAAAAGGAAGGGGGAAAAAGAGAAGACTTGAGGCTTTTTTTTCTCAATGTTTTTTTGTTATAAATGATCTATCTATTATCGATGTGTAAGAACCTGCCATATGTTGTGAATCGTCATATATCATATATATTCTATATAAATGTACACTTAAACTTGGATGTTTAACCATGAGATATGCTCTGTATATTGTTAAACTTAGCCTATATACATTTTCAAAGGCAAATGCTTTGTAGGCCTAAAAACAACCCTTTACAATTCTAAGGATAATGAGTTATTACAAAAAAGGGTTGGTGTTGAAACCATAATTTATAAGGTAACAATAATTATTTGTAATGCAAATATTGTTTTCTATTTTGTTATTTAAACACACTCTATATGATATGGTATGTCTGACAGCATGGCTTGCAAAATACCCTCCCAACATATAATGTCACACAATATTATGTTTCATGCACAGGTGGTCAACTGAAATATTCTGCCATCCTCATAGCATACACATTGCCACATGGTAACAGTGCTTTTAATGTAGCACTGACAGAAAAAAGACGCACATCTACAACAAAACTGACCATGAACCTTGCATATTCTTAGAACATTGGCAAATGTTCTGGCAAGGTTCTCTCAAAGTTATGTACAAACCTTCTTCCAGTAACATTAATCAAATGTTTTGTTCATAACTGGTCTTTAATAACATTTTCAAAACGTTAGCACAAAAACATTATTTATAAATCATTCACGGAATTGCATTGATAGAAACTAATATTATAAGTTCAGTGAATTAAAATGATAAAACAGATGTTAGTCTTAATTCAGAGCACTGCTGCGAGGGCATGTCACCTGAGTAGAGTTACAGCTAATATGGAAGTTTACATTCCCATTGCTATATAGGAATGTGTGACAGCCTTTTAACTAGACTATCACCTTTCACATTAGCGCTTTGCAACACATATTAGCATATGGATTTGTCGCTTCCCATATAATTATGCTCCTGATCATAGGCACTTTACATAGACTTTCAAATAGATTGCTGTCAATGAGCTCTTAATATGCTTCTGAGATGGTAAAAATACTTTGTACAGCTGACAGATAGTTGTTGGCAAACAGTCAGGAGAGGTTTGCTGGAGTCATTCTTTCAATGCCATTGTGCTTAGTAACAACAACTGATATAGGCTCTAGTAAACAACGCCCATCTGAAGCACTCATTGGAACAGTAAAGTCTATTGGTGCAGTCTTTGGAAAAGTACATGTTTATTTGACAAGTAGCATTTTCAAAGAAGAAGGAAACAGAGAAAAGGAAAAAACAACAACAAAATGATATCAAGTACATTTTTTATTTTTCCTGTAACTTCAAATCAGAGAGCATTTCTCCCTTTTTGCATCCCTTTGTTTTGAATCTCAGTCTTTATTCTTTCTAAGACGCTATAATGCGTATTCTCATCCAATACGTCGCCTATCCATCTTTGCACATACTTCTAACCATTGTAACATAACTTTGTCATCATGTCAGTCTCATTCAAATATCATTTATCAAGTGTAGCTCTTAAAACAGTGATTGCTTATAATTAAACAATGGCCATTACAGGAACATTCAATGTCATCTTATGACATCAGGTGACTTCTGATTACAAACAAAACCAACATATTACACATACCAAATAGAATTGTTTTTACATATTTACGCAGATGTTATGTAATTCACATATTTATTCTTTTAAAAAATATCTTTAAGTAAACTTAATCTTGTCACTGAATTTAAACACTCTGAAAAGATATTCTCATTAAATTGATGACAACGCCACACCAAACTTTGTCAAAGACAGCTTAACGGACTGGCCAGCAGCTCCAACAGCTGAAATAATGAATGAATTCACAATACTATAACATGAGTTATTAAAAATTAGCTATGTGCATCAAAAAAACAAAAACAAAACAACAAAAAAAGTTTATTTGTTATTAAAATGTTCAGAATAATGTCAGTTATAAAAAATAATAAAACCCATTATAATAAGCGATGCTGTCTACACTGGATGTGGCGCGTCATGACAGATTCCAGGTGGTAAACTGATCCACCGTTCTATTTCTGACGTACTTAAAGCGCTCGCTCTACTTTTGATACGATGGATAAATGGATTGGCAACTGTCGCTTTGTCGCATCCAGTGTTGACAGCTTCTAGCTCTAGTTGTGGCATGGCCGGTGTAGACACAGTGAAAGAAAAATGGCAAAATCTTGAAAATAAACAAGAAAAATAAACAAGTTGTTCAAACAGTTTACAATACTCTTCAGCATGTATAGATTATGCTACTCTTTTGAAACTGAGGTTCAGTAAAATTTTCCATGGAAAACCTCTGATGATTTGTAATGATGCTAAATGTTGTCTAATAGCGTTTCTACACCTGACGCGAGCGGCGTGATGCGACAAAAGACAACAGAGTGAAACAGCCGGGTTCAAGAAATAAAAACTCCATTCATTTTCTCCATAGGGAAATTTATTTTTAACGATAACTTATAAAACTTTACAGACAGCCGTACTGTGAGCTATGAGGTTGCTAATTGATGGTATTTGCTTCTGTTGAAGCCTTTAGCCCACTTTATTTCAGCTTAGTTTTAAATAATCGTGTTACAGCAGAATTTGTGGTGAAAAACTACATTACCCATACATTACCCAGAAAATTCCACCAATCAGAGTCAAAACAAGCAAAACGGCAAAATATTTAGTAAGCCCCACCCACTCCAATGAGATATATATATATATATATATATTCTCAACCTCTTTAAATTAGTTCTTTCCCTCACTAAAGCCTTTAAGTACACAGGTTTGTACCTTTGTATTTTTTTTTCAATTTTCAAATAATTTTTTTGCTTTAAATCAATGTTTGTAGTGCTATGATTCACCTTGTAGCTGATTCATTTCGTTTATGGCTTATAACGCTTTAACAATGACTTTATTGAAAAATGTTTCAAAAGTAGGCGGGCACTGTTGCACTATATAGAACCTTTTATAATGAGCGATGCTGTCTACACTGGATGTGGACGACACAACAAATCTCTGACAGTAAACTGATGCTCTGTTCTATTTCTGACATACTTCAAGCGCTTACACTACTTCTAATAAGAAGAACAAATGGATTTGCAGCAGTCGCTTTGTCATGTCCAGTGTAGACAGCCTAAAGCTGTTGACAATTGTCGCGTCCGGTGTAGACACGGTGCAAAGCTACATCCTGTAAACTGTGTTTTGTATAACAGTTTCTGTATTCAAAATACAAGAAATCCCTTCTAATATCTTTCATTTCTTCACCTGAAATCAATTCACCTGACCTTGATCCATTATCACTGCAGCCAAAAGTGATGAAACTGCAATACCAAATCAAAATGACTTGGTAAACACATTCACTCAAACACTCATACTATACTGGTACTGTGAGATAATAGAGGAAATACCCTCCCCTAAAACACTCCATTCACCACATCACCACACATTTGTGTGTGTTCAATGTGGTGGTCTATTCAATATCAGCAGAAAAAACACAAAAATATACAATATAAAATTGTAATTCGTTAAGCTCACAGAACACCTCTCAAGGAAGAGTGTTGAGAATCAAGGTTAGGAGAAGAACTTCAGTCAAGAAATGATGGAAATCAGGAGAAATTTTGTGTGTTTTATATAGAGAACCTGTTAATTTAAGTGCTTGTTCATAATGGGATAGTTTTTTTTATTAATCAGTCAATATTGGATATATAATTGTGCACAAATATTGGCCCATTTGTACAATTAGGTTGCCTTGTAATGTTCATAGTTAGTCTTGAAAAACACTAATAATTTATGAATACTGAATACTGTCTCAACATGAATGTCGATTTTTCATACTGTTACATTATGATGCCAAAATTCATAGCATTTAAAATAATTGGTTTTATTTTTCAATGTTTTATTTTTAAATTATTTAGACAAAAATAGTATAGTAGAGTTCTAATATTGGCTACTTATTGGTTAGCAGCTATAACATGAAAATAATTATTGTCAGAATTTTAATATCAGTGCTTACTTAGCAGTCAACATTTAAAAGGTTCTCGGTAACACTTTACTTAAAGCCTTTATGTATAATGCATTATAATGGTATTCATAATGTATCTTATAATGAATTATATCTTTTCATAAATAATTGTAATGGTAACACTTTACATTAGTTAACATGAACTAAGAATAAACAATACTTCTACTGCATTTATTAATCTGATATAAACATTTATTAATATCAACATTTACTAATGCGTCAAAGGTTGTATCTGTTAATATATTGCTCATTGTTAGTTAATATTAGTTAATGCATTAACTAACATTATCTTATGTAAAATTATTGTAAAGTGTTACCATTGTAACCAAAGTTAAAATGCATTATAAAATTTGCAGATTCCTTGTTACATCTGAAATTGTTTGTTTGTCATGTGTTTTAAAGCATTATACTTTCTAAAAGTGTAACAATGAATAGATAAGTATCATAATGTATTATAACTATGGTTACAATTATTCATGAGCAGGGCTTGACAAACTTTTTTGCTCACCAGCCACTGTGGCTAGTGGTTTTCTAAAGTTACTAGCCACTCAGCATTTTCACTGGCAACAATTTAGACATTGATACCAAGGGGAAAAACTGCCATATAGATATTTTTAATATTATCTTATAATTTGGCAGCTGGTATATTAGGCTACTGTCACTTTAAGACCTGACGCACAGATCCATTATACTGTTACACGTGTTTTCTTTCTCAACTGTTTACATTCACTTAAAACATAACTGACTGTGTGTTTATGTGAATAAGACTGGCATTTTGACATTATTTTGTGCTATTTGACGGTTTGAGCACAATAAGCAGCGAAAAAGAACTCAATTTAGTCCTGATTTAGTACTTTATGTGTGTGAACTTACAAAATCTGCGGGAATGAGTAAAATTATGTGAAATATGTGCAATCACTTGCCGAAATTCAAGCCCTGTAACAGCAACAATATTCATCCAAAGCAAATGAAACAAGTGAGTGAGGAGAGGCAGGTGTGTGTCAACTCGCTGTCGGAGAGATGAGAGCGAGAGAGAGAAAGCGCAGCTGGTTTCGTGTACATCTTTTCTGTGGAAAATGAGTATTGGAAGCATTTTAGATGTTTCAGTTTTGACAACACTACATTGCAAAAAATACTTTTAGAATGAAATATATATATGTAAAGGCTGTAAGTAAAGTGTAATCAAGTTCTCTTTAACTTATTTAACTGACATCATTCCGAAGGTGCTTAAAGTGATATTTTACAATAAACTATACAGTAAATGCACATGAATTCAACTACCCATTGAAAAAAAAAATCCAATGCAGAAAAATCCATCCACTTTCATAAAGATTTGAGAAGCAGATAGAAAAAAATGTTATAACAGAATGAAGCAAGTGGGATGATCAGGATAAACAAGCAGGCCACAAATAATAAAGGGAGAAGAGTGGGGCAATTTCATGATGAAGGAGATTCCAAAATACAGTGAATAAATTCAGCAAAAAATGGAAGAGACATCAACTCAGAGAAAAGGTGATGTCACGGGGCTCCTGTGTGAAACAAAACAAGAATTATATTAAAAACTGAATTTCACAACGGGGTTCTTCAGTCAGCAATGCGAACAAAGATATCAGTTAACAGGTTAGTTATTTAAGCCGTTTTTAAAATCGAGGATGATCTTCAAGTGTCTCTAAAACCATCCCCTGCTTGCTAATAGCTGGATTATTGGTCATTAAAATATTGCAGATCAGGCATCTTACATTACTCCCCTGTGCCGCCGGAACGCACGCTGGCTGATTTGTTTGTATAATATCCCTCAGCTAAAGCTTCTGGCCCGCCTCTGGGTCTTTCCCTTTAACATAAGGCTGTCTTATAAAAAGGTGACCTGCCTGCGCCCCAAGTATCTCAGGACGATGAGTCTTGATATCCAGCAGCAGCTGGCACAACACTGTATCAGCACAAACACATGCCTCAAACTGGCTGACCTTTCTCTCCTCCCACCGCTATGCCAACAATGCCACGCCTCTTCCCTTCTGCCCGTGGGCAGAGCAGACGCCACGCCAAACAAGCTCTTTATAGGTCTTATCTTATCACCATCCATACCATAGCCATATAGTAGCTCTTGAGGAAATAGAACGGTAGTCATGTATTTTGGTGGTGCTATTTTATGACTTGAGCAGGAGGTGTTAAGATAAAACCATTTTTATTTATACTCATATAAACAAAACAGTGTACAGTCACATATGGTATTGGTGTCAAGCAAATAATTTATACAGTGGTGGACCGTAACAAAGTAGTTTTACTTCATTTACTTCGTATTTCAAAAACAGTATCTGTACTGTGTATTTATTTTGGGAATATTTACTTTTACTTCACTATATTCCAAAGCACAATATTGCACTTTTTATTTCATAAAAACATTGCTCCTTGCTATAACCCAAACCGAGACACGATAGCGATGTCTGATTCATATGGAAGCTTGTTTCCGCCACTGAATAAAAAATAAAAAAGGAAATTGTGACTTTTTATCTCACAATTCTGACTTTTTTCTCACAATTGCGAGTTTACATCTCGCAATTCTACTTTCTTTCTTGCAATTCTGACTTTTCTCTTGCAACTGGGAGAAAAAAGTCAGAATTACACTGAACGATTCATTCACGAATCTGACTGATCCAATTGCAGCTTTTCTTGAGTAAACAACTCACTGATTCAATGATCCGGTCAAAATGTCATCACAGCTTGAATGCCATGAAAAGTAAGTTTCTCGGGGAAAGGCAAAACTTTTGCGAGAGAACGCAAAAGCATTGAAATAAATGTCATTTTTTTCCATCACCATGTCCCTTTAGGGGCTCTGTAGTACATGTGTATAATAAGTATAATAAGTAATGTATAATAAGTTTTGGTAATAAAAAATAAAAAAAAAGTTTGCTTATTTGCAGATCAATACATAAATGTCTGCACTGTTTTTTCTTATTAGTGCTGACTATTACTGGCTATAGAATAAATAATAAACATGGTTCATTGATCAGTACTTTTTTACTTTTAATACTTAAGTACATTCAAAATCAATTACTTTTGTACTTTTACTCAACTAATAATGAAAATGAGTACTTAAACTTTTACTGCAGTAATATTTTAGGGACAGTAAAAGTACATACAAAGTACATAAATAAAAAGTACAGTATCTGTACTTTTACTCAAATACTTGATTTGTGTACTTTGCCCATCACTGAATTTATGAGATACAAATGGCATCAAACATTTTTATTAATAAACAGAAAAAAGTGACAAAATAGGGGAATAATATTGTGAAATGGGGGGAAAATATTATAAGTGATATAATATTGCAGCAATGTGGATCCAAATTATATACACTATACAGTCTTGGAAAAAAATTTCAATATAGAAGCCTAGGGTTCTTGACTCAGATGTAAAGAAGCCTTTATGATAAAAAGGTTCTATATAAGGAGAAATGTCTTAAATGGTTGCATAATACTTTCATGTTTAACAGGTTATTTCAATGTTTCTAGTGAAAAAAAGTGTTTACGGGTTGTTTAATTCATAATTTAATCAAAATAAAAATTAATTAAAACTAAATCCACAAAATGATCCCATGATGGGAACCCTTAAAAGGTTGTAGAGTATATACGAAGCACCTGACAGAACTCTTTAAGTTCCAAACTTGTATGACTCTTTTTTTCTTCTGCAAAACACAAAAGAAAATATTTCAAAAAATGTCCATGTTTTTCTGTATATTAAGTCAATGGGGCCCAGTGTTGTTTTGACAAAAACAGTTCTTTAAAACAGGGATGTTCCTAGCTGTAAGCAATTTAGGCGGCCAGCAAAGCAAAAAAAAAATTTCATTTAAAAAAATACTAAAGGCTGTTAAAGATAAATTGCACAGTTTTAAGGGTCCCCTTGTGGCCAGAGAGAAAAGGGTGAAGCGGTAAGAGATTGTTGTAGCTAGATGTGACTTGTGTTTTTTGTTTTAATGAAGTGCACTTATAAGCCGAAAGTGCAAAAAATGGAACAGGAACATTTACTTTTAATTTGTATAGTTATTTATTTTACATTTATTTGAGTTTTTTTTTTCTTTTCATACAGGTTTCAAACAACATGAATAAATAATGAAAGATTCACTTTCATTTTTGGGTGAGCAGTCCCTTAAAATTATAGTATATAATAACCATCACTGATTTACAGTATATACTTAAATAATTCAAGCAGTCTTTAGACAATATTTATCTAAAATGATGCTCAAGAGCTATTGAAGGTTTGAAAAGCTATTTGGCATTTTCAGTTCAAGCTAAATCTGAAAAATTATATCAAATGTATTGAATCTTTTTTGTTTTTGTTTACATTATTGTGTTAATCTATACAATATAATACTTCTTGAGTTTATACTATACTGAGTATATACTGTAAATCTTAAATGGTTAGTTCACCCAAAAATGAAAATTCTGTCATGAATTACTCACCCTTATGTCGTTCCAAACCCGTAAGACCTTCGTTCATCTTCAGAACGTCAGAACGCCGGTTCATTATTGGCCGGCTCCTGTGTCAGCATCACACACGTGCGTCGTGCTGCTCATGTGAACAGCATCTGCTAATACTGAGCCGGCGTTCTGACGTAGAATCTGGAAGCGCTGAACGTAAAAAGCATAAGAGAATGACACAGAAGGGAAGATATTGTTGAATAAAGTTGTTATTTTTGTTTTGTTTTTGCGCACAAAAAGTATTCTTGTCGCTTCATAACATTAAAGGGGGGGGAGGGGTGCTATTTAATGTATTCTGACTTATTTACACTGTTAAAGAGTTGGATTCTCATGCTAAACCAAAGTTTCAAAACACGAGTTGGACGTATGACGGAGTATTTCTGTGCCAAAAATACTCTTCCAAATCCTTCACGAAATCAACAATGTCACCAAAGAAGTGTGTTTTTGGTTGTGAGGGAAAGATAACCTTGCTTCCCAAAGAACCCAGCGTTAAGTGGAGCTTAGAGTTTTGTGCTCGCGCATTACATTGATGCGCTCTCGATATTTGTTATTAAAATAACCATAGAAACTGATAGTTGCAATCATTTTTTATTGGTTTAAACGAATGGAGAATATCTCATGTTTTTCCGTTGCTGCTCGAGCCCTCAGGATCGGCGCTTATGGTTTCATAAACAAGGCCCAGTTCTACACTGGATTTACAAATCGTTTAAAACTGAAAGATGGAGCGGTCACAGCGATAATGATCCCGGTCATGAGTCGGAACCACAGGTGGTGAGTAAAACTGCTTCAAATGTCTGTTTTGTTGGCAATAGGTGCCTAATTGCATATAATGTAAACAATGCGAACGTAGTGAATTCATAAATTCATTATTTATCATTCACTATACGCTATATTCATTATAGTGATTCAAAAGTTATCCAGGGATAATGCGATAGTGTATTGTGTGTGTTTAAATACAGTTGTTTAACTGACCATTGATAGCTTGCAGAAGATCGCTACGCAAAAGCTGCACGTGCTCATCACTCTTTAGCTCCGCTCACACTGCACGCCTCCAGGCGCTCGGCTGTTTTCGGAAAGACTCGGTACAGCGTATCTATCTTTTATAAATATAGTAAAACTAAAGACTTTTTGGAGATATGAAGGATGCAAGATTAACATGAGATTAGAAGAAACTATGTGTGATACCCCCCCTTTAAGGTTGGTTGAACCACTGTAGTCACATTGACGGTTTTAATGATGTCTTTAGTATCTCTCTGGAACTTGAAAGTGTTTAAATTGCTTTCTATTGAGGAGTCAGATACCTCTCAAATTTGATCAAAAAATATCTTAATTTGTGTTCCGAAGATGAACGAAGGTCTTACGGGTTTGGAACGACATGAGGGTAAGTAATTAATGACTGAATTTTAATTTTTGGGTGAACTAACCCTTTAAATATCTAAATATTAACTTACAAAATAGTATTCCACAATACTAAAAAACTAAATCAAACGATGTCTGTGCACCTGAACTGTAACAAAACAATGTTTTAAACAGGTATGTGAGATGACATTAAGTAATCAAACTGAAAATGTCTTAAAGATCTTGAAAAAAGTTGAGTAGCTAGAATATAAAGACATTGCCATTCTTGTATTTTGTATGGTTGTGATTATTTAGCATTTTCAGTTCAAGCTAAATCTTAAAGGATTTGTTCACTTTAAGAATATGGAGGGCGTTCTGGTGAAAGCTAGTTATTTTATTTTAAAACATGTTAAATATGGATATTTTTGGATATGGATATTTTTCTTACACAAACGCATTGCTTTGCTTCAGAAGCATTTTATTAAACCCTGGAGCCGTGTGAAGTAGATTTATGATGGATGGATGCACTTTTTTTTGAGCTTCAAAAAGGTTTTTTCTGTGTATAAAGCTTTGGAGCATCAGGGTGATTATTAATATAACTCCGATTGTATAAGTCTGAAAGAAGAAAGTCATATACACCTAGGATGGCTTGAGGGTGAGTAAATCATGGGGTAATTTTCATTTTAAAGTGAACTAATCCTTTAAAAATATTATTTTGTTTAGTTCAAATATAGTCAATCCTTTTTAAATGCCCTTAACATTCTGAAAAACATTCAATGCTTGCAAATATGATGAAGAAATAAAGAATTTGCACTTACGCTGCAGGTGGACGGGACTTTACCTATGCTCCACCACAAAGCTCATGGTGGTGCCGTCGAAGGAGGGGGGAGCGATGATCCTTGGCCCTTGCTGGGAGGTGATGCTGATGACAGGCTGCTTGCTGTTGGCCAGCCTGCTGGTGGTAACATGTTGAGCCACAGAGGTTGTTTGCAACGACTTCCCAGATGGCATATAGTAAGGGCTCTCCATATAAGCCCCATCCTCCTGCTGTCCCATGTGCGAATGGGATTTCTCCCCATCATCTGCTTCTGACTGCATAGAGAGCTGGGATTGAATAGTGCGTGTAGGGATCATCGTGGTTGGCATGTATCCCGGGTAAAACATGTAGGTATGGCCATAAGCTCCCGGGCCGAGGGCGAGAGGGGATATTGGAAGTGGGACGGGGGTCATGGGAGGCTGCTGCGGCATGGGAACGTCCACATACTGCCCTGTTTCTGGGTCGAACAGACGCCTGGTGGCTGGCTGCACCGGAGTGTCCACCAAGTAGTAGCTTCCTGTGGTGGGATCCAGCAGCATCTTCCTTTGGGTTGTCTGGAAGTGCTCTGTCGGGATGGGGGAGGGTTGAACTGAAGGGGAGAAGCAAATGACTTGAGGCTGAGCAGCTTGCATTGTGACAGGCAGGGGTGTGTGGTAAATAGTGGCGGTTGGGGTATCCGGGGACCGTGTCTCCATGACAAACGATGAACGTTTTGGTGACGGATGGCTTCTGATGTCACTGCGAGCCAGGTAAGAAGGCGGACTGGCCGTTTGGGTTTTACCTCCTCCGGGTGGGACTGTATAAACAGCCGTTTTGCCCAGTCCGGCTGCGGTCGGCTTTTTGGCGGATGTGGCGTGAGGCTTCACGGGTATGGTTAGGTAGTTCTCCGAATCTGCTGTGGAAGTGAACTGCAGAGGGGCAAACTCAGTCTCACTGCCGTTCGGCCTCTCCCGCTCTTCTAGCACACGCTTTGGCTGAGATATCTTGAAGGAAATGGGTAGTTTCGGAGATTTGGGTGTCACGGCCTTCGTGCTCAGAGATGCTGGTGATGCAGCGTGCGTTTGCGGTGTCTTTGTGGCTACTGGCTTCTTGGTTATATTCTTGCATGGCGTTCCTGTGAGCTGCATGAGCGCTTTAGGGCCGTTTCGCACTTCCCGCGTAATCGGAGTGGCTGATGACTTGTCGTCTTTTTTAGGGGGCGTCTCCATCAGGTTTGAGTTTGAATCTCGTCTCAGCAAACTATCCGCAGGAGCACTGCTTTCCTGTTCCTCCACAGTGTGCTTCTCGCTGGAGATGAGCGAGAGCAAGTGGCTGTCTATTATCGGCCGCGGTTCTGTTTTTCTCTTCCACTCATTCTTGTCAAAAACATACAGTTGCTCCATTGTTTTGACAGCGGCTTGCAATTTTTCCAAAGCGGCTTGGTTGGCCATCTTGGGTTCAGTTTTTTTCTCACTGGCGTCGCTTGTTTTATCTTGTTTTTTTGTGCTCGTCTCGATTCTTAATCCGGTTGGAACCTCTTGCTTTGGCAGCCTGTTAGCTACGGCAACCTGAGGAGAGGACCTGTCAGTCTCAACTATATCCTCTGGAAATCGTCCCTTGGGGGTGTCTATTAAATTTCCGGATTGCTTCACATTGCTATTTGTATTCACAGACTGGCATTTAATCACTATGGGTGAAAGAGAGGCTGAGTTCAGATAAGGACTCTGCTTTAATGTCTTCTGCTCACCATCACTAGATTTGTTGTCGTTGTTATCTAAAGACACAAAGTGATAAGAGCTCTTAACCAATTTACGCACGTCTCTAACCTGGTGAATGGGGGTCTGTAGCTTGCCCTTACTATCTCTAATGTCTCTGACTATAAAGTGAGGCACTTTGTCAGAGGACTCACCCTTGAAAGCCGCGGCGAGCGCTTGGCATCTGGTGTCCTCAGCTGTCTTGCAGCCTAAATTGGGAGTCAGCAGCTTCGCGATATTGAACGGGTCGCTTTTGTTGTCCCGTACGCTCCGCAGGCTTATTTTGATTTCGGGGGACTTCGATGTCACAGCGCTGCGCGTGGCGTCTGACACATAAAGTGTGTTCGAGCGCCACTTTAAAGCTCCGCTTTCTCCTTGATCGCGCGTGGAATAATTCACAGTCGGCGGGGGTTTCCTGAGGTCCTTCTCCGAGGACGGAAGCTGTATGCTTGGCACAAATAAATGTGACATTTTAGTGTGCTTGCCGCTCGCTGAATCGTTGGTTTCCTCCGGACACTCGCGCAGCGGCTTCCCCTCAGGAGTTTTGTCGTTTTTATGTTCCTTTTGAAACTCTAGCTCGCCGTCCCTCCACGATCTGAACGCGCTATTTTGGCTTCGAAGCAGCGTGCTTTTGGATGCTTCGAATGCTCCTTTTTTAGTATCATTCGCCGACTCTAAATTAGTTTCTGATGCACTTGTCAAAGTCTCTTCTTTGCGCACGTCCTCTTTGGAATCGCTTGAATTACCGTCTACTATGTCGCCCAGATCGTCCACGCAGACGATAGTGAAGTCGGAGTCGGCTTCTGAGAATTTCGAGCTTTGCCTTTGCAGCCCTTTGGAATTTTTCTTGGCTGCTTTCTCTCTCTGTGCTTCTTGCGTCCCGAAGCACGGAGAGGGCGCGTGGTGCGCCTCGCATATCTCACCCCTCTCCATTTTGCGCTCTTGCTCAAACTGCATTTTCTTAGAAATGACATTTTTGAGGAGACTCGAAGCGAATATGGCTTTCTTGTGTGTGTCCTCCATGGTTTCACCTGCATTGCAGGGTCGCTTGCTGGCCTCACTCCCTTGAGCGCTTGGCAAGGTGTGTGTAACTTCATCTGTGGAACGTGATCCTTCAGCGCTTTCGTTTACAGACTGCCCGGATTTGACATTGCATCGAAAATTGAGCGTTTCGGTCAGTCTTATGAGGCCACTTTGGCCCTGTGAGAACTTCCCCATGAGCTCAATCTTTTTTGTGGAGGAGGATGCGTTTTTGTGGCCGACTAAATTGCCGTTCAGAGCGAATATCTCAACGGGGGGCGCTCGCATGCTGGTCAACGTCAAGCCTGTTATCCCCTTACCGTCCCTCTTTTTTGCGAAATGGAAATTGGGTGTGGAGCCTTTATGCGCCACTAAGTTTTTGTCTCGCCCCTTGCCATACTTTAGGTCAACAAACGTCGACCACCTGTTGATTCCCAGCCCATGCTCCGAAGCAGAAGACTCACTAGAAGTACTAAAGTTGATGGCATCGAAATATGGATACGCCAAACTTTTGAAAGCCCTGGCAGTGAGATTACGCACTTCCTTATCGGCGTCATCCAGCTCGCTCACCGCGCTGGACGCACCGCTGGAATACTCATTCACTCGTTTGCTGCCGAAGTGCAAGCGCCCTGGCACTGCTATGAAGCACTTTGCGTTATCACACACTTTGTCTCCCTTTGCATCCACTCCTCTCAAAACATAGCGACTTGTGTCTTTTTCGTGATCTTGGATGTTATTTGGCTCATTCACAGCGCGGGAAGTGGCTTTGATTGACAGGTGAATCTGCCCGGTTGTATTTTGCTTTTTTGACAGGCCCTCATCTGAGCTGGCACATTTGTCCGTGTCACAGAGATTGCTTTCAGGCTTACTGCTGACCACTGCTCCGCTCGTATTAGCCTGGTTGCTTTTCATACTGGCATCTTTTGCCCCCATCGTTTCATCACTGTCAAAAGAGGCATAATCGACAAACGAGTAGACCTGGAGATCGTCCTCGAGATCCCAGCTCGATCCGGTCTCAAAGTCGTAATCCACATCATGGTCCAACTCCAAAAGCTGGATTTCGTGGGTTGTGATATAGTGGGACTCATCTTCGCGGTCTTCGGGCGAGTCGTGATCCGAAAGCACCAGAGTCACCTCATCGTCCGATTCACTTTTGCTGCTCAGATAAACTTCATTGTATTGTTCATTGTTATCTAGGCTCTGTGTCTCCAAATTTGGGGATTTGGGGCTATTCTTCTCGGTACAGTCCGTTTTCTCGGCTTGAGGTATTTCCAAAGTTGCTGTTTCAAAAGAGCTCGACTTTTCCGCGCATTTAGTTTTAGTAGATTCGTTTATTTTTTCAGTGGAAGGTTTATGCTCTCCTTCTGAATCGCTCATGCCACTAATACTTTTAATAATTGCCAGTTGACTCGAGTCTCCAGTAAATGTTACTTTCACTGTTTTTTTATCATCCAATTTCAGTTCCAGCAGGTCGTTCAGATCCACATAGTTTGACTCTTCTTGTGCTTCTATCAGGCGCATGTCCCGTTTGGAAAGCAAGTTTTTAAACGAATCGGTGTCTTGGCGGTAAATAAGCGTTTTCTCCGATGCTGCCATTGGCTTTGTTGGTGATGAAGCCGTAGTTGTCTTTTAGGAGAGACACCAGTCCCCAGGAATCCCCACTGCACTGCCCGTTGTCCAATCCTAGTGGAGTTGTGGCTCTGCGCTGCCTTCCTCACCCACAGTTGTGAGAGCGGCACTCGAGAACGTCATTTCACACGCGCGCCAGACGTTCACGCGACCTCCTTTCAGTGAGGGAAACGCCACTACTCTCGCCCTACTGTACTTTCTCCTAGAATATGTCATGAATATTCCCGTAAAAATGCGATGGGAGGCGACAAACAGAGCCCTACTTTCATGACACAGCCTGTTGTGTCGCGCGCTGTCACTTAAAATGCAGTTGACTGCACATTTAGAGCAGATGACGAAATGCGAAAACGGCTATTTTAGAACGAGGATGTTATGTTCAGCGTGTTTTGTTACATACTGCAGACAAGGCTGACTCCCCCGACACAACATTTGCGCTAAAAATGAATCATCCTAAGCTTCTCGCTGAACAATGCGCGCTTTTGACGTGTCACTGCCTTAACCCAACAAAAGAAATATGCCACTGCCATATAATCACTCTCAGTCATGTGATGGAAAGGTTGACGCTCATGATGAAGTTACATCAGGACGAATATGAGAAGGATTTACAGCCAGTGATGAAGCAATAGTGCGCTGCCAAAATAAATAGTGGAAGAATTGATGAAGTGTTGCGTAGTTTATGTATAGGCTAGATAAAGTTTAGTTACAGTCGCCTATAACTTCTTATAAAACAGTTTCATTTTTCCACCATTATTCCCCAAAAAGTCTATTTTTTTATGCTTAAAACACACTTTTTGGAGCAAGGTCAGCACCACAGCGGTGGACAGCTCCAGTAGACAATACGTCATTTGTTCACGCACTCTACTTCCTAACGTAAAATGTAATTCACTGATTTTTTTACATTTTTATTTAACCAAACAGAAATGTGCTGTTTAAAATATTTATCTCTCTGTTTAAAGAACTTTTGTCGATTAAATAAAGTGAATCAGAAAAAAATAGTAGCCTATCAGCCCATTGCGTCTGAGGGGCGTGGCCTCACATGAATATTTAATTACGTAGGCCTGGGCAACGAATAAGGAAGAACTTATGTGTACTGTAATTGTTGTTATTATAGGAGTTAGAGGCTAAAAGTGTTTACATTTCTGTTTTAGCGTGAATTATGCTGTTTTGTGTAAAACTATGGTAGCCTATTTAAATTCAGTGTTTCTTCTCACTAAGAACCTTATTCACATTCATCTTTCATACAAATAGCCAAAAAGCCATATATAAACATATTTACTTAATCTAGTATCTGAGCAAAGGTTTTTACAATAAAAGCATATCTTGGATATTTATATATTTTTAGGCTATATATTTATATACTGTATATCTACAGTGTGTCTTGTGCTGCAAACTACATTCTAAAGACAACATTTGTTTTAAAATTCACTATTGTTAATGGCAGGTTAAAATGTAAATATTAGTTTTTGTGAATTGTGGGGACTTTCCATAGGCGTAATGGTTTTTATACTGTACAAACCGTATTTTCTATCGCCCTACACCAACCCTGCACCTACCCATCACAGAAAACTGTGCACATTTTTACTTTCTCAAAAAAAAAAAAAAAACTAATTCTATATGATTTATAAGCTTTTTGAAAAATGGGGTAATGTCCTCATAAGTCACCCTCTCCTTGTAATACCTATGTCATACCCATGTCATTATTCAAATTTGTGTCCTGATATGTCACAAAAACACACACACACACAAAAAGTGGTTTTAAGCCAGTTATTTATATCTTTTGCTGTAGTGTGTCAGTAGGAAATATCAGTTTACATTTCTAAACATTCCTTTTGCCATTATTTCTAATAATCCAGTGAGATTTTTGTATGCACAAGGAGTCTGACAACAGCCAGTATGCTCCAATCTGAGATCTGATCTCATTAGTCCGTCTGTGAAAAAACTGAGACAGACAAATCCAGAAGAACTGCAGCAACATCTTCAAGATGCTTAAAGAAAACAATACCTTCAAAGCTACCTGAAAAACTATGTGCAAGTGTACCTAGGACAAAAGCTGTTTTAAACGCAAAGGGTGGTCACACTAAATATTGATTTGATTTAGTTAAAGGGGTCCTTGATTATGATTAAACTTTTGTATAATGTTGCTGTTTGAGCATAAACAACATCTGCAAAGTTACGATGCTCAAAGTTCAATGCGAAAGAGATATATTTTCTTTTACAGAAATGGCTTTTTAAGTACTACAAAAAACGTCTGGTAGGGTCTATCTCCAAAATTTACATAAACCCTGCCCCCCGAAACATGCAACAAAGTGAGTGAGGCCATGTTGGGCTGCTTTAGAGAAGTTGTTGTAGTAGAGTGTTGTTAACATGCCGTCATTTTACGCCGGACTGCTTCACAAACGAGGGTCGATTCAATGCTTGATTTGCACAAAAGATTAACATGACGGCAAATGCTAGTCGATGAGTTGAATCAACTCCACAGCAACGACATAAATTTATCCACTAAACGTTCAGAAATGTCCAGTTGCATTCTAAAAGTTGTAACTTCTTCCTGAGTCTCTCCATCAATGTCTGACTCCGGTTTGAACAATGTAAGACTGAACACCGTTACTGACTATCGTCATTTTGGCTGCGTGAGATTCTCCAGCTTTGTTGTTGTTGAGCAACCGAAGCGCGAGCTGATAAAGCCCCGCCCTCTTCTGGAAAGCTCATTTGCATTTAAAGGGACACACACAAAAATGGCGTATTTTTGCTCACACCCAAATAGTGGCAAATATTACAAGCTATAATGATCTGTGGGGTATTTTGAGCTGAAACTTCACAGACACATTCTGGGGACACCAGAGACTTATATTACATCTTGTAAAAGGGGCATTATAGGTCTGCTTTATTATAAGTTATTTGATAAATCAAATCTATTTATGAAATTATTTTTGAAAGCATCCTCATATTACAGCATTTTTGCACAAGTGCCTAAAACTTTTTATAGTACTGTAGCTTTGCAGGTAGGTTTCTTCAAGCATCTTGAAAATAATGGCAAAAGGAAAATATAAACATATATTCAACTGACACACTACAGCAAAAGATATAAATAACTGGCTTAAAACATTTTTGTGTGTGTGTGTGACAATACTAACATACCTAAGACTTTTGCACAGTACTGTTTTTTTTTCAATATTTGATACAATAACCCTAAAAGCTGCACATCAAAACAAATAATACTTAATATAAACCTTTTATATCTTTTCCAAACTTATGTTACTGTTGTAAGGATTTTTTGCTGTTTATGCAGTACATGCAGTAGAACAAGGCCTGCAGGAGACCCGTAAAGACTGGCAAATGTTTTAGACTGATATATCATGTTACATTCCTTCAGCAACTGTAGGCTGAATGAGAAGACCACCATAAAGACAGTGTGAGTCTGAGATCTGACCTAGTTTAAAGTACTAAAGACCCTTCATTACCAATTCAACACCAGCCGCCAAGATGTGATATTTTATTTAGTATGCTGTTATGAAGGAATATTTGAGTTATTGATATTATATATGTTACACATTCTATCTACCATTTTCCATGTTGTGTTTTTTTGTTACATGAGAATAAATGCACGCACACACGCACAAATGCACACATGTGTACACCAGGCTGCCACAAACAGGGTAATTTTAGTGCGCTATTTAAATGGCTCCTGTCTGCTCAAGTGTGTTCAGATACAGTTACATTCAGTGGCCATATTAATCCAACAGGTGTTAAATCATGTCATCTATTAATCATCAAATGGCAGTTCACACAGTTTAGAGCTGATTAGTTAGACACACCCGAATACAGCTTATATTCGCAGCCAATTTTTCTTGATTATTATAAGTGCACTGTAAGTTCTCATAATTGGATTGCTGTGTCTTAATCAAAAGTAGTCAGAGAGCTTCTTTATGATCGGTCCAGACACTCCTTTCCAGTGTTTCTGTAAACATACAATATAAGTGAAGTGAAATGAAGTGACACGTGAAGGCCAAGTATGGTAACCCATACTCCGAATTTGTCCTCTGCCTTTAACCCATCCACGTTAGTGCACACACATTATGTTGTGAGTAGAAAACACACACACTGCAAACCGTGGACACACACACCTGAAGCAGTGCAGCCATTCACTGTGGCACCTGGGGAGCGATTGGGGGTTAGGTGCCTTGCTCCTCAGTCGTGGGTGGAGTAGAGCACTGTTCATTCACTCCACTACCTACATTTTCCTTTCGAACCTGCAACCTTCGGGTTACAAGTCTGACTCTCTAACCATTAGGTTAAGAATAAGGATTTCTTTTAAAACTGTCACCCCTTGATGGTGATCTTGTTTACACCATCCAGTCACTCGGTTCACAGCAGCAGTGGTAAGGGTTTATCAGGTGGAGTGAGCAGAGTTCAGCACCCCGTGATCTTAGATACAGTATCTCACTGATAACTCTGAAACTCATCCTGAGTGTTTGACCATCTGCACAAAGTCATTCATCATTCACCCGAAGTCTTGGTCAGAGCAGGGGCTTTCCAGCTTGTCCTGTAAATTGATGTCAATGATAGTGAGAATTAGTGTTTAAGGTGATGAACTTGGTCAATGCAACTGACATGGATTATCATTGGCCTTTCTTGCAGCCCGTGTTAGAATCTTCACAAATTTATACTGTAAAAATGTTTGGTCATGCAAGTAACATAAAAATGTACTTCAAGTGGTAACATATGCATTAACCTTAGTCAGCTTTATTCATTCATTCATATAAACAAATTCAGCTTGACTTTCATATAATAATATTTTATTTACCATTACTAAATGAATCTGACTAGTTATATTAATGATATTTATATTATAATATTTTATATATTTAACATTACTCAATTGACCTGAA
>RJVU01042551.1:713322-735796 GCA_003731715.1 Anabarilius grahami
TTTTTTTTTTTTTTTTTTTTAAATCCTTCTCATTGTCACTCCACCCTCCAGTTCAGTTGGTGGCGGTAATGCACCAAAAGTTGGCTTGCCCACCGCCAATAAATGTCACAAGAAGAAGAAGGTACTAACTTCCGGGTTGGCCTACAAAGTCCAAACATTTCTTCTTCTTTTTTTTTTTTACAAAAATATGTCATCACTGCAGTAGTTCTGAAATATTTGGTGTCTGAGATTTTTGGTGACACTGGGTGGAGCTTACGTGAATATTCATGAGTTTCCTTTTTTGTGTTAAAGCGCCACCGAAAATATTAGCGCACACACCTCGAATCACAGAAACTGTTTTCGGTAACGTAATAGCATTAAGCTTTTTTTTTTTCTAAATAACTGCTCATGTATGCTCAATATTCTGTACATTGTGTCATGTGATCTGATTTAATGATTACAGCCACTATCTAGTTTGTTTGTGTTTTTTATTTATATATGCTATTCATTATTTTAATTGTATAGGCTAGGTTTTTCTTTGATGGTCGTTTGATAACTTGTATAAATGTATCTGTGGTGGCATGATAAAGGTTGTGATTACTTTGTGCCATTCCCTATTGCTTTCTCAGTTGGCAGCCTGCTTAACTTCAACCTTCAACTCAAGACATTAGCAACATTTTCCGCCACATGGACTGCAAACATTTGGTACTGGAGTAGCTTATACTTATTTCTGTTAAAAATAATTATTTCTGTTAGTTCTGTTGAATACAGCATGCACGATGATATGATGTATCTTTGTACGCTACAAACCTCCGTTATTTTTCTCCTGTGCAAATTTATATTTTTGTATTTTCATAACATTATTTAACAGAGTTTTAATTTATTGTATTCTTTCCTTGAATTATTATTTATTTATTATTATTATTATTTTTTTATTTTATTTATTTTTTTATCACAGTAGCTGACTTGATTTGTCTTGATGGTGTAAGGAACAAAGCTACATAATGTCCCAGCATGCTCTGTTCTCTGTGGGCTGTAATGCATGGCGGTCAATCACATGTCCACGGTCAGAGCTTCGTCTGGATCTCACTCTGGGATGTGGTCAGACCTTCCGGTAAACTACAGTTTATATATTCATATATGCTACTGTTTCATTGCTCTCTTCAACAGAGTCACGTTCTTTGCTTTTGTAGCGTTTTATTTACTCCTTGTAGTCCATTTATTAGTCATTAGTCATTTGTTAGTCATTGTTTCTCATACCCAAGCCATTTTTTTATTTTACACCCTCTCTGAACCTTTTTTTTTATTTTTTTATACATTTACTATTTAAATATTATTTAAAAATACAGTTAGCAGTGTACAGTGTATAAGACCCAGTAAGCAAAGTACTCAACGCAAAGTATTTCATTGTAAACAATGCCTTAAAATTATACAAGCTGACTTTTGATCATGTTTATTTAAGCATATGAATTTCTTGTGTTCCATTGTTCTTGATTGTCTATCTTTCCAGATGGCGCGAGACTGCAGATGGTCACTGGACGGGAGTAATGCGGGGGAAAGTGTGGACGCTAACTCAAACAGAGGATATGTTATGGTACTATGTTTACAGTCATCAAAAAAATCCTGGAACAGAAAACAGACAGAAACAAAAAGTGGAAGAAAAGGAGCAGTTATTGGTGAAGAGGTCAAAAAGAATGATTGACATGAAGCAGGAAGAGGTGGGAATGTGCACAGTTATGTCAGAAACTGACAACAAAGATGAGGATCTTCTGAGGGACTATTTCCAATTAGATGTTAAATTAGGGGATCTCTACAGGAACTGGAGCACCGCGGATCCACACTTTAAACATACAGCAAACATCTTTACAGGTATATGTCTTAAAGGAATAGCTCATCCAAAAATGAAAATTCTGTTATAATTTTCTCATGATTTTCCCATGAAAACAAATGCAATGTGCTGAATTTTCATGATGCTTTTTTCCATATACTGAAAGCATCAGTGACATCTGCAAATCTGTAATATTTCATAATATTACTGTCTCTACTGTGTTTTTGATCAAATAAATGGAGCCTTGGTGAGCCTGAGAAAGTGCAGTAACACTTTACAATAAGGTTACATTATTCTTAATTCATGTTAACTAAAGTTGTTAACTAAACGGTAACACTTTACAATAAGGTTAATTAGTTAAATGTTAATGTATAAACGAACTAACCATGAGCAATACATTTGTTACTGCATTTACTAATCTTCGTTAATGTTAGTTGATGAAAATACAGTTGTTCATTGTTTGTTCATGTTAGTTCACAGTGCATTAACTAATGTTAACAAGATTTTAATAATGTATTAGTAAATGTTGAAATTAACATTAACAAAGATTAATAAATGCTGTAGAAGAGCAGTTCATTATTAGTTTAATTAATGTAGTTAACTAATTTTAACTAATGAACCTTATTGTAAAGTGTTACCGAATAAACAATACTTCGACAGCATTTAATCCTAGTTGATGTTCATTTCAGCATTTAGTAATACATTATTAAAATCAAAAGTTGTATTTGTTAACATTAATGCACTGTGAACTAACATGAACTAACAATGAAAAACTCTTTTTATTAACTAATATTAACAAAGGTTAATAAATGCTTTAACAAATGTATTGCTCATTGTTAGTTCATGTTAGTTAATACATTAACTAATTGTGACGAATGAGACCTTACTGTAAAGTGTTTCCGAAATTGCTTTCATAAACATTAAGAATATCTAAATTTATTCCAGACTTTTGACCAGTAGTTTACATTGCTTCATTGCGGATTTATTTTACAAGAAGCAGGTTGCTTCATAGACCAGACATGTTAAGATCATATGACCAGCCAAATGCTACACACATTTACAAAACAAACTTTGTCTCAATATAGATCCATGACGACTGACATATTAGCAAGTGCAGCATAAACTAAAATCGAAGAACTAACAATGCGGAAGGAAGNTCTAAGGGCCCGAAGATCACGGGCATCCAGTATGGTTTTCTGGCCTTGACCCTTATGCACAGAGATTGTTCCAGATTCTCTGAATCTTTGGATGATATGCACTGTAGATGATGATAACTTCAAACTCTTTGCAATTTTTCTCTGAGAAACTCCTTTCTGATATTGCTCCACTATTTTTCACAGCAGCATTGGGGGAATTGGTGATCCTCTGCCCATCTTGACTTCTGAGAGAGACTGCCACTCTGAGAGGCTCTTTTTATACCCAATCATGTTGCCAATTGACCTAATAAGTTGCAAATTGGTCCTCCAGCTGTTCCTTCTATGTACATTTAACTTTTCCGGCCTCTTATTGCTACCTGTCCCAACTTTTTTGGAATGTGTAGCTCTCATGAAATCCAAAATGAGCCAATATTTGGCATGACATTTCAAAATGTCTCACTTTCAACATTTGATATGTTATCTATATTCTATTGTGAATAACATTTAAGTTTATGAGATTTGTAAAATATTGCATTCCTTTTTTATTCACAATTTGTACAGTGTTCCAACTTTTTTGGAATCGGGTTTGTATTTAACATTACTAAATTAGCCTGAATAAACTGAGTTAAAATATCAGATCAGTTAGAAAAATCGTAACTAACCATATTTGCTTTTTACAGTAAATGTGTATTGCAAATTATGTGAATGTTTGTTAAATAATGTTGCATTATTTAATTATTTTTATCTCTCTGCATTGTCAATACAAGATCTTGATCAAAAATGTATGCACCTCTTGATGGAAATAAATGTTGTGATGTTATTTCCATCAAGAGGTGCATCAACTTTTGGTCAAGATCTCGTATTGACAATGCAAGAGGTGAGCACGCTGTAAAGTCTCCTCCAGCACATCCCAAAGACTTTCAATGAAATTAAGGTGCCAATTCATGTGTGAAAATGATTCTTCATGCTCTCTGAACCATTCTTTCACAATTTGAAATGATGAATCTTGACCTTTTCATCCTGGAATATGGCCATGATGTGTCCTCCTACATGGTTGTTTAAGAGATGAAAATCTACACACTCCATCAATTAGGGGTAAAAGAGCTGTTCCCAAACATATAACATGCTATAAACACAATAATCACAGTAATAATAATCCAATCATAGACTCTTCAGCAATATATATAATATATATTTTTTTTTTGGCCAGGCATAGTGTATAAGAAGAGTAATAAAACTGCCATGGCCCCCTAAAGATCTGTTTGGCTGAATTTGAAGGGATTATAATATAACACTTTTTTAAAGATTATATTACTTTGTTACACTTTATTTCAATCGTCCACTTTAGACATTCTAATGACTATAAGTAACTTTGCCACTACATGTCAACTAACTCTCATTAAAGTATTAGTGAAGTGAAGTGAAGTGAAGTGACATGTGGCCAAGTATGGTGACCCATACTCAGAATTTGTGCTCTGCATTTAACCCATCCAAGTGCACACACACAGCAGTGAACACACACACCGTGAACACACACCCAGAGCAGTGGGCAGCCATTGCTGTGGCGCCCGGGGAGCAGTTGGGGGTACGGTGCCTTGCTCAAGGGTCTCACCTCAGTCGTGGTATTGAGGGTGGGGAGAGCGCTGGACATTCACTCCCCTCACCGACAATCCCTGCCGGACCTGAGACTCGAACCCATGACCTTTGGGTTACAAGTCCGACTCTCTATCCATTAGGCCACGACTGCCCTATTAGTAGACTGTAGCAGACTGTTAGTAGACTTAGGGTTAGATGTTAGGGTTGGGGTTAGTAGAATAAATTGACATGTAGTTACTTGCAAAGTTACTTTTAGTCAGTAGAATGTCTGTTATGGGGTCATTAAAATAAAGTGTTAGCAGATATTAAGCAGACAGTCTACTAATACTCTAATGACTGCTAATTGACATGTAGTTGCAAAGTTATTTATAGTTAGAAGTGAACCATCGGAAAATAACCTGGTACCTATTATTATGCAAAAAATAACTTGCAATCAATCAATCAATAAACAAACAAACAGTATTTTGAATTTCCATAGAAACCAAGGTATCTAATGTTTGCGGTTGGCTGCAAAATTATTCGATTAATAAGGAGTGGTCAACAGTCACCCTAACGACTCAGTTTAAATTTGTCCCACCCTATTTCCCCGTCTGTCAGTGGACCCCTTCAGAACTATGCAAGTTTTAAGCAGTCGACTCATGGCACATTAGCCTTCCTGCCAGAATGCAGCGGTTGTCTGGAGAACTATATTAAGTCCGGCTTGCAACCGAGACTTTGTTTGCACAGAAACTCTATTCTATGAGTATCCATATAGAGCGAATGCTTTCTGCCACTGAATGCGTCTGCGATAGTAAAGTCAACGGACTGGTCTGGTTTTCAGTGTCACATTTCACAACTTTTTAGTAGCTGCGAGACAGGGCGTCCACTTTATGAATATCTGGAGGTCTTTAAAACAAATTTACAGCATTAAAGGGTTAACTGGATAATGATCAATCAAAAAGTGTCAGTCTAATCTTTCAGCCTTTAGATCAAATGCATAAATCAGGTGTCATATAAATGCCTGGAAGGCACTTTTAGCTCCTACATAAACAGCTAGCACTTTTACAGTGTCAGTCATATTGTTGTTGCCTTAAGCATTAGCCTGTTAAATCTGTAGCATTAAAAAGCACATTGACGATAATCTTCTTCAAAACGAAAATAGATATGACGTTGCTGAGTGTCTTTTCTGTTTAGGCACGCTAGACCTGTGGGTGTTCTTACAGAGAGACGGAAAGATACAGTGAGCTGTCATCAAAACACACTGGCAGGAATGCTTCAGCTCTGATTCTCAGACATTATTCACACACACGCACACACTGACCCTCACATAAACCTTTTGACATTTTCATTAATGATATTCTAAAATCGATCTAGCTTCATTGCATTGTGCATTGCTTTGTGCAACAGTATCTCACAGCAGCTGCCGAGCGAACGCACAGAGTAATATTATAACATCCTTTTCAACACACTCAAATGTCTCCAATATGATAAACAACGCTGTGTTACCTCCTACACTTGACCGGAAGAAGCCAAAGCGGCGACTGCAGCATAATAACAGCTCCACTGCTCACAAGGCGTGTGTCGCGTTCGTCTCTCATTAGCAATCGCTCTTTCAGCTCCAACATCACTCAGCCCGGAACGGCTTCATACTATCTCATCCATGAACAGAATTTCTGCCCGAGTCCCATCCCTATTCTTTTCCACTGGCTGTGAGGTGAAGACGACATCTCTCAGCGCTCAAACTCGGCGTCATCAAGCTACGCCTTTGTTTTGAATAGGTGACCTCTAGCGGCAAAAATCTACATATTGCAGCTTTAAGGCCCATTCACACCAAAGACGACAGCGATAACGATTTAGTTCTAAAAATCATTTTAAATATAAAAGAATAGCAGAGTCCACACCACAACTTTAACGATAGCAACACAGAGAAACAATATTGTTGGAATCACTTTCAGAAAAAAAATTTTCTTGCTAATGAACAATAAAAACATTGACAGCCAATCAGAATTCATCCTCGTTTCAGAGCTCGAGCATTTAAAGTGGCAGACAACAAATGCTGCATGCTTAGAATAAAAGAACAATATTGTGCGCTGGTGTGGACGCTAACAAAGTTATCGTTATTTGTATCTTTATAGTTATAGTTCTTGGTGTGAACGTGCCTTTACTCATGTGACAGTACTACAGTGTGTAAAACCTAACACTCAAATGTACTAAATGAAACAAGTTCAGTTTACTCAAATATTACTTGAAGTTCATTGTACTTAAAAGAAAAAAATGTGAATCAATATTAAGCAGAACTGTATTAATACGGAATGATTTACAGCAGATATCTAGCTACCGGCATGCTTTCCTTCTGACTGTTAAAGGAGAGTAAATGTTTTTGCTCAAGATTAATATAGAGGTTTAATTTTCTGTTATGTTGGAATTTAAATGGTTTCTGGTGTGTCTGAGTTTTGGGGGTTACCATTCTGGTGGAAAGCAGAGCCTGTGTTTAGACTAAAGATTGGCCAATTGACATTTGTACTATTGTTGAGTTCAAAATAATATAGTTCTGCACTAACTGAATGATGTTTGACAAACGCAATGCATCCAGGTTAGAAGGTTTGTCTGGTTTTGGTTGAAGCAGCTGCATTGTTATGATCACATGTGCCATCACAGTGCCTTACATAGGCCACCACGTGTAAGGCCGTATGGTGTGCCTTTTGTCATTTTAGGTTTGATGTCACGAAAGTGGTGACTCGAGGGCTAAGGGTACCATTTGGTACAGGGCCGTACACTTCAGGCAGCTCCATAAACCACAATGCAACACGATTGTGATGACACAACAGCAACTCACAGTGCTCACGCTTAATTTACCTACAGGTGATCAAGGGCTTAGGGCAGGGGTGTCCATTCCTGCTCCTGGAGGGCCATTGTCCTGCAGAGTTTAGCTCCAACCCCAATTAAACACACCTGAAGCAGCTAATCAAGGTTTTTAGGCATACAGGAAACTTCAGGCAGGTGTGCTGTGGTAAGTTGGAGCTAAACTCTGCAGGACAGTTGCCCTACAGGACCGCTTTTGGCCACCGCTGGCTTAGGGCGTTCCATTTAAACACATTGCGAGGGTTCTGCCAGTAGTGGACACTTGTGCCACGTAAGCAATGACATACTGAGGGAAGGGCATAAAAGTTGGACTTAAATGCACCCCATATGTTGCTGTTTCGCTTCAGAAGGCCTTTACTAACCCCCCGGAGCCGTGTGGAGCACATATTTATGATGGATGGATGTGGATGGAAGCACTTTCTTCAGCTCATACTAGTGACCGCCATTCACTGCCATTAGAAAGCTCGGATGCATCAGGATATTTATTTAGGCTATTTCTCCAATTGTTTTCATCAGAAAGAAGAGAGTCATACACACCTAGGTTGGCTTGAGGGCGAGTAAAGCTTGGGCTAATTTTCATTTGAAAGTGAACTAATCCTAATCCTAATAGAATTCAGAAACCCTTGTTATTAGCGACACCGGTGGCCGTTAAACTGAACTGCAGCCAGCAATTTATTTGCTAACGTACAAGATTCAATGCCCTGATATACTCACAGCAAAGTTCTTTTTTGTTCTTTGCTTAGAAGTAAAAAAAGAAGTTGGAAATACCAAGTTTGCAGGCACATAGGCTTACTTTTAACGAAAATCCCGACGCTACGCTGCTGAGAGTGACATTTCGATATGTAAATAATATGTGCTGTTCGCTTTCCTCAATAACAACAAGATAAAGACGACAAAAATTACAGCGGTGAGAAAACAGCAGGTAAGAAAGCATTTATTCATAGTGATGTGGATGTTTGCACAAGCTCGGCAATTTACAGTATCATATCGACAGATTAGGTAGCCTAATTAAAATTACATTGTTATGATAGTTTGATTATATACTTGAGACTATATAGACAAGATATGGCTAGCGATAGTTGACTATGACTATGACAGTTTGATTATATATGTGAGACTAGTTTGAATTAATCCCTTTTCTCTGCATAATACATTTACATTACAGTACAAAATGGATCTTTTGGCATTTTCATTAACATAAGCATTTGTTTCGTGTGTCATTGACTGGAAGATCGGCTGTTAGGAACGCGCGTAAACGTCACATCCTTTTCATTTTCCCGGCAAAAACGTCCCAATTCAAACACATGCTTTTCATTTTGCATTCTTTTGTGACCTATCTGCTTCTGTTTTATTCATTTAAATCAATATGTTCCATGGCTGGGCTCTCATAAATAATATGAACGAATACCATATTTTGCAAATTTAGTTACTTAAATCATATTTTTAAATAATGCAACACTATTCATTAAAGCTGCACGCACAATATCTATAGCAGCTTGATCAACTGATAAGATTATATCAAACACGTGCATTTATTGTTTAAATTTGTTAGCAGTCTGTTAGTTTTGAACAGGCAACATTTGTGGACATTATCCATCAGTGGACAGATGTTACCGGTAGTGTTCCCACTTTACCACTAGAGGGCAGTCAGTGTTAAGGATTTTATATTTCTTAAAATACCTTGATTGTTTTCCCTGTAGTTTACAACTAAAGTGATGGTACTGAATGACTGCCATATTGGTATACCTTGGTCATCAGGTTTTTTTTTTCCATAAAAGTGTGTATTACTGCAAATATACTGCTGTAAATATTCCGATTATTATAAGCACTGCAGTTTAGGAAGATCTTTAAATTGTTAATCATGAGTGGTAAAACGTTGAAATTTACTTTTTATTTTATTTATGTATGGTTTTGTGGCCGTCAGCATGACATTTAACCCCAGGTTGCACTCATTGGATGGTTCCTGCCATTAGCACCCTGTAAGTCACTTCTGATGAGAAATTTGATAAATGGCAAGCACTTAAATATAGTCAAAAGTTCAGAATACGATTTTTAATGTTTTCAAAACAATTTGCCCACCAAGGCCAAAAAAAAATTGAGCTTGATCAAAATAATACTAATACTGTAAAAACTAAAATAGCTGTTTTCAGTTTTAACATTAAGAATTCAAATGATTTTTGCTAAATAAAATTATTAAAGTCAAATTATTAACATACTGTATAGGCAGCACAAATGTTGTCACTTTATTACCGCAGTCTATGGTCTCTTTTTTCAGAGGTACTTATACTGAATTTGCCACAGTCAGCAACAAGACCTGATGTAACTCACTCAGCAGGCCAGAAAGTTCTGCAGTCGTTGGGCACGTTGGCTCTTTTCCTCTGACAGGGACATTGGTGCAGGTTGTGCTGCATTAGGAATGAGATTGTAGTGCAGGTGTGGAGGACAGAGGCTACAGCTTGAGGACTTCTGACTTTCCTCTTCCAATCTTCTTTGTTTAGAACATTTGTTTTGTGGGAGACTGTCATTATAAAGGAATTCAATTGTTTAAGGTCAAAAGTGTTTGCAGATCTTATTTGGGGGGCTTGCAGTTACCCCCACAAATCCCTTGTCACAGACGTTGAGAGAATAAACAATTGACTGTTTGCTTTACATTATCTCAGCACATAGAAATAGCTGTAACTCCTAAAGAGAAGACATAAATCATTTGTGTCAAAACATTTGTTGGAGAAATTTAGTGTGGCATAGTGCAAGCTAGCAAGCTACAGTGAGTTTTTAACATTTAACACTACTGTAAAAGCCTGCATTTATAGATTAGATCGGACACCTTTCATAAAAACAAGTCTTAAGGTGCTATTAGATAATCTAATAGTCCAACACTAATTTTAAATAAATGAGCAAACAAACAGGTTTAAAAAAAGCCCTGGTGGCAAAGAGCTCTCAGACTCATCTATTGGACCCAGTTAGACTTTGGCTAAACTTGATTGGGAACATACTTCCTTGCCCAATAACCATTCACTGACATTCATTTGTTTACCAGATGTCTGTTTTCTGAAGCACTTTGCGATAATGCATTGTTATTTTTATTACATTACATTTAAAATGTATAAAATCTATGTATAAATGTATAACATGTATAATATCAACCAAATATTTGATATTATTGATGCTGCTCTGTTGTACTCCATTATACACCACTCTGTTTGGTGTTAGGATGACAAAAAACTTTTTTATATTATAAGTAAAATTTTTAGGCTGGTCTACCTCAGCGGTCTAACACCGCACATACTGTCAGAATGAGTGAGCTGGACAATCAAATCAAAGAAGGCGGGGGTTACTGTTCAGTTACTGTTGCTTTGTCCTTCAAGCCATGCCAATCATGTTCTCATGCAGTGAAAAATACATCACGGACAAAGACTATAGCGCGCAGCAAAGAGGACACTGACAACACGTCGACAGACAAGACAGAGCAGGTTACTTTTGATAAGAAACACAGTCTCAAATTTTGTAATTTTTAAAGAAATTTAAACAATAAATACCGTTTTGTGGCTCTTAAATGTGTCGTGACAGATTGCTGTAGCGCCTCAGTTCAAGCAGCTCGTGCACAGATCACCTCTTCCGACTAGTTCATTTATAGCATAAAATAAACATGAATAAACTTCAGAAGAAATGTTGTTTTAACCGCGGAAAGGTGAAAATACACACAATTTTTCAAGTTAAAGTCCTTAACGTTAATCATATTTAACGGCTCTGGTTGCACGTTCATACAGACAGTGTTCCAGACGCTACAGTAAGCTGCTGTGTGAAGGAGATATTTCAAGACTCACACCTGTAAGTAAATGCGGTTGTCAATCCCAAAAACTGACAGTGTGAACGTGGCCTATATTTTTGACATATAGGCATAGCCTACTGCACGTAAAGTACATTATCTGTTAACATGGATTAAAAATGGCGTAAACACGAGAAAAATGAGAAAATTCACAAATAGGGTAGGAAATGTGCATTAGTTTACACCTGTTATGTTAATTCTTATTTTATATCTCTAATTTCAGTCTGTGAGATTGTCCTAAGCCGATATGCTGAGTTCCACCACAACCCAAAGGTGATCTTTTGGCCATTTGAGAATAGTGAACTCATTGTCATGTTCAATAAACCAGTTTGAGATGATTTGAGCTTTGTGACATGGTGCGTTATCCAGTTGGAGGAAGCCATCAGAAGATGGGTACACTGTGGTCATAAAGGGAAGGACATGTGTCAGCAACATTCAGGTAGGCTGTCCGAATTTCATTCATACTATATAGAAAATTCTTTTTTTGCGGTCACGAAGTAAGTTTCAAACCATATGTAGTACCTAATATACAATATGCGATTTCGGATGCATTGAGTTGCTGCCATTGGCTGAAACGGGATTGGCTGATTAGATATTTGCGTCAACAAGCAGTTGAACAGGTGTACCTAATAAGGTGGCTTGTGAGTGTGTGTATATATATATATATAAAGAGTGAATTCAGGGTGATTGGGACACTTTTTGCCATTGAGATGACTATATATACAGTATATAGTCATCCCAATAGGCTGAATTCAGCATTACTTCCATATGCTGGAGAATTTTAGCAGCATTATGCTCTCACAATCAATATGCTGACCGTCAAACATATATTTATCAGTCAGAATATTGATTGTGAGAGTATAATGCTGCTAAAATTCCCCAGCATATGGAAGTAATATGGAAGTAATGCTGAGCTGGACAGATATTTTGAGCGCATGAGCTCTGTGACTCGGCAAAAAATTATATTGATCTATTGTGTCTCAAGACTGTGTCCTAAAATAAATGTTGTCCCCAACTGTCCAGTCACCTCCTGCTGTCTCTCTGAAAAGCCACGATCTAACTGTTTAAGTTTGTCCAGCTATTAGTTCCCAAACACACGTCTGTTTTGATATACACATATTTCTCTTTTCTTTAAGAACAAGAACAAGGGAATTACAGCTGTAATTTACTTGATTGAGATGGAGTATTGATTTATAATTGTTATATTATTTTATGAGGCAACAAAAAACAATAATCAATGTGTGTAAGAGCAGATAATTAGTCTTGATCTCAGGCTCCTTGGGTCTGAATCTGTGTTCTTCTTAGAAAAGTGCTGAGTCATAGAAGAGATGTCACTTTACTCTAGCTTAGGTTAGCAATTTACAGGGAGGGAGGAGGAAGCATATTCGTCTTTCATCCATCATTTGCTGAATAGCTTAGGAGGACTGGCGTCAACAATCACAGAAAAAACTGTGGTTTCTGTACCTCACTTCTGGGGTCTTAAATCAAAATAAACCAAATAACATAACAAATAATAACCAAAAAGGTATTGATGTCAGTCAAATTTTTCGATGTCTCTATGTTCATTAAGAATGAAAGTATTTGATCAAAAATAGAGTATGTAAATATATAGTAATAATGAAATATTATTACAATTTAAAATAATGTTTTCTATTTTAATATATTTTAAAATGTAATTTATTCTTGTGATGGTAAAGCTGAATTTTCAGCATCATTACTCCAGTCTTCAGTGTCACATGATCCTGATGGGAGAGAAGAAATTGTTGAATAAAGTCGTTATTTTTGTTTTGTTTTTGCGCACAAAAAGTATTCTCGTCGCTTCATAAAATTAGGGTTGAACCACTGTAGTCACATGGACTATTTTAACAATGTTTTTAGTACCGTTTTGGGCCTTGAAAGTGGTGGTTAAATTGCTGTGTATGGAGGAGTCAGAGAGCTCTCTGATTTTATCAAAAATATTTAACATCTCATATAATGCATAAATCCCCAAACTCATTCTCTCAAATGGACCGCATGCCGTTTACTGACAACAACAATTTCATTTTCTCATTTCATTTGAATATTTACCTGTTTTATGTAAAGGGACTATACAGATGTTTGCTTTATGTAGATAAAATCTTCTTGAAATGATATCATGATAGCACTAGTTTAATGTTGATTTAAAGGCAAGCCATTTTAACTCTAGTAGCCATGTGGATCTGATAGGACAAGAAAGAGGTTGCAACCTCTAGCATGATTGAATCCCACTGTATTCCTCCTTTAATCTTTGCTCTAGCTTGACTTTGTAATGAAATATATCAGCACAGTCGGGGGTGAAGATAAGACTGAACTAGACGTTTACACCAGCGAGGGCGAGGCCACGGTTGTGCTTGTAGTGATTGATGGCGCGCGTCAAACCGGCTTAACTGAAACATCCTCCATCAGTTTTGCCCTAGTCAGCCTTTCATGCTTTGGAAATATGACTCCTACAACAGACAGAGTGCATCACATCTACATTATTGTACCTTCCAGCGGATTCCAGTAGAAATTATTGCTTCCATTTGGTGGCAAGCCTCCTACTTTCATCTGATGCATCGCTGGCTAGAAGCACAGATGTCCTCAATTCATTAGGAAACGAGTCCGCCCAATAGAGTAACTGGCAGTGGTTGGCTTTTTCCTGTCAAATCTGTTGTTTTGTGCAGGAGGGGATAAGAAGAGAGAGCGAGCTTGAGATCTCCCGTTTGTCAGCTTGCTAGGAAAAGCTTTGAATGGGATCCAGGAAGAAGAGATTGTTCCTTCTGGATCCCTGGAATGAAAAAGGAACCTTGCTTTTTCTGCTTTCTGAATATTGCAAAGAAGCAAATTGAGCAATTAACACTTTTCTGCATTTGATTGGGGCTCCAAATGTATAATGAAATTACATTCTGCCAAAATGCAACATCTGTGGTGCAGGTTTGAGCTTAATTACTTCCAAATCACATTATGCCTATACAATGTCACTGAACTGCATGGGAAAGAACTATTGGTTCTTTGAATTTATTAAATGTGATCAATATTATGGGATTATAAACAAGAAGCAAGTGTAAAAAGACAGTTTTGATTAACAGAATGACAGCGTATCACACCAAGCCAGATTTATATGATGGATGTATGGATGGATGCCACCTCAGTTCAAGTTCAGGATTTGAAAAAAGCATTCTAAATTCAGTTCCAAATACCCAGAACTCTGGTGGAGTAACATTGAATTGCTTTCAGTTCACAATTAGTGTCAAAGAACATTTTTATATTTGTTGTGGCCGTGTAAACCAAAGCAAATAAGACTGCAGACATGCGCAAGATCCGTGAAGTGTTCTTGAAGAAAGCTGTCTACTTCCAGACTTAACCAGATTGTGTCTATGAACAAGTGCTTTTTTGGTCATTCTCTCAGGGCCTCTGTCCCCTCCCTCAAGGAGGATTTAGCAAGTGCAGCTTTGTGAGTGTGCGAGGGAGAGTATCTGCGCACTCTCACAGCCGGGTGGGCCGGCTGAGGGTCACGGGTCACTGGCCCGCCCAACTTCCATCATGGAGAACAAAGCCTCCACCGGCCCAATGAAAGAGCAGGTTGGGACTGGGCTCAAGTCCAAGTGTCCCGGCCCACATCGGGGGCTTACCAGGGGCTGAAATACGTAAAGAAATAAATAATCAAATAATAATCAGATCCTCAGCCGTCTGGAAACCTGGTCATGTGGGAACGCTCAACGTGCCCATAATCAGTTCCTCTCATGAAGCCTGAAGATACACCCCCTTTTCACATCAGTCCCTTTTTCTCCGTCACTTTGAAGTCTGCTTGCTTTTGTTCTTTACATAACTCGATCTGATTTTTTTGAAAAAGCTCATTTGTATGCCTTTCCAGTGACATAGCTGCCACCCAGAATTCTTCACAAGGAGGTGGCAGAGAGGTCAAATCAAACAGACGTCTGAAAAAGAGGCCCAGGTATGACTAAGCTAAAACATATGATAAGAGAACTTTGAATTATTGTCTCTGTGTGCACATTTGTGCACAATGGAGGATTAGAGGCTTGCCGGACAAAATCAGTCAGAGAATAGGAAGTTGGGGGTGGGGCTTGTTTTGGTTTTCTCTCTCGATTATTTTCCCACCTAAACCACTTACTCCCAAACATGACGACCATGCAGAGCAAGCCGACAGATTACACAGATAGACAAATATTTGCTCTGGTTTCGTTCCAGTGTAAATGTAAAGCTTGAATGTGGCTTCAGTTAAAAATTTCACAGGGAGTTTCTCCAAAGCAGAGAGATAAACAACAACATTTCAATGCTAAATTCAGAATTTAACAATTGTCTCACTTTTTTTTTTCTTTTTTTTTTAAGATTTATTTTTGGCGTTTTTGCCTTTATTATGATAGGACAGTTACTAGACAGGAAGCGAAGTGGGAGAGAGAGAGGGGGACGGGATCGGGAAAGGACCACGAGCCGGGACTCGAACTCGGGTCGCGCGAAGCGCATTGGCGCTACATGTTGGCGCGCTGCCCATGAGGCCATCGGCGCCTACCAATTGTCTCACTTTTAATTCATGTATTTTAATTTGAATTGGTCTATTCCATTGGAATTTGAATGATGAAGAGAAATTTACTGAATTGCATTTCAGAGAAACACAAAAGAAGGAATTTCTTTAGTCAGGACATAATCACAAACTTTGAATATTTATGCCCTGAAAAGATTATTATTATTTTTTTTTTACATATTGCTCTAAAGTCTTATTTTCAGAAAAGACTATAAAATAAGTATTTTTTTTTTATTATCAAAATTTTAATTTGTTGACAAAAAAAAAAATATATGGAGATTAAATTGAAATGAATAAAGTTAAGACCCTCCATGGTCCATAATTATAATTTTTTATTCAAATTTAACATATTCTGGATTGGATTTTGTTTGTTACTTTGCAACTAAAAAATATATATATATATATATATATATATTAGTGCTGTCAAATCGATTAATCGCGAATAATCGCATCTAACATAAGTTTGTGTTTACATATATGCNAGAAGTCCTAAAAATCTGGATTTTCTATTTCAAAAGTCAGATATTGAATCAAGCACCAGTGTTGCTATTCACATTTGAATTCCTCAACTTAAGAGGAATTTGAATTACAGTAGCAAACAGAATACAGTATATATATATATACAACCCTAACCCTAACCCTAACCCTACTGTAATATATATATATTAGGGGTGTAATGGTACACAAAACTCACGGTTCGGTACGTACCTCGGTTTTGAAGTCACGGTTCGGTACGTTTTTCGGTACAGCAGGTGGGGAGAAAACTAAACATAAAATTGCTTTTTTTATTAAACAGTGGTTTACTGAACAAATTGTGTTTTTGTCTTTAAATATATTAAATTAAATCATAACTAAAAGTTTCTTAAGGATAAAAAATTATCTTTGCTATAAACTATGTAGAGAGCCCTTACTTGAACATTATGCTACTATAATATTAATGGTTGTATGCAAATATGTAAGCTGCACCTAAGGCAGTTTTTGCATTAACTTCTAAATGTTTTTACTCCAATTTGTTGTTAAAATATATTCATTTTTACACAGTGGTTGTCATTTTCATGACAGATTTATATAAACATACATTAAATAATCAAGACATCACTAAAAGGTTAAGTAAAATATATAATGAATATATAGGGTAATACAGTGCATATATTAAGCAAAAGAGTTTTTCTGGCGAACTAACAAGCTGTGGAGGACACTGAATGGCTTTTCTGATGTAAATGCTACATGACATATTGTTTACAAGCTTTTATTGATGTCTTTCCGCCGTTGAAACACTGATTGAGCGATTACAAGAGATATGACCGTTTCAGTAAGTTGTACTGTATCTTTCAACATACCTTCAGATGTTCTTTCATTCTGTAACTAGTATTAAAGAGGAAGAGATGATCGCGCTCTGCGCTCGTGCTGCCGGTTTAACTGAGGCACCTATACAGTGATCTGTCACGCCACGTCAAAGAGCGTCAAAACGGCATTTTCTGTTTGAATTTCATGATTTTGTCGACAAAATTTGAAGATGACACTTTGTATCTTATCGAAAGTAACAAAACGCAGAGCTTATTGTGATTATTGGTATAGGCTACAATGTTGCAATGTAATGCTTCGGTACACACGTGCACCGTACCGAAAGCCCTGTACCAAAACGGTTTGGTACGAATACGTGTACCATTACACCCCTAATATATAAATATTACAGTAGCAAACAGAATATATGTATATATATATATACTGTATTCTGTTTGCTACTGTAATTCAAATTCCTCTTAAGTTGAGGAATTCAAATGTGAATAGCAACACTGGTGCTTGATTCAATATCTGACTTTTGAAATAGAAAATCCAGATTTTTAGGACTTCTCCCCAACCTTCCCTTTAATGACGTAGTTAATGCCATTTTAACTGCCCTTCAAAAGCTCTGCTGCGTCTTTTCTCTAGTCCTCGGCCTTGTGCCAGGAAGATGACAAATGTACTTCTGTGGGAGCTGGTTTCTAAGGTCTCTCCTCTTTTTTTATAGGAGGAAATGGTATTTAGAAGCTCAAACAGGATGTCCCGCTGCTCGTCCTGACTGTGAACCCCCACCCAACACTGTGAAATGGCTTAAGTTAATCCAAGATCCTGAAAGTAGTGCATTTTTTTTCCCACCCCCTTGTTCTTCATCATTTAGAAGGCTTCAGGAAAAGAAGAGGGGGACACAATGATTTCCTTCTGGTGTGTCTCAAACACAGACAGACTACCTGCTGTGTGAGACTATCTCCAAGTGTGTCCTCCGTAAACGTGAACAGTGTTTATGTCCAGCGTTTGATGAGGTGGACTTGATGGAGCCTGTTGAAAAAACAAACAAAAAAGTTTTCATCTGATATGAGAAGTTATCTGAGATCATAATGTAATGTACATAAATTATAATAGAATTAGGTGAACTAATTTTATTCAACAGGAAAATGATTTTGACCTAAAAAGGCTTTCAAAGAGTGAATAACTTGCTGTGTGTTAACAGATGGTGCCAAAAGAAAAGCTGTCTGTCTCAAAATGTCACTTGGGACATTTTTTCCCCCATACTTTTTGTGCCCAAACCCGTCAAAGCTCTGGTATCTAACTTGCTATGGTTCTTTTAATTGGCTCATGCCTCAGATTTATGAAGTAATGAACAGGTGTTGGGTGGGAGGGACAGCATGACATGGATTATAAACCCCCCCCCCTGCCCCTCCCTCNTGATCTCTCTCACACACATCTTTAGTTCTTCTGTAGTTCTCATGGGCAGTTTCCCACTCTATATATTTGTAGATCCAACAAATAATCCAATTTGTCATGCAACATCAGGGTATTGTATTGAATTATAATGTCATTTATACTTTTCACAAATTCAGAACAAGGTTTTACAGGTAATTCTGGGCCATTAAAATACAGAATGACCACTAAAATTATGCTGAATGCATCAAAGATGTCAGATTAGAAAATTATAATGTCAAAGAATAAATGAATAATTTAAAAATACAACCCGAATTCCAGAAATGTTGGGACGGTTTTTTTTTTAATTTGAATAAAATGAAAACTAAAAGACTTTCAAATCACATGAGCCAATATTTTATTCACAAAAGAACATAGATAACATAACAAATGTTTAAACTGAGAAATTTTACACTTTTCCATTAAATGAGCTCATTTAAAATTTGATGCCTGCTACAGGTCTCAAAAAAGTTGTCACGGGGGGCAACAAATTACTGAAAAAGCAAGAAATTTGGAAAAGATTCAGCTGGGAGAACATCTAGCAACTAATTAAGTTAATTATTATCAGGTCTGTAACATGATTAACTATAAAAGGGATGTCTTAGAGAGGCAGAATCTCTCAGAAGTAAAGATGGGCAGAGCTGTGAAAGAGTGCAAATCTCATCATCTACAGTGCATAACATCATCAAAAGATTCAGAGAAACTGGAGAAATCTCTGTGCATAAGGGACAAGGCCGAAGACCTTTATTGAATGCCCGTGGTCTTCAGGCCCTCAGACGACACTGCATCACTCATCGGCATGATTATGTCAATGACATTACTAAATGGGCCAAGGAATACTTCCAGAAACCACTGTCGGTAAACACAATCCGCTGTGCCATCTGCAGATGCCAACTAAAGCTCTATCATGCGAAAAGGAAGCCATATGTGAACATGGTCCAGAAGCGCTGTCATGTCCTGTGGGCCAAAGCTCATTTAAAATGGACTGTTTCAAAGTGGCAAAGTGTTCTGTGGTCAAACGAGTCAAAATTTTGACATTCTTTGACATTCCGGGTCGTCCGGGCTAAAGAGGATTGAGACCTTCCAGCGTGTTATCAGCATTCAGTTCAAAAGTCAGCATCTCTGATGGTATGGGGGTGCATAAGTGCATATGGTATGGGCAGCTTGCATGTTTTGGAAGGCACTATGAATGCTGAAAGGTATATAAAGGTTTTAGAGCAACATATGCTCGCCTCCAGATGACGTCTATTTCAGGGAATGCCTGAATTATTTCAGCCGGACAATGCATAACCACATACTGCAGCTATTACAGCAGTAGCTTCATTGCTCACATACTCAGAGAAGAGTCCGGGTGCTGAATTGGCCTGCTGCAGTCCAGATCTTTCACCTAGTATAGAGAACATTTGGCGCATCATTAAACGAAAGACGACCACAAACTCTTCAGCAGCTGGAAATCCATATCAGGCAATAATGGGACCAAATTCCAACACCAAAACTCCAGAAACTCATAACCTTTATGCCCAGACGTCTTCAAACTGTTTGAAAAGAAGAGGAGATTTTGAGACCTGTAGCAGGCATCAAATTTGAAATTAGCTCATTTTGTGCATAAAATTGTAAAATGTCTTAGTTTAAACATTTGTTATGTTATCTATGTTCTATTGTGAATAAAATATTGGCTCATGTGATTTAAAAGTCTTTTAGTTTTCATTTTATTCAAATTTAAAAATCGTTCCGGAATTCGGGTTGTACTGCTTGCTCTATATTAGTCTAATCTCAAAACTATGGAATAAGATTTGGTGGCCTAATCAATCAATCAATCAATCTATCTATCTATCTATCTATCTATCTATCTATCTATCTATCTATCTATCTATCTATCTATCTATCTATCTATCTATCTATCTATCTATCTATCTCAACATAAGTACTGTAACTCAATGAGCAAATCATTTCTGAATTAATGTATCAATGCTATTAATCTTTTAAAACCAGAATTTCTCACACCAAACTATGTGCCTTGCGTGCTCCTTGGTAAATTACTCTATTACTGGTGTGAATCATGTTCATCAGTTGAGAACTGCATACTTTCCACACAAGTCCTATATTGCTCACAACACAAACTGACCACACAATGGAGATGACTTGTACTCTAAAAACTTCCAAACATCATTCATTAATTACTTATATGACAAGATAAACATTAGACGTTTGCTCACATCTCAAACCCATAAGCTTTTGGAACAACTGTAGTTTGGTTGGCATTCACTGCAGGATGTTGGATCCAGAGCCAGCTGCTCTCCCATGAATTGTGTGAAATGGTGTTAAGTGAAGTGGCTTAGCCGTAAGCCCGTTAGAGATGTGCTCACACTTCCCGTCCCTCAGCCCCTGTGAATCAGTGAACAACAGAGGCTTTGTAGAGCCTGAGTCTGAAACTAAACAGCCGAGTTTAGCAGTACAGTCATTTGAAGCATTCACGATTAGCTCCAATCACTTCCTCCTGAATTAATCATACACTGGAGGGCCTGAACTCCTCAAATAACAGTCTTACCCCTGGTTTCACAGACAAGGCTTAAGCCTAGTCCTACACTAAAATGTATGTTTGAGCTGTTTTAACTGAAAGCAACTTGCACTGACATATCTTAAATTATGTCAGTGCCATTGTTTTGTCTCAAGATGCACACCAGTAATTTTTTCAAAGTTTGTCCAGGCAGTGTTGGAGCCACTTCAAAGGTCTGGCATTAAAAAGTGTTGCCATACCTGGAGGACTGGCTGGTCTGTGCAGCATCACCTCAGCAAGCAGTGGATCAAGCACGTCATCTGTTGGACCATATTGTGGATTTAGGAATTACTGTGAATTGGGACAAATGCAGTTGAATGTCCTAATGCAGTTGACCAATTTCATAGGTCTTGCTCTCAACTCTGTCATGATGTTGGCTGTTCCAACTCCAGAGAGAATAAGGTCAATTCTAAGGCTGTAAGGCATCTTCAGGTTGGCCGCACTCAGCAGCACATTTCTCTCCTGAGACTTTTGGGGAAGCTCACAGCAGGATCAACAGTAGTACCACTGGGACTGTTGTGGCTCAGACCATTCCAATGATGGCTCATTCAAAAATGTCTGTGTCCAATACGAGACAAATGCTCGAAAATCAGTCACAGATCGTTGCGTGCGAGCTCTAGCACCTTGGTCACAGGAGTTTCTCCTTAGAGGAGTACCATTGGGACCTCTACCTGCACAGTGGGTGTTTGTAAGGAGTGAATGGCACTTGGGGAGGGGCTCTGCACACATCAATATCCTAGAGTTGACAGCGGTGTGTTTTGGTGCACACAGACAACAGGGTGACCATTTTTTATATCAATCATCAGGGACCAGCTGTTCAAAAGTAATCTGATTGGCTTTCGGCTGTCGGATTGGATCAAATCTTGTTCAAAAGAAAAGAAAAAAAGGATTTTGAAATCAGTTTAGATCACAAAATCCAATCTTGGTTTTGATATGGATCAAATCATCAGTTTGTATTGTTCAAAACCTTTTAGTAAGATTGGGATACCTTTGATCCAAAAAAGGATTTTACTGATCCTAGCAGAGGGGTGGACTTCAGGAGCAAAAATGTAATAAAACTTTAAAACTGGTTAAAAAATACAACATTTGTATCATGTAATATACACACACATTTTTTATTTCACTCTTGATTAGTTGAACTGTTAATAGGTATAATGTCCACTTTTAATTTATTACTTTAAGTCTTTTGGTAGCCTACAGTAAAGTAAAAAAGAGATTTTGGCATCATAAAATAATCCCCAAACAGTAAATATCAAACAAAAATATATTTAATTTGAAGTGTTTTTTTATCACTGTTTTTAAACTACATTGGCACAGTCATAAGAGATGAACCAGTCAAAAGTTCTTTGTGAGCGAACGCAAGGTTTCTCGGGTGAAAGCTACGCAGAACTTTTCAGAGAGAACGCAAAAGCATTGACATTTTTTTTCCTCCCCCATCTCATATTCTTTC
>RJVU01042551.1:742465-791630 GCA_003731715.1 Anabarilius grahami
AATCCTTGCTTAAATAAAAGTTATACATTCTTTGTTGAATAGAAAGTTCAAATGAACAGCATTTTTCTTAAATAGAAATCATTATAAATGACTTTACTGTCACTTTTAATCAATTTAATGCACCCTTGCTAAATAAAAGCATTAATTTATGAATTACCTTTCTGACCCCAAACTTTTGCATGGTAGTGTAAATATATATTGTAAATATTTTTATAATAACATACCAGATGTACATAGAAAGAATTTCCAGTTTTAAAAACATACAGCACACATACATATAATTTTTTACCTCATTGCTCTTGATTAGCACAAGAGTTGATATGGACAAGTCAAATCACAGCTACAGGAATAGAATGCCAGAGAAAGTGATTCCAGCTCACCTGGTTATTGGTGGATTTCAGTAGAGGTGGGGGGTCATTATGGTGCAGTGGTGAAGAGGCAGAGCTATTTTCACTGTCACTGCCGTCACTTAAACTCACCCTGCGAAATACGTGACAGATATTCACCATTCATTATCCCCCTCTGAGTATCCTCACGTCAGCTACACAGCATGATATGCAGAAATGGACATAATATATAAAGTAGATTTTTTTGTCTGCATCCAGGGTTACGTGGTAGTTATTCCATAGATATTTACCTGCGATGACGATGTGTCATTTGCGCGTGTAACGGTCGCTCTAAGTCCGAGTCCATGTCATTATCATCCTCCTCTTCAGAATCCTCTTCGTTTTCATCTGAGTGCAAATCTGGGATCACCGACCGCAAAGGACCCAGCACTACAGGTGAATAAGGAAGGCAAATGTCTATAGAAGCTTTTCTTTCTTTAGTGGAATGTCAAAAGATCATATTTCATTAATATTAGTAAAATAAACGAATATATTGCTAGTAAAATGTAATCTGTGGGTAAGAAAAGAGGCTTCACAAGGTCCAGACCTTTACCAATCAACAGGATTTGGCAAATATTTGAAAGATTACCTTGCCGCTTGTGTGCATGTCCAAAGCCGGAACTGGAACTGGAGCTAGAGCTGGCCGGGCTGGGCTGATCCGACTAGGAAAGAAAAAGTACCAACTCAGTAATTATAATAATACCAATATCAAAGCATTTTGGGTTTTGTGTGCTCAAGAAGTTTGACCATGAGATTATGTGGGAAATCAGCGAAACAAGACTTTCTGCTTTTTGATAGCCAACAATATACAGACTCCGTCCCTATTTGAATCACATCACAATAACAACATCAAAAAGACTACGCCTTGCAAAGTATTGCTTTTTCTTATGACACAAAATTGGGTTGATGGATGGATGGATGGATGGATGGAAGGAAACATTTGATCATAAAAAGAAGTAGACCTAAAAACGCCACACAGGGGCGAACCACATCATTATGGACATTCAGATGCTACATATGATATGACATACTGCAGAAGACAGCTTGTTCCTGAGAAAAACACTTTTTTGAACACAGCTGAACTACCGTCACACAGACGTGAAGTTGGTAACATTACTTTTAGTTACTCAAATGCAGCATGACACCTACTAACACTGTCAGTAAAACTGACTCTGAAAAAGAATCAAATGTAGGTACTAGTGAGGCCATTTCCACCATGTTCTGTTCCACACTAGAGGCTTTGATGGGGCTTAGTGTCACTTCCTCACTGTAAATCAGTGGGTCCCCCGTTCACCTGACCTAATGAAGGCTGATTTATGATCACACAGATCCCTTTGGGGCAACATTCACACTAAAACATCCTACTCGCACATGCCTCTTCACTCTGAGTCCAGGAACAGCTTTATAAAAGTTAAATACTTAGAAAAAAGCTATTATCAATCCAAAATAATGTTGCTAAAACAGTCAAATTATACTGCAAGAATAGCAAAACAAAGATTTTAGCTATCTTGAAATGTAATAAAAATCTTTGCTATGAAAGGGAATGAGACACTTATTCAGAGTAAGTCCATCAGGCTGAGGTTAAACTAGATTTAGTGGAGGTCTCTTTGAACTGTTGCATGTGTAGATTAATTGTTGAGGATCTCACAATTTATGAGGCACCTTTGAACTCGCAGGGTAATATCTCACTACAGACCGAAGCCTTTCAGAACAATGGGACTGTGATTGATTGGATTCTATGGAGGTAAAAGAGCAGACGTGTTTTTAAAGGGCCACTATTTGCTTTTAGAGACACATGTGCCATGTTTACTGAAAATACCATTCAAATGTCTCAAATCACATCTTGTGCTGTTATTCTTATTAAAAGACATTTGTTTAAAGTGACCAAGAAATAGAATAAAATATTTTTAAAGAATGTTGCAGTGCTTATTAAAAATGATTTATCTGTGCACATCATTTTTTCTTTTTTAATTCATGTGCCCTTGTAATCTTTATATCAAGAACATTAACCTCACCTCTCCCCTCCAAATGACATCTGTTCTCTTCATGACGTGTCTCGGCGGAGGGTGGGACTAAATATCCTCCACAACTGACATTCAGATCTGTCTCCATTTAATTAGCAACGCTCAACTTCCTACGATCCAATCAATTCCCAAAGACAAAATCAAGTCCTGGCCTACGTTTCATTTTTGGGTGAACTATCCCTTTAATATTGCAAGTAGTTACCTGGATGAACAACGACTGTTTTGGGGTTTTGTGACAGTTGTTCATGAGTCCCTTGTTTGTCCTGAGCACTGTTCTCCAGGTTCCTCACATTCTTTGGTTTTCTAGCATCTTCTGCATATATAAAGTCTTTTCAACAGAAACTGTATAATTTTGAGACCCATCTTCTCACAATAGCTATGTTTCCATCCACCTATTTTTATGTGCATTTTGGGATATAGCCATAAAAATGCTGGATGGAAACAGAGATGAGCATAAATAATTGTGCATTAAAAACATATGCACTCAATTGAGGTGGATACATTTTATATCTGTTAAGATGACATGTGCCTAAACTACATTGGAAACACATTTATTTAATAAATCCCTTGATGCGCAACAAAAAACTTGTGGGACTTTGCTTCAGCGGTGGATGTGACTGGATAACTGGACTAACCAGTGGAACTATCGCATCTCAAATATTGGTTTGATCATTCTGAAATGCCTGAGCCAAAATCTGTCATCAGAATGTTTTGGTTTAATTCCCTCCCAGAAGCATCTTACATGATTGCATTCACAAACACCAGCATATGAACGCAAGATAACATGGCAGCTTTTATTTAGTCTGTGCGCTCTGAGACACAAGTCATTTATGATGTAGGAAAAAAGAACAACAGTTTCTTCCTCGATTGCAGCAACTTCCATTTTTATTACAGATATTCTGCACCAATTTCCCAAGAAGTGACGATTTTGTTCTCTTGAACAAGGGTATGGAAATGCTGCTTTATTTGCAAATGTTTTATGTGATATTCCAATTTTGTGCATAAGTTAAATTCGCAGCTTAGGATGGAAACATAGCTAATGAGACAGTCTGTTATGTATATTTCTCAACATAGTTGTTAATGTCTGCAAAATGAAAGGTGTTCATCTGCCACTATGACGAGAACACATCCAAATGCACATCCATGTGGCTTCCCAAGAAAAATTATTCATGTAGCATCAACAAAAGAGACTTAACGTGGTCCTTGCTAAGAAAACTCTTCCATAGAGAGGCTCTTCTGAAAACGGCCTGTTCTAACAAAAGCAAAATGAATGTAATGATGTTCTTTTAAAATTACATTCAGTACAACAGAGATGTGAGCTGTAAGTGGAGCGAATTGGACTGATTAACTGCAATCCACAAAGACTTCCCGACCAAATGGAGGTATAATACAAATCAGGCTTATTGTGGCAAATGGGGCTGAGGATAAAAGAGTAAGAAAGGCGCTCTGTTACAATTGCCTTCCTGACTCTCCACTTGGCTGAAGTTTTGAGGTTTAAAGTTACATTAAAGTCCACTCTGTTTTTCTAAGTTTCAAATTTGTGCTCTAGCTAGATATGCATTTTACAAGCTTTCCGAAATTGCATGAGGTAGAGAAACATTCGGAGCGCTCAGGAAAAAACCAGCAAGGAAGTTCAATGCGAAACTATTAACCTAATTCCTCTTGGAGAACAGCCCAAGAGGAAATCTAAAGAAGCTATTAAAGTTAATCTGAATTAATTTGTTTACATTCTTCTCTGATGAGCACTTGGTGAAACTGAATCGGCTGTCTTGAACAAAATGTACAAGCAGAAGCCATTCAACTCCTCAGCGAATGGAAGTAGTGAGTGTGGGATTTATAATAGGGCTAGCACGGTGATTATGGCTAATGGCTAAGAAAGGTTTTAGAATACTCCTGGGAAATGTTGGCTACTGTTGTCTATTCAGTCAAAACGGATCGGGAGAATGCAAATTAGATGAGACTCTTCTTCCTTGCAATCTTTACTATACTAGTCAAGTCACATTTAATTATATAGTGTATTATAAAATACAGATTGTTCAAAGAAGCTTCACAGTAATTAACCAGAAAAGAACAGAATCAATGCACTGTAACAAATTACTGTACTTTTTACAGCAATATTTCACAGAATATTACTGTTTAAACATTTTATAAGATGTAGCTGCAGTTTGCAATGCATTATGGGTCAAATAACATTTTACAATTGTTAAGAGTACATTTCCATGTCAACTAATTAATTTACTGTTCTATTGTAGGTTACATTATTGGTTATATTTATTTATTTCGGGTGAACCCAGTGGATATTGACTATTCAAGGGTCAGGTGGTTGTGAATTCATACCTCAAATTTGTGGCTAGATTTGCAGTCTTATATTACAACTTCAGTCTGGTGTCCCTGGAGCAGGCATCTTTTGCACATTTGAATTTATTGCAAAGGTAACATGCTTTACTTGAGTAATTTTATTTGTGAAAAGGGTTACTTAGTTTAGTTCCTGGTAAATTTAAATGTCTATATTGTATGTAAACACTACTTCAAACATTAGTAGTGCAACAAATGCTGATTGTATTGTATAAGTGGCCATATTTACTTTTATTTTATTGAGCTAGTTTCATTAAATTCTAAACATTATTCTAAAGCTTCTGCTTGTATTTCTGTGCAGATGTTTTGTTGGAATCACAACACTTACTGGAGCCATGAAAGATACAACAAGCATAGAGGCAAAACAAGTGAAAAGGTATCAGAGAAGAGGAACAACAGTCAACCCTCATGTCATCTCAGAAGGTTAATGGACTTTGAGTGTGTATATATTAAAGGAATAGTTCACCCCAAAAATTTCCCCATGATTTACTTACCCTCAAGCCATCCTAGGTGTACTGTATATGACTATCTTCTTTCAGACAAACATAATCGGAGTTATATTAAATACATCCTGGCTCTTCCAAGCTTTATAGTGGTAGTGAATAGGGTCTGTATTTTGAAGCCCAAAAAAGTCCATCCATCCATCCATCCATCCATCATAAAAGTAATCCATACGGCTCCAGGGGGTTAATAAAAAAAATCCATATTTAAAATGTTATAAACTATAATAACTAGCTTCCGGCAGATGGCCGTACGCTTCGATTTACGCCAAAAGAGTAACCTCTGACACAACGTAGGATGTAGGAGTAGCGTAAACTTAGACGCCTCTTGTGGTTCAAACAAATAGGGCTGGGCAACAAACTCAAGGTCCTCTTCTTTTATATCGAAATCCTCAGACATTTCTCGTAAAAAAAAAGATCATTTTAGACTTTTAATTCGTGACCGGTGTTTTGTTTTGCTTTATCCTCTGAGCTTCCGCATTTGTCAATACATAATTTATACTGAATTTTTGATCAAATAAATGCAGCCCTGGTGAGCATAAAAGTCTTTTTTCAACAATATTAAAAAAATATTACAGACCCATAACATTTGAATGATGGTGTGTAATAATGTGTTTTTAAAATCCCATCGACAGTGCAATGGGAGATGTGAGCCATATCTAGGGATGCAAAAACACCCATAACTCCCAAGCAACCACTCACAACACCTTAGCATCATGGCAGTGAATTCTGTATGGACAAACTACACTCACTCATCTTTAGAAAAAAAAGAGGACTATCTATGGTTTTACCTGTTCACAATGGTCTTAATTCACAAATACAGTTACTGCGCAATATCTACTGTAATTTACAATCTCTAATTTCCATCCTGCCCTTTCCAAATAATCAATTCAAACCCACATCCACCATCTTCTCACACGGCACTCAGCTAAAAGTATTCACCACGGGCATCCTTGCGGCGCCTTAAACCTACAAAAACACTGCAATGAATCGAAGGTTGGATATAACTGCAAGCTTTAAAACTGTTATGGCTCACTCACACGACTGGGGGTGACAGTGGTGCTAGTGAGAGTTGCTGGCAGGGGGCAGGTGCTAAAAATCTCCCGTGAAGCAAGTTGACAATAGGGGCTGCCAAAAGTCCTGCAATCAGGGTGGTAAAGACACTTAACTTCTACCCCTCGCCGAGTCTGTAGAAGAGCAAAGTTGTTTCTTTGAAGTTCCTTTCCCTTCGTTCTCACTGTTTTTTCCCTTCTTTCTTTTTTCTTCAGTCTGCATTTTACTGCCTGTTTGTCCGTCTGGGAGCCTAGCTGACATCAAACGCATGGTCAGGGTCCTGCGCAGTAAATCAAGCCGCCTTTATCCTACGGGCCACACCCCTTTTCCCAAACTAGACGCTTGTAAAAGCTCCACGAAGAAGCCCTGCACCCCTCAGACAATAAAACTGATGTCATCGCTCATTGAGGAAAAGCTTGTAGATCTTTATGTATGAAGATCATCTGGAGTGTTTAGGTTCAGACTCCCGAGAACATGAAGAGAAAGAGAGAGCCTTGCTGTCACCCAAACTTGAGTAATGGCAGAGCTGTGGCTTTGCAGTAAAATGCTACATTACTTTTTTTCAGAGCTAATGAAAAAGCAACTTACATCAACATGGACACGGTTTGCAGTTTGCGGTGACATGCAGACCACCAAACTAAACCGATGCACTAAACCAGTCAAGCTCCGAACACACACAACTAAATTATTAAACAAGGAAATGTCTGTTAAATTGCTGCTACAAGACCAAATGTGCTGCTTAAGCAACATGCCGTTAACAGACACATGTCAGACTCAGTACATGATATATATAGTTGTTGTCAAACATTTTCCAGAATTATGATCGTCAAAATAGTCACTCAAAAAACTCCTTTTTAACCAATTAAATAAATGTCAAGATGCTCGTAACGACTCATAATTCTTCATAAGTCTGTATTTACACTCAAACACTTAGCAATAAACAAAAAAAAAAAACGAAAGACAACACAAGCTTCATGAGTTTAGCACACAAAGCAGGTGGTCATAGCAGCACCACACAGCTGGTCTGTGGCTTTACGACCATCGCCTCAGCTATGGTGCCATAAATCTAGCAGTGGCTCTGAAACTGGCAACTGCTCTGCTTTAAGACTATTATCCCATTCCCTTCAAGCTTGTGAAGCTCTTCACTTACGGAGGACGTCATATAAACAGATTTTAGGATTGGGTTTCAGCCACCCCCACCAGTGTTTTACTCCGAGTTGCTTCGGTATTGCCGCTATATGCAACATGCGATTTGGATTTGGCCAATGGCTGCGACACTTAAATTTTTCTTGTGTTAAGAAAATGTTAGTTTTCAACATTTCATATTAGCTTTAATTTATTTCAGTTAGCAAATTTTTTTAAGCTCATGTTTTTCACCTTACATGTATTTCAAACATGACAACTCTCAGAATTAGGGGTTGTAACGGTACATGTATTTGTCCCGAACCATCAGGGTTCAGTGCATGCAGTCAGACGACGAATACAGTCAGTCACAGGCGAGCCACACTCCAATCCAGAAGGGGGCGCATGGTAATGCAACGCTGTTTGCTAACCGCCACAACCGGAAAAAGAGCAGAAGTAGCTATCTATGTACAAACCCAAAACAAGAGTTCAATGGCACGCAAGAGCTTGCTAGCTTCACGGAAACCAGGATGGTAGAAAGCGGCATCCTTTTGTGTACCCTTTACACTTTAAAATGATGTCTTACTCTTATCTGTATGACCATAAATGATGGAGTATTTTAAGTTGTTTCTGCCGTTATAATGAGACAAAATCATTTGGCTTTATGCCGAGTTGTGTCATCGAAGTCTCACTACCACAGTCCAGTGATTAAATATGTGCGTCCTGGAAATGGAAAGTCTTAGGTAGTGCTTCACTCGCTGTCTCCTCGTGGAAAGGTGAAGTAAGTTATTTTTCTCCTTCTCGCTCATATTACGGTGATTTCTTGAAAAAACATAAAATTTTACTTTGCGCATTCTCCATTGTCACCGCACGTTAATGAACTCGCATGCAAAGAAAACTAATCTCTGCACAAGTTTTATTTTTCATTATTCTGTTTATTTTGTACTTTTATAACACAAGAGATGCTTTTCAGTTTTGTAGTTGATTGTGACCAAATACCTTGTTTTTTTATCAGCCATCCAAAAAAATTACCTATGCAAGAGTGCATTCTGTTTACTGCTTCGCGCTTAATACACTAAAGGAGGCTGTACTGTACTAACTACCTCAAAGGGGATTAAATGCCACTATGTGGAACAAGCTGTAATTTGCACTACTGTCTGTTCAAAATATAAAGAAACCTAACATTGGGGGTTTGTTTATTTTCCTGTTGTACTGAACTCGTATTGAACCATGACCCCAAAACCAAGGTATATACCGAACCGTGACTTCTTTGTACCATCACACCCCTACTCAGAATAGTTTTAGAATGTTATTGAATATGACAACGTTAATGTATTTGGTGCAGCAGATCTAGGCAGGTGGAGCTGGGGGAGGTGGAGGGTTTCAGAGAAACTCTGATAACACGCTGCAGGACTAGGAAGCTGCAGCAAACAATGAACCAAACTATTTAAATGTTGAGCAAGCAACTCATTGGATGCAGGATCAGCAGAGGCCAATCAGCTTTTGCAATGCAATATGGTAATGATGTGATGCTTGCAGGTTGCATGTAAAGGACCTACCTATTATGCACACAACAATTTTAGTAGTACATCAATAAAAACACTAGTTAAGTAGTTTTGATAGTCAGGTACAAAAGGAGGGAAAAAATAGTTTGAAATGTTATGAGATAAACACATATGAGATAACCATTAGTCAGCACGTTTACATGCACATCAGAAAACTAACAGCAAAACATTAAGTATATTATTAATCTACCAGTCCATTTAGTCAACCTAATCCTAAAATAAAAAAGTAGATGCTTTAGAGTTAACATCCTAATGGTCATTATCCACTAACGCTTGTTAGTTAGGGTCTAAAAGCGGTTAAAACCACAGATGAATTATTACCATTGTTAGTATAACTACTATAACAACTAAATGGCATTTGTATAATAAAAGTGAAGTAAATTCCCTCACTTCCACTAACATTTATGAAAAACTACCATATTTACTATACTTTACTATTTAACTGTGGGGGAAAAAAAAACTCATGATAAAGTTTGATAAGGATTTTATGAAAATAGGGAAATCAGTTATTTTTAGGATAAGATGCTAAATGGGAAACTTAGTAGGCAAAAGGATATAGAACTAATGAGACGCGCTGACACCAAAAATGAGGTAAATTATCCACCAAACTGTCCATTTAGCAAATCAGTTTCTTGATCATTATTCAACTAATGCTTGTTACAGTTCAGGGCTAGAAAAGGGTCTAGAAAAAAGCAAAGGCAATTACAACTTCCTCTTGCAAATCACTCCTTTACTGCCTTTCTAAAGACAGAAATATACTGTGTGAACGTTAGTGGTAACGTAGATCAGAACAGGGCCACCAGGTCCTTACAGACCTGGTGACCCAAAGAAAGCAGCACCTGGTATTCATCAGTTGTCAAACACTGAAGTTTCTTTCCTTCCCTCTTTTTAAGGAGCGAGTTTAAAGGAAAACTCTTAGCTATTCATGGTGTCCTTTCCCCATTCTCCTCGGGTGTCATAAAACCATAAATCTCATCTCAGCACTTGCCTTCTAGCCAATAAAACAGCCCCCGTTTTATGAGCTGCTCTCTTGCTGAAGGTAAATGAACCTTGCCACTGGTGACACTGCCGAAGCTTAAAACATTCTAACATAGATCTATACGAACTACTACATTTTTCCGGTTCAGGAAAAGTGACGAATGAAATCAAGACTAAATTCACTGACTAGGAAATTGCCAGTTGAGCAGCACAATTTTGCAACCTGCCCCTTGCAACCTCCTTGTGTCTGGCAGCGATTCAATCTGAAACATAATATGCTTAATATGACAAAATTAAATTGGTACTACATCAGCCCTTTTGTTTTGAACAAAACCCTAACAACCTAAATAAGTATCCTTTGAACAACTACCAGATTTCCTGTCCTGAAAAGCTGAGAGGTCTAGCAATGGACGGCACTGATTTTCTGCACCCAACCAGTCAAATGGTCCCTCAGCTCCTGGACACCCACCAAGTTTATTAGATCCCCTCTCGCACCAGACCTCCATTATCACAGCCCACTAAGAGCCTGTCTCAACCTCTTTGTTTGATGTTTACAGAAAACCCCACATCCCAGAAAAGGTCTCCGCTAATAGTCAACTACATTGTTTGAACACTAAAGCTCATACCAAAGATTAGGCTCTGAAATCTATTATACTTTCCCACATGATTTATTGGTGGCACGATATATTTCTGAAAATGGTCATGTGCATTGAACTATAGATGTGCAATATAATAATTATTTTCAATAAACAAACAATACTACTCACGTAAATGGTACCTATATATTGAACATGCCTACATTTAACAATTGTTAGAAAGCCCTCAATTTGGTTATTTTGTTTTTAGCAAACTGTATTTCCATAAAGGTTATAATAATGTTCACCAAGTACTTGCAGACACTACAAAACCCATTTGAGCAACAACTAACCAACTAGGAAAAATGAAGGACTAATTTTCATATTGTTATGTTCAAGTATTATGATTGGAAATTCACTTACGTCTGATCTTGTGAACATATTGTCATCCAAGTCCGAGTCATTCGGGTCCAACACATCCTGGAAGGGAGGTAACGCCGGCGGTTTTCTCTTCTCTGAAAGTTCACTGTTTTGTAACCTACTATGCCGGATTTGCGGCTTGTCTTTCAAAACTTTTTTATCCGAATGGTGGTGCTGTAGCAAGGTAGGACACGCTTGCTGCTTTTGCGAGCTCTCCGAAAGACTGCTTTTTCGTTTTTTGGTAACATGGCCTTCACTGTCCAAAACAGGCCGCCGTTTACTTTGTCCCAAGCTTGAGAAGCTAATCTCAGATGACCGCTGCTCCTTCGACGTGGTCTTGGGCTCCTTAAATCCCATTTGAGGAACGGTGCGATCTTCCTGAATTGGTTGATTCTCTTTGGGTTTTTTGGAATCTTTAGAGAGTTTTCCAGAGTCCTTGCTGAAATCTCTGAAGGCACTTTTGGACTCCTTTGAGTCTTTGGAAGGCTTGTCTTTATGGTCCTTATGGTCCTTAGACGGTTTGTGGAGCTTGAGGGAGCTGCTGCTAATATTATTTGTGGTTGTAAGAGCACTGGTGCTTTTGGACCCGTCCTATAACGAGAATATGACAATATTATTAAAAGTCTAAGATGAATTAATTAGTTTAGCATTGTGTCCAAAAGGACAACTACTAAAACTACTATGGTGGTACCATTTTACAGTGATAGTATTTTAAAGGATTAGTTCACTTTGAAATGAAAATTAGCCCAAGCCACCCTCAAGCCATCCTAGGTGTATATGACTTTCTTCTTTCTGATAAACATAATTGCAGAAATATTAATAAATATCCTGAATATCCTTAATAAAAGGCCTTCTGAAGTGAAACGATGCATTTAAAAAAATATCCATATTTAAACATGTGGAGCACATATTTATGATGGATGGATGTGGATGGAAGCACTTTCTTCAGCTCATACTCATTGATGCCTATCACTGCCATTATAAAGCTCGGATGCATCAGGATACTTATTAATATTTCTGCGATTGTGTTCATCAGAAAGAAGAAAGTCATTTACACGTAGGATGGCTTGAGGTTGAGTAAAGCTTGGGATAATTTTTATTTCAAAGTGAATTAATCCTTTAATATGCACTACCATTCAGAAGTTTGGGGTCAGTACGATTTTTTACGACTTTTATTAAGCAAGTACACATTAAATTGATCAAAAGTGACAGAAATCTTGTTTCAAAACTATTTCAAACAAAAGCTGTTCTTTTGAAAATAATTCTGTTTGTATCGATTCATTATTTTCCTGTTCATCTCTGTAAAGCAGCTTTGAAACAATCTGTATTGTACAAAGCTGTAATGCTGTAAATAAAGGTGACTTGACTTTCTATTTATTAACAAATCCTCAAAAACATTATCATGGTTTCCACAAAAATATTAATCAGCACAACTGTTTTCAACATTGATAATAATAAGCAATGTTTCTTGAGCAGCAAATCAGTAATGATGCTGAAACCACAGGAATAGATTACATTTTGAAATAAATTTAAATAGAAAGTATTTTAAATTGTAATAATATTTCACAATAGTATTGTTTTTACTGTATTTTTGTAGAATAAATGCAGCCTTGGTGAGCATGAGAGACTTCTTTCAAAAGCATAAAATATTATTACCGACCACAAACTTTGAACAGTAGAGTATACCATAATCCCTTATTAATGTGCCATGGAATTTACATGGTAAAATGGTAAAAACAAAAAAACAATCAATGTACTTTTTGTTAGTGAAATGAAGAGCAATACATTAACATCTGCTATAGACATTCAAATATTGAACTTTCCAACCATTAAAATCGACAAATAATGTGTGCTCAAGCAAACAACCAAACCCATATGTGAAACATTTCCATAAACAATTTTTCAGAATGATATGGAAAATAATACCACTGAGGGAAGGGCAAACTCAGAGCTATCTGTGAGGCAACCTGGAGATGAAGCAACAAGCCTTTCGTTGACTTTAATGATAGGGTTATCCTATCTTCAGGTCACGCTAACTAGCTCCTGTCAATCAGTCATTGATGCAGTTATGTCGTAAAGCAGTCTAGACAGAACATCTTTTTTCATAAACGTTCTTAAAACATTTTTTATTTTGTTATATCTGCTACAGCTTTTAAAAGAAATGGACAAAACATGTTCCCCCCCTTTTGAAACGGTGTTGCAAACGCATTGAAACTGTTTTAATTGGCTTTTAAATGGTCTTGAAGACAGCAATGTTAATGTCAAATCAGTTACAATGGACATGCTACAGTGCATTTTGGCAGCAAACAAATGAGTTCTTTAAATTTAAAATCTGAACTAGCATGATCATAATGCTTTTAGAGCTTAGAGCCAAAACACTTCTCCAAGACAACTCTAGTTTTGCATTTCTCAATGTCAAAACACTTTTTTCCAGGCAACCATTATGGTTGGCAATCAATCAACCTTCAAAAAAATCTTCAACCATAACATCAAATTAAGTGGAGGAAGTGGAGAAGGACAACAAAGCGCAGATTGTCGTTTTTGTTTTTGCTAACGCAACCGGTGTAGTAGTGCAGGGGAGGTTGGCTGCGAACGACCCCTGATCTGTCAGTAATCCATCACACGCAAGGACCTGTTTGGATTGGAAACTGTTTCCATGTGCACCAGGGACTCTCGTAACTTCACTGTAAGAGCTAGCGTACAATACAAGCTGCTTAGTGGCTAAGTGATATTGCACTGGAGACTAAAAATAAATCTAAATCAAAGAAACGTGGCAGTGTGTAGTCAAGCAAGATTTACTAGCATTACGGCTAATGTGGTTTAATAGATGCACGGATAAAAAGCTGCAGCTTCTAAGGTTTTCTAACAAGAATGTGTCGACTCGATAACTAAACGTGTTTTGTGTAGATAAGAATTGGTTACACTTTATTTTAGGGTGTCCTTGTTAGAGTGTAATATGAGTAATATTAATGAACTATATGTACTTACTATAGGGTTAGGGTTGCATTAGGTTTGGTTTAGAGTTAGTTGAATGTAATTATGCATCATTTATAGTTAATACTTGCATGCGTAACGTGTAACAAGGACACTGTAAAATAAAGCGTTATCTAAGAATCTTTTCGCACATGCAGAACGCTGTTGTAACGGGACACCTGGTAAGTTTATTTACGTCATCGGAACGTTAGCATGTGCTTTCTCAGCAGCCAAGAAATGCTCAACTTAAGCCAAGTTTCACATCTCTAAAATCCTTGGAGTTAAATAGCCCCTAACGTCTTTCAACTTGGATTCCTTGGAGGAACATGGAATTTTTCAAATGCCAAACAAAGTCATGCGAAGTCCAGACTCTCAAACTTGGAGATTCACACTCACCTTTGACCCTGGGAAAGACTTGCTCTTTTTCACATCAGAGAAGGTCAATGTTAATGAGCTGCTGGGTAATGTGGGCAGCTTTAGATGCTGCCCGAACAGAGAAGTGGAGCCTTCCTGCATTACCATTACCTAAGAGATGAAAAACAATGAAAGAAATTACTTTTATTCAGCAAGGATGAATTAAATTGATCAAAAGTGATGGTAATGAATAGTTTAAGATTTCTACTGTATTTCAAATAAACGCTGTTCTTTTAAACTTTCTACTCAACAAATTATGAAAAGAAATGGATCACGGTTTCGACAAAAATATTAAGCAGCACAACTGTTTAACATTGATGATAATAAGAAATGTTTCTTGAGCACCAAATCAGCTTATTAGAATGATTTCTGAAGGATCATGTGACACTGAAGACTGGAGTAATGATGCTGAAAATTCAGCATTTTAAAATATATCAAAAACAAAAAAGTAGTTATTGTTGTTATATTTAAAGACGGAGTGCAGTAGAATACAATAATTCTGACTAAAATGTATATTTTGCTAAAATATTTGTTGTTGGACATTAAATTTGTCATATGTAGTTTTTAATTCTACTTTAAACATTGCACATAGTCTTCATGGTTATATTCTCAATATTTTTTTTTTCATATCCTTCAATATTCAACATTCACTGCATCCCAATTTGTATACTATCCCTCCTAAATAATATTCAAAATTAGAATTATTATTTCAAAATACTAATATTATTTATGTTGAGAATTCCAAAGACACCCGGATGGTCTACTTTTTCCTTTTAGAAGTGCAGATCCGTGCACACTCTAACGGCTAATATTACCCACAGTCCATTGCACATTGGACGACAATTTGAACTACAGACACAAATAAAAAGTGTTAAAAAACCCACAAACATGGCGGATGTGTGAGTCCAACGGTTAAGTAGAGCGGTTTAGACAAAGGTGTTTGAGTAATTAACCTGATGAAAAGATATTTATTCAATATTATCCACATTATATTTCATCTGCAACAGCATTGTGAACTTTTGTAATGATACGTTTGATCATCAAATTGTAAACACATGAGGAGAGTTCTCTGCATGAAAGACCCATGACTGGCAGATCAACATGCTACTACATTTCTCTCTGAAATGGAAGGAAATTAAATTAAATTGAATTAAATTAAATAGATTTTAACTGTGACAAAATGATTGACAGGGCAGTTTAAATGGAGATAGGATGTACGTAACTAAGCGACAGAGCTTTCCGTTAAAGACGCAATTATGATGAAATAGTATGTCCGAAAGCTTGCCTACTCTTTTGCTACACACTCAAAAGTATGCACTTTCTTCACAAAAACAGTACATACTTTTAGGGCATAGTATAAGTAGGCGAATTGGGACGCAGTTTGTAGGACAACATTGGGCAGGATGTGAATTATATATATTTTTTAATAAATACAAAAAAAATTGGAAAAAAAGAGGGCTTTTTCTTATCCAAACAGAAAAAAGAAGAAAATACCGAAATGTATATCGGATATCGCCATTCAGTCAAACAATAGAGAGATATTATTTTTTTTTTATTTTTTTTTTTTATATCGCCCAGTCCTATATTAAACACAATGAAAATGGAGTTTGTCCTTACTTTAGAGTCCTCTGAAGATCTTTTGTGAGGATCCCGTTGCTGTAAAGGACAAAGTACAAATATTTACAGTAAAAAAAAAAAAAAAGGACTATGAATCAACACAAACCACCACCACACTCTAAAACACATTTTGGCAAAAAGCACTCTGCTTACTCCTAGCCTGATGTAATAATGAAATGCCTTTCAACAGCCAAAACAATCAGGTAAATTGCAAAGGACCTTTCTCAGTCACCACCTCGCTAAATTGATATTGCTCTCTTAATTAAAACAACTTCCCGCGCAACTGCCATTTGCCAATAAACTGTTTCGATTCCTGCCATGCCTCATCTGTAAGCTAGACAAGCACCAGAGGAGATGTTGTCATACCCCCAGCAGTAAAACATTTGAATTACTGGAATGAGGCAAGAAAGGGTGAACTAAAACTACAAAGAGGGCCCTCTCAAGAATCATTCCTTTAAATATGCCTTAAGGGTAAAAGCATCCCAGTTCATGGCTGATCCATGCTAACTTGTTTTCAAGTGCTGGTGGAACTTCAAAATGTGTCCAAGATCAACAAAACGAATAAATATAAGCCAGTTGATTCATAAAAAGCATGTGGATCCCTTTGGAACGGGCCCAAAGACAACTCAAGTTTCCTGTGGTGATAGATGGTCGTGTCAAGACTAGCCCAATCAAATCTTGTAAAGTTACTTATTGTCTTGGTTGATGAGAACAGTAATTCCATTAGGACAAATTGCCTGACATTGGCCTTCATCTCTAGAAGACTGTTTGCTAGGACTAGCACAGACAAGCAGCAAGGTATATCCTTGCATTTTTCAACTGTGAACGGAGTGCACGTATTTTAAAACCACATGGGGCTAACTAGTCATTTCCCCTGCATGAACACCTTTGAGATTTAAAAGACTCCAACTAATGAGGCTAATAGCATGTGGCTACAAAATACAAATATTTTCTAAACTGTCTTTAACAAAGATGTACATTAGCTCAATGGAAGTCACATGCCTCCAGTCATTCAAAAAAATAAATGGCCCGTCCATCTTGTTCCCAGAGGTTAGCCACGTACCCCTCCAGCCTTGAGCAGCTTCCTGCGGAACTCTTCAGTAGGGTTATTGAATGTGAGCTTTTCACAGCGGAGATGATTGACAGGTGGGTGGCCCTCCAAGTGCAGGAACAAATCGTAGTCAAAGCGCACTTTTTTTGGTTCTTCCTGGTGAAAAGTGACAAGAATATTACATTTACCCAATGTACACAGTCACAATGCTGTTTGGATTGGTTTAATTCTATGTAACAGATCAAAGACACTTGTTTATACGGATAATAACAATTACATGTTTGCACAAAAGACAGTACCTTATTTTTAAAGTAAACTTCAATAGGCAAGATAAATCCAGCGTATCCAGACTCTTCAACTTTATATGGTGGATCCTTGCACACTGCAAGAGAGAGAAAGAAAGACTGTTAGTTTAATTTTAGCATGAAAATCACCAGTACTTTAGGCAATAAGGGACAAATAGGTGTGTATAGGGAATTTGGTACAACATGCAACACCGCTAGACTCAACTAGACTCACAATACAGTGCCTTTGGTACAGTGGGTATTACATAAATGTACATTGTGCCATTTCATCCTTCTGGTTTAAAAAGCAAATTTGAACGAATGTTATATGCATTAATTCGGAGTGGTGGCTGCCGTGCCTGGACCGTACGTGCTACATCATCAGTTTATGAGATTTTCTCTGCGTTATTCATGAGAATAAACTCTTTTAATCCAATCACTGCGCTGTATTATGCAAGAGATCTCATTACAGCGGAAAATTTGAATATCACACAAGACTGTTTCAGCGCTGTTCGTTCACCTCTACCTGTTCAGGTTTGCGTTGTTGTCCTTCAGACACATATCGTAAGTGCTTGTTTCCTCAGTAAAGTAACGCAAAAGTGTTGTTTGCATTTTCCCCACGATGTGGTCAAAGCTGGAGTTTGACTACCAAATTAAATATTGTTACAGTCATATTTTCCATAATATGTAACAACACGTGGAGCACACATGAGAGTGGTTTCTGCATTGAACGCCGCAATGAGTTTAAAAACACTCGCAGTGCGGATCACAGTTCATATCCGGATTGGAGCAAGTGTGTTTCAAGTTATGAACATATTTCATATACTCTCCTGCTCCAAACATGAACCAGCACCGTGAATGCACACATATTTAGGGCCCGAGCACCGATGGTGTGAGGACCCTATTGTAATTGCTCTGTCAATGATTCTTCTTCTCCGAAATGAATCGCATTTTTGAGGGCCTAAACATGCTTGAAAACTCATGAAACTTTGCACACAAGTCAGAAGTGGTGAAAATGTACATCTGATATGGGTTTCAAAATGGCAAAATGGATCGATAGCGCCACCTACAAAATTTCAATTAAGCACCCTTCACGCTAAATTTCACAGACAAGTATAAAAATCGGTACACACATTTAACAGCTCAATACCTACAAAAAAGAATCTGAATCTGAAAATCTGAAAATCCAACAGGAAGTGAGATATTTTGAATTTTCTCTGCAAAATGTTTGCAGTTTTTGCCATTTCCAGACGTTGTACTTTAACAAACTCCTCCTAGAGCTTTAATCATATCAACATCATATTTGGTCAGTCTAATCTGAAGGCATTTGCGACGTTAAATTGCAAAGATCTTGAGTTTTCGCTGAAGGGTGTGTCCGTGGCGGCCTGACAAAATTCAATGTTTCGCCATGAAACAGGAAGTTGTTGTAACTTGGGCATACAAATGTCCGATCTGCTCCAAACTTCACATGTTTGATAAGAGTCTTGGCCTCAAGACATCTACATGGCAATATTCAGTTAGTCATAGCGCCACCTAGGGCTTGACGATTAATCGAAAAGTAATCGAAACCGAAAATCAGAACCTCTAACTGACGTAATTTTCCCATGTCGGTTATTTCGGTTTTTTAATCCTGTTAATACTTCCCCCTCAAAAACATACTACCGCGTGACTGAAAGTTCGAGTTATAGCCCCGTCCAGTCAGTGGCATAAAAGCAACACGAAGGTGAACGCCGGTTCAACACATAGTGATGGCGCGCGAGCGGTGAGCCTTGCGTCTTCACTAAACTTTGTCAGTTGTATTTGTTTTAAGGTTTGCCAGTTTGGACATTCAAGTGATTTTAGATGATTGGATGTATACTATTTCAAGCTACCATGCTCACGCAGCTCCATTGTGGAACGAACACTCATACAAACAGTAGCTGTGCAAAACGTGAAGATCGCGGGCACAAAGAGGAACGCAGAAACTAGTTGTCAGCGTTGTCCTGTGATTTATCGCACCCCCTGTGACCCCGTTTGCACTTTGCACAGGGAGCATACCTTGCAACCATGGAGACATTTGTGAGAGACACTGCGTAATATCATTGCGCCTGCTGGACCCATGGTACGGCAGCAAAGTTCCTTGATTATTACGCCAGAATGAGAGTATAGTTCCTAGCCATACCGGCCTAGAAAATCGCAACTTTTCATTTTCCGTCGGTCTTAGCACACGATGTAACTATAGAAGAGTCAAGTTTTAAATAGGAAAAATATTGAAACTGTTTGGTCATTTTTGAGCAAGATGCTAACGGTCTAATCAGATCCAATGAACTATGCTAAGCTATGCTAAAAGTGGTACCGCCAGACCCGGAGATCGGCTGAATGGATTCGAAAACGGTAAAACTCAACTGTTTAACTCTAGGAGAGTTGGAAAATGAGCCTATTTTAAAAAAAAGTGGAGTGTTCCTTTAATTCATCATGTCTTCTTCAAATGAGATATATAATCCAGCTAAGTCTGATCATGAACACAATGACACAAATTATTCTTATACACAAGACAATGATGTAGGCCGAAAATTGAAAGAACAACGGACAATGTTCAACGTTACGTACAACGTAATGAAAATATTATTAGGTATTTTAAATGTTCATCCTTATTTTTCATAAAGATGAGTATAGCTCTCATGCTGATTTGTTGATATTTCTAAGAATAATTTACCAAAACGTATTAGATTTGTTCATGATAGTTGTTAGTAGTCTCTAATGATAAGATTTTTCTGAGTTTGTTTTCATAGGGTTATATTTTTGAAATGCATCAAGGTGCCCCCATCTCTGTTGTTTTATTTTCTCCGCTCATATTTTAACATTCACTTGTCTGTATAATGAGTATGTTGAAGGTTTGTGTACTCAAATCAAGCATCATTATTATTCAAGCAACATTATAGGAATCAAATATGCATATTAGGCATGTGTTTCCTGCTAGAGCAAAATGGGATTATATTCATCATGACCTGGGGAGGTGATAGCGTATTACAAGCATACACAAACATTTAAGTCTAAAGCTCATCAAAGCTGCATTTATTTTTATCTAAAATACAGTAAAAAAAAAAACAACAGTAATATTGTTGCTAAATTGTGAGCTGCCATTAATCCAGTCTTCAATGTGACAAGATCCTTCAGAAATAAAAATATACATAACATTTAAAACAATTGTCTTCATACAAATGAATCCTTTCTGAACAATAACCTTTATTGCAAGTAAAAATATATGGTGAAAAGTTGCAATGAACCTTACATCTCCACCATGTCTCAGGGAGGCTCTTCCAAAAAGGTTCATAGCCTCTCATGGGAACTTATTAGTGTTTGCAGTTTAAATGCAGTTTAAATCTTGCAGTCTAAATGACCTGGAACGTGTGACATCTTCCCTGATTAACTGCATTATTTATATGTCTTTATGGCCAAATCCTTTGTGCAACATAAAAGCAATGTGCTTTAATCATTTATTTTAATTTATGGCCTTCATCAAGAGACACTACTTATAAAAACAAACTGCTCCAAAGCACATTTAGTTTTGCTTACACAAATCATTCATCATCATCTCTCAAAACAATAAACCTCCACAGTGAATAAATTATCTGAGTCGACACTTTTGTTTTACAGCGATGCCTTGCTATTCATCCACAAACACATCTCAGCCTTTTTATCTCTCTCTTCTACACACACACACACACACACACACACACTCTTCAAGGTACAAAAGACAAAACATCAGGCTTGGTCCCCAATTAGACATTTCAGGATAAACACCCAGTAGTTTAGGTCAGGTGACACCCCATGGGAACACTTGTTTGTCTCACTCTCCAAATCCCAAAAGAGCTTCTTAACAGCATCACCAATTAGTCAACATGTACTGTTGAGCGTTAATGGATACAAGGACACCTGCAGATAACGTGAAATAAAAAGAGGAACTAGTTCTTCCCTGGTATAATGAAACGCACACATTATTGTGTCAAATTAAGCCATTATTACAATAAACTGCCTCAAAAATACATTTCTGTTTGACAATTAACCTCAAACTCTCAAATATGTTGATGATTTGGTTCTCAAAAAATTATGAAAACAGTTCACACAAACATTTAATTGAAAGTTCAAAAGATGTCAAAAATGTTCAGTGGTAGTACACATAGATAGCCTTAAAGTCTTTTTCGATGAACTAACACGGAACTCAAACTCAAGATGATCTTGTTCATTTCTTTGCGTTGCTCTCGATGAAAACACGGTCCTACTGACAATGCTCAATAACAATGGGCATGCTAAGGTTACATAGCAACCGAGCCCCTTCCCCCCTCAGGCTATGTGACGACTTTAATGGCTAGACGATGACTGACCTCAAACCTAAGGTCGCCGGATCCCAAAACAGCATCCGCTAAACAAATATTACAGAGATTGATTGCCGTGCCGGGTCACGATTAGTTACCGTCCCTTGAAAGGATTTATTTAGTATGGTGCATTCATTCAGTCCCATGAAGCCATTGGCAGTGAGAAGAGTGAGAAAACTATTATGGGATGTTCTGCTAGTAAGATGCTTTCACTCCTGTGTGTGATTTCTTAACACTTTAACAAGCATAACTCTCTAAAGCCAAGTGGTTTTTGCTCTTGCTGGAGGCTTCTGTTTTTTACTTGGTGCAGTCACAGTTACTGTATTTGAGATTTAGCATGTAACTCTTACTTAGAACAAGTGAACCATTTCGTATTCATTTAGTGTCACCTCTGAAAGTCAATGCAAAAATACACTGTGGCCATGTTGTGCTTTCCAAACACTGCCTCTTGAGTATTTTTGTAGGTCAAAACCAGGAATGAGTTTGCATTTTAGCACTTCTGGTTCCATCATCCTGAAATCAAAGGGTTTTTTAATGGCTTTTTGGCTAAATGCTTGAAAAAAGGTCTGTGGTGAACAAGCTTACGATAATTTTACATTTTTTAGAAAATCTATTATATAAAATACATCAGTAATACCCTTGTGTGTATTTTTTTAAAGCTTTAACTTGTCTTAAAAAAAAGGTGGTTGCTAACAAGTGGCTATATGGGACTTCAGAGGTTTTTGGGGACATTAAACATCATCAGCCGAACAGGTAAACTCGTCTACTCACCAGTTCATTTTTACAGCACCGCTGTGTTTATAATCGAGCTCTTGCAAACTACTATAACTCGAACTTTCAGGGAATATGTTTTTAAATAAAGACTGAAATAGTTGTTGAAAGCTTAGTGATGGTGAAACTTAAGTCATGTAGTTTATTTATAGCCGTTTTGCTTTTGTCTTCTGCCGATTGCATTTATGCTTTATTCAAATTCATAAAGTTGTGTTTATTTCTTAAGATTATTACAATGAACAAAACATAAGCTTTTGTTGGTCACAGACCTTATTTTCTGCAATAATCCAGTAGCCAATTGAAAAATCCTATTGGATTTTTGTTGAGGGAAACCAGGGGGATGCTAACTCTGGGGTGGCTTACAAAAACACGTCATCCCTGTATTCAACTTCTGGCTCATCCAATGGAGTTTGGCATGCTGCATGGAATTAAGGTGATTGGCTCAAAAATGTCTGAAAAAAAAAAATAAATAAAGTAGAGCAAAACTGCATGCATAGGCTAAAATATCACTTGCACACAGCCAGAAGCTCTTACTCAGGCAACAAATAATACAGAGGTGCTAACTATGAACTCCACAATAAACTAAATGTAAATTACACAGGAACATTTTTAAGGTTAATAATCTCATCCATGAACATGATTTCTTCCCGAGTCCTATCCCAATTGTTTCCTCCGGCTGTAATATAAAGACCACATGTCCCAAGATTCCGCACTCAAACTTGGCGTCATCAAGCTACGCCTTTGTTTTGAATAGGAATCTAGCGACCTCTAGCGACAGAGAATTTTACATATTGTAGCTTAAAGTATTTTAATTAGATGAGCAGTAGCTAACAGGCAAGACACTTTATCATTACTTTAGTTTCATTACTTTATCAAGCGGTGGGAGCTTACATACTCAAATCAAGCATCATTCAAGCAACATTATAGGAGTCAAATGTGTTTCCTGCTACAGTGACTAGATTCATCTCGACCTGATAAGAATAAGCATCATTAGAGAAACCGTTCTATAGATTTCAGTATAATAAGAATATATAAAATAAATATATTTAAAATAAACATTGATATATAAACACTACTGTTCAAAAGTTTGGGGTCAATAAGATTTTTTTATATATAATTTTTTTTAAATATGCTCACCAAGGCTGCATTTATTTGATCACAAATACAGTAAAAACAGTGATATTGAGAAATTTTACCACAAAGAACAACTGAGATGTATTTTTTCTGAATTCTTTAGGACTTTAGTGAATATAACAGCATTTATTTGAAATAGAAATCTTTTTGATATATATAATATATAATTAAATTAATCTAGATTAATAAATGCTGTAAAAAAAAAAAAACTTTGTTAGTTCATGATACCTAATGCATTTAACAATGTTGACAAAATTAAGCTTGTTAAGTATTGTAAAGTATTACCAATTCAAAAAGTGTAACATCACACGGCAGGGTTGCTGAAAAACTTAAGCTAAAGAAAATCGTGACTAGTTCCAAATCGAGACAGGACCCAAGATATACGTTTTCCATTCATAAAAAATTTAAGCTAAAACCTTGATGTTTCCCTTAGGAAACGTCACACACTACCTGCCGAATAACTTGCAAGATAGAAAAAGGTTAGGATAGGTAAAAAAAAAAAATTAAAAAAAATTGATTATGTAGGTTAAAGTAGATCCACCTTAACTGAAGAGAAACCAGAACTGAACTTGAAAACTGTCTGGTTGTTATCTCAGCTCTAGATCTTTTGCTTAAGATGAAAAGGTCATTTTACACGGGGTGGGGGGTGTAGACAGACTGTACGAGTGAAGTGCACAATACACTCATTGACCTCCAAGAGGAACTCTGCCAACAACTACAACAGAACCAGAACAGAGAATGAACTGCACACTTTTATTGAAAAAGGCCAAGAAGAGTTTTTTTTCCCTTCCCCTTTGCGCAAACTTACAAACACACACACGTTTGTTTTTGTGAAATGTGGGGACATTCCATAGGCGTAATGGTTTTTATACTGTACAAACCGTATTTTCTATCCCCCTACACTACCCCTACCCCTAAACCTAACCATCACAGGAAACTGTGCACACTTTTACTTTCTCACAAAAACTCATTCTGTATGATTTATAAGCCTTTTGAAAAGTGGGGACATGGGTAATGTCCTCATATGTCACCCTCTCCTTGTAATACCTATGTCATACCCATGTCATTATACACATTTGTGTCCTGATATTTCACAAAAACACGCCCACACACACGCCCACACACACGCCCACACACACGCCCACACACACGCCCACACACACACACACACACACACACAAACACACACACACACACACAAACACACACAAACGCCAATTATAAAACAATGCCAGTCAGAATGCATTTGCCCTTTCCCTGAGACTGGGTCATAACGAGGGCCAGCCGGAAGACACTGAGCCAAATTATAAGAAGAGAAAAAAAAAAAGAAAAAGAAGAAGAAGAAGAAGAAGAAAAAAAAAGAATCTTGCAGCAACAACAACAACAACAAAAAAAAGACACTCCAAACCACAGCATAGTTAGTCTGCCTAAACTAACAGATTTAATCTGTATTACCTTGCTTTAAGAATCCTTAAAGGGAAAGTTCACCCAAAAATAAAATTGCCATCATTTACTCACCCTCATGTTGTTCCAAACCCCGTAAGACTTTTGTTCATCTTCGAAACACAAATGAAGAAATTTTAATGAAATCTGAGAGATTTCTGTCCCTCCATTGACAGTCCACGTAACTACCACTTTGACAAGTGATCGTAAAACTAATCTATATGAATCGAGTGGTTTAGTCTAAATTTTCTGAGGAGACACAATCACTTTATATGATGAACAGATTGAATTTAGGCTTTTATTAACATAACATTCATGTTTATACTGGATTTTTCCTGGCTCAAAATGAGGCAGAGGTGGTAAAATCCTTGGTCTGTGTAGGGGGGTCCAGGGGCATGCCCCCCCGTAAGAAAATTTTGTACATTTTAAAGATAAATTCATTAATCTTGTGCACTATAAGAGTTTAAAATAAAGAGCTCCAAACCATATTCAGTGTGCAAACTGAACAAAGAAAAGGTCTATGCATCACCTGAATCCACTGTTAAAAATAAATCATCCACCCGCCAACCGCCCAATGATATTCTCTGATTAAGATATCTGCACCTGATCATCACATTACAATTATTCAAATTCTCAGTGTTAAGCATGATGATATGGTAACATATCATACTGAAGTAGTTTGCAAATAAATTAACATTTATTTAAAATAAAGGTTCTTCTTTGGCTAAATTACATTTCCTAAATAGCCTAAACACAGGCTTTACTCCCTTCAAACTTAAATGATCAGTTTCATCACATCATTGTTGGAAAACACTCTTTATCAGAATAATTTATTTTAGTTAAGCTTGTGTACATTTTTAGTTAAAGCTGTTAAGTTATAAAGCAATATCACATGAAGAGTTTTTCCTTTGTGTTTTATATAATGACCACTAGGACCACTACCTTGATTGGTTTTCCCTGAAGAGAAATACATTCAGTTGAAAATGAAACGGTGACAGTGAAACAGTGATTAAAACAGTGATGCACTTTCATTGTGTCTTACCGTGAAATGAGAGTTCTGTCTCTTTATTAAAATCAACACATTAATGATTTCTCTCTCATCCACCCGCAATTAATTGGAATGTTATTTTTTATTACTTGGACCACCCAACCCGCAGATTATCAGCAGTATCCGCGCGGATCACTATTGAACGGTTCAAGAATTGACAGAGGTCGGGAACCCGCAACAAAATCGTGTCAGTGGAAAAGGGGTATCCGAGTATGTGACTGCCTGTCTGAGTTTTTTCAACTGTCGGAGGCAGCACGAAATTTGACAGATTCGCCTCGTAATTCTCTATGCAGGTAAAACCCTGTGTTTATTATGTTCATCATATAAAGTGATCAAGTCTCTTCAGAAAATTTGGACTAAACCACTCAATTCATTTGCATTAGTTTTACGATCTCTTGTCAGAGTGGTAGTTGCATGGACAGTCAATTCATTTAAAATATCTTCCTTTGTGTTTTGAAGATGAACAAAAGTCTTACGGGTTTGGAACGATATGAGAGTGAGTAATTAATGACAATTTTTCTTTTCTTTTTTTTTTTTTCTTTTTGGTTAAACTTCTCCTTTAATGCATACAATCAAACGCTACCGATTCGTAGTACATTTCTCCACAATATCCAGGCATAGTAACACTAAGGGTTTGTGAGAAGAGAATTTCACTTTGTTTCAGATTACAATCTTATATCTGACCTGAAGATCCCACAGAACGATACCTGCAGCATAAACAATCCCCCTTTACAGCGGACCACCTGCACAGGGTTCAACCAAGGCCAAAACCACAGTGCTCAAGCCATAAATCCCCTTTCATGCTGATAAAATAAGAACGTAACCCAGAAATTATTAACAGGGATTTACTGTTGAAAATCAAATCAATGCAGCCAGACACAAAAGAAGTTGTGTTACAAATGCAAGCACTCAATGCATTACCTAGAACACATCTGTGGTGTCTTACATATTGCTCTCTATGGCTCTATCCAACAGACAAATAATATTTTAGAAAAATATTTTAAAATTATGCTTCCATGCAGAAAAATTCCAAATTCAATTCAATTCACATTTATTTGTATAGCGCTTTCACAATACACATAGTTTCAAAGCAGCTTTACAGAAAATGCATGCGTCTACATTACAATTTAGAGTGATCTGTTATCAGAGTCCAAGTAATGTATTACTATTGGTTTGTTGTCTGCAAACCAATGGTAAAACAAATAAAAAAATAATGAGGCAAGCTTCATGAGGACCAGCAAAATATGTTCCACAGTTTAGATAATCACCTGCCTATGTCAGAAGTCACCATGCTTCACAGATTCCTGGACTATTGAGGAAGCTGTTGCTGCATTCAAAGCTAATCAACCCAGTAGCTTAAGTGCAACTAATGTAGCATTAAGTTGTCACAACAGTTAACTGTTGTATTCCTGAATCTTTTAAATTGCCCAACAAGAAGGACCAGAACCATTGAGGTGGCCGAAGCCTCATTAAAGAGTAGATGGTAGATTGCAATTGCAGTGCCCTTGCTGTGACTCAAGACTCATAAAACCCTCCCATTCATTTTCATTTGAGTGCTGGCTGACCTGGAATAACAAATCATTTGTGATGTGCAATAGGTTGGTCCATAATTGGTCCCAGACTCAAGCACCATATTGACAGCAGCCAAACTCTTGGTAAGACCCTACCACTACTCTTAATGTAATGGTGACCCACACTGACTGCCAGGGCTTTGGTGAAAAACCTTGCCTCTTTATTTCTACAGGAAATCTCTAATATCATTGGCCAGTGTTTGAGTATTGTTAGAGGCTTTGTCCAATCAAATATATTAGGTTTTAGCAGGTGCCATGAGAATGGGGGACTGAAAAAGATTTGGCAGGGCACAGCTGATTTAAAAGGGAGGTTAAACCTCATTAAGAACGTTTGGAAACTAGAGAATTAGTGCAATGAATGAAACAACAAAGCATTTGAGGTGGTGAGTCTTTAGCAGTTCAACACAGAGCTCTCATGGTTTCACAGACAGGGTTTACATTAAGCCAGGATTAGGCCTTATTTAAATTAAGACATTTAAGTAGCTTTTATAAACGTGCCTTAGGAACAAACATTACTGGTGTGCATCTTGAGACAAAACAATGGCACTGATATATTTACGGAAATGACAATTAGGTTGTGAGTAAACCTAAAAAATGCAACTGAAGCTGTATAAGTGATGCCTGTCCTGCGGTCACTAGCTATGTGTCCTCATTATCCATTTTTATGCACATTTTGAGATATTACAAAAAACAAAATAAACAAAAAAACCCTGGATTGAAACCCCAAGATGCGCATACATTCTAAAAATGCGCACAAAAAAAACAAAACATATGTGCTCAATTGAGGCAGATACATTTTTTATCCAAAAAATGACATGCGGATAAACTATGATGGAAACACATTTACTGAATTAATTCCTTGATTCGCAGCAAAAAAATTCATGTGACTCAACAGTGGATGTGATTGGATAACTGGACTAACCAGCGGACCAACCACAATCGCACAGCATCTCAAATGTTGCTTTGATCATTTTGAAATCATTCATGTCATCAGAATGATTTGGTTTGATTTCCTCCCAGAAGCATCTCACATGATTGTGTTCATGAACACCAGCATCTGAACGCAAGATAACATGACAGTGTTTATTGTGTTTCGTCTGTGCGCTCTGAGAAACAAGTCATTTATGTAGGAAAAAAAAGAGCCACAGTTTCTTCCCCAATTGCAGCAACTTCAATTTTTATTACAGATATTTTGTGCCAATTTCCCAAGAAGTGACCATTTTATTTTTTTAAACACATGGGATGGAAATGCTGCTTCATTGTTTTATGCGATATTCTAATTATGTGTGTTAAATTTGCAACTTTGGATGGAAACATAGCCACTGAGGAAGGAGGTTATACTGACAAATACACTATCAAAAGGCACTGCAGACTTTGGGATGTACCCACACTGTAAAAAAGAATTGTTGGTTTAACTTAAGTAAGTTACCTGGTTGCCTTAAAATTTTGAGTTCATTGAAATTAAAAATTTGAGTTAATACAATGAAGGTGATTGGTTTTATCAACAGAAACTCAAAATATTATGTTATCTGAACTACATTAAATTATCTAAGTATTTTTGACAAAAGAAAAAATGTAGTGATAACAAATCAGGAAAATAATTTTTTACAGTGCATATTAAAATTCTGGCCAATAAGCCAATAATTATTTTTGTGTTATGGTCAATAACTGATAAATGGCACATATTAAAATTCTAAACAAATTTTGTCTAAATAAATAAATTAAAAACTAAAATCAATTGTTTTAAAAGCTACAAGTAAATTTAGGCATTACAACAATATAATGTGTAGTATGAAAAATGGATATTGATTTTGAGATTCAATGTTACATTTAACAGTGTTATTAAATTATGTTTTTATTAAATATTAACTTTAGGTGAACGTTAAGTAATGGCAACAGTAATCTAGAAGTAAAAATAGCAGAAATGAGCATCATAATTAAATATCATAAATCGGCCAATGCAGATAAATTTTAAATCTTTAAAATCAGCCAATAACTGAAATAGTAACAATACATTTTTCATCCCTAAATAAATTACATATTTAAATTATTTAAACTTTTTTACCAAAGTAAAAGATTAATAGAAAGGGTTAGACATGAAAAAAGGTGGTACCGTCGCAGAGTTTGCCATATGGGACCACTGTGTTCACACACAAAGGTGTAAATTGACACCTACTGCATGGGAACCACTGAATGTCAAAGAACCACCAAGTTCTCAGGTTGTTTTGGACATGGTGGTTCACTCTCATTCATCATTTTCACAGCACATGCTAAAATACACTGTAGCCTGTTTTCCTGAACATGTCATCCTGCAAAAACAAGAGATTCAGCATCAAGAAAAGCTCTCTTCAGACCCCCATCATCCAAAACCAGCGCATTAACATCTGCTTCTCAAGTACCCTGCCCCCATGGAGCAACACTTCAGCCTGCCATTTCCCAGCTGTGCTTTCTCAAACTCGCAATTCAAAACAAGGGGAAAAACTGACCCCGGAGCTTTGCTCACTTTCAAGGCATGTTTTCAAATGCATTTCAGCAGTGCCAAGGCAATATGGGTCACAGAAAAAGTCCAGCTTAGGGGGTTTCGGTAAAAATTCCCCAGATGCCAACTTGAAACAACGAGCGATGACCCTCTCCTCGGCGCTTTTCAACAAACTGTCCACTCTGTTGAATTCCAACGAGCCACGTCCCGCTCTGTGAAAATCGTCCTGGTACATAGTCAAGAGCAGCTCTGCTTGCAATTACAGCTGCTTGAGGCCCTCACTTGAGTGTGAGCCTTGACACTAGTACCGTTTGTACTTAGTTCTGTGTGCGGGTCTGTTCAACATTCACTGCAGACGAATGGGTGAAGTGATGAGAAACGTGATGAGAAACTAGTCAACAGCCACCATAAATAACTATATGTTGTGACAATTTTATTTAAAATGACTGAATATCCGGGAAAAAAGACACTTCTATTTAGACAAGCAGACACAAAAAGGTAGAACTCAACTAAAGTAAATTAATTGAACAGTATTGTAAATATGTTCGGTATCAAGTTCTACCAATGAACAACAGCATCATTTTCTACATTAGATATTTAACACAAAAAAATGTAAAAAAAAAAAAAAACACTACACTGTTCAAACATTTGTGGTCGGTAAGTCTCTTATGACCACCAAGGCTGCATTTTTTTTTTTTATAAAAAAAAAAAACAGTAAAAACAGTAATATTGTGAAATATTATTACAATTTAAAATAACTGTTTTCTATGTAAATATATATTAAAATATAATTTATTCCCGTGATGGCAAAGCTGAATTCTTCAGTGTCACATGATCCTTCAGAAATCATTCTAATATGCTGATTTGATGCTCAAGAAACATTTCTTCTTCTTATCAATGCTGAACATTACTACTAAAACATTACTAAATGCTTTAAAAATGTTTATCATTGTTATTCATGATACCTGATGCAATAACCAGTGTTCACACATTTTACTATATGTTCAAACTTTATTGTAAAGTGCTACTGACAAAATTTAAATAAAAAATAAAAAACACAAATAAAAAATACATTTGATACAATGGTCACAAACATACTCTATCCAAGTACACAAACATGAATGCTTTGACAATACATTGCAAGTGTGCAGTATACTTAACATGCATTCTATCTTGGGTGCTTGCATGACCAAAAGATTTACTACTTGTGTAGTAAACTTTTTTTAAGATAGCTTTGCATCTTAAAAAAACTGCATGAAGAAAAACATAAAATTATTTTCTTAATGAGAAAGAAAACAAGCTAAAGTGTACAGACAAAAGTTAAGTGCTGAAACCACATATGAGTCAACACTGTTTGTGAAGCAGGAAGGTTTTTAATGTCTTTAGGTTGACTTCAGCAGCATCTAAATTAATTCCAAGACTCTAAATAGCATTGCATTGATTGTGGTTATCAGCTTCACAGGATGATTACGAAACAAGCAAGTCATCAAATAAATGAAAGAAAGCAGTGACGATAAGACAAACCTGTGCTGTTTTCAGTGTGCATGCTGAAATCAACTAACATTGCAAGATTTGAATGGGACTCACCAGACAGCAGTGCAGAATTTACAACAACAGAGTCATGGTTTTTCCTGCATTGAAAATATTTTGGCAGCCACCAAAATGTATCTTTGTCCCAATAAATATTTATTTGATCATTTAATGTGACGATATCTTCCATGCTGCAGTACCGGTACCTGCACAGACGACAGCTCTGTGAAGAGCCTCAAAGGTTTCTATTTATGCAATTTTTGCAGTGTTGAGCTTTGTAGCCAATCACAGACAAAACTGTTGAATGTGTGAATGCAATGGCCAATCAGAGTTGTTACTACTATTACTAAACAAGTTACTAAGAATCTGCTCAACACTGCACAAAATGACAGTTTTTGTTTAGCGGAAGTTCTGCATGCTTGTGAATCCTTTAATTAAAACCAACAAAGTATAAACACAAGAGATTCATTACACAGCTTCATTGATTATAACAGGTGTTTTTGCAAAAGTGCAGCTTTGTGTACCTTGCGTTGTATTTGACAGCTTCAATGATTATAGCAGCGACCTTTGCTCGCTTTCTGTATATATTTTTTCATGCTGCCAACTATACTTAGCAAAGTTTCTGGATTTACAACCATATTTAAATGCGCAATTGAATCTGATTGACATAACCATAGCAATAAATGGAACAATACAATCTGATACTGTATGTCAAATGATCTGTGCATTAAGTCTTGGAGTGTAAGTGCAATATTGCCACTTTTTCTGTGTAATGTGTTACTTTGTTGTTAATTTTATTATTCAAATCATTTACTCAGTGACTTTTTACATGTAAATTTACTGATTTTTAAATATAAAATTGCAAATTGACTCTTGATCCGTGCAGACAGTGCTTATTTCATAAATAAATAGGATAAGTTACAGGGTTTTTCCTGGGTCAAAAATGGTCTTCGGTGGTGTCAGACATGGTCATCCACACAAACAGTAAAAAGTACCCTACCCAAGTGATCTGCGAGCCCAACACTGACAATAAAGTAGGCTACTCACCACTCTTACTGTAGTCCTTTGCAAAAAAAATAGATTTCATAGCTTTGTAAGAGAAGATGCTTCTTTGCTAGACCTGAAAATTATTTATTTTGGTATATATATAATAATAATAATTAATAATCAGTATTAAAAAGTAACATTAAAAAGTTAATTTAACTAATAGTCAAATTTTCTACCATATACAATTGAATGCACCAGGCTTGGTTCTGGTTTGACCTCACTCCAGTCTAAACTAACTGATTTTATAGGTAGGCCTAATTTACTACACATTGTCATTTAAATAACCTGAAAATACTGTGGATAATTAAGGCTAAATCTCACTAACCACTCTTGGGGTAAGCACACTTATGTTCACGTTCTCATTTCAGTGTTCTTCTGAGTAAATTATTTGTTATACTTATACACCGATTCAGACAGTGAAGTCTCGTGGGTTCAGTGCTGGACAGATCAGTTGTTTTCACGATTCATTCAAATGAATCTGTTCAAATGAGTTATGTCGCGAATCGGACATTAGCGGACGTGGACGAGTTGCGTGTGAATCGCATCGCAAGCGATTTGTCAACACGGAAAACACCATCACTGGATAGGATTTTTTTTCGTTTATTGAAATTGTGGTTTATGTCAGCTGCACGTGCGGGACGCCTGTCAGAGAAGATGAGGTGACGTTCTTTTTAGCACTATTCACAGCCAGCGGATATTCAGGAAAAAAAAATCTCTGAATGCATCAGTCTTCCGAACTTTTTTAGCGTCGTGCCCGTTAATTTAGATTATTATGTGCAGCAGTCATCTGCGTCATTCATAAATCATAATAACTGATCAAATAGGTCTTTGGCGGGACAAAAATTAGTTTTGGTGGCCACCAAAAAATGTTCAATGTAGGAAAAAAAACGCTGAGTTAAAATTACAAACTGTTTCTCTGCATTTATTTTGGATTTATTGTCAGTAATAATGGGCTCGCAGTTCACATGGGTAGGGAATTTTGTACTGTGTGTGTGGTTGGCCGTGTTCGTCCGCCACCACCAAAGACCTTTTTGACCCAGGAAAAACCCTGAGAGAACAAGCATTAAAAAAGGCATCTTTCCAAGTTAAATGGCTACATAATACTCCTTAAAGCACAAAGACTGGGAATAAAACTATATATGCACAGACTCTAAGGCACCCAAACCCTATATCTGCAAAATGTGAATGCATCAAAATTGAAACTAGCCCTCACAGAAATTCACAAACCCTTAACAAATGCAATTTCCTGCTCTATCTATAATATGTGTTCAGGGTATAATTTTACTTGCAGACATAATGAGTCAATAAAATGCATTGTGGTATGAGTAGTATTTCACCATGACAATAAAACCTTAGCAGCCAGACAGAGTAAATAACAATAAAACATTTCTACCCTTGACTAAAGGACACAGCATTCCCGTTTGACTTTAACTATACAACCACAGCCAAATCTTGGAATCAAGGTCTAAATCCCAGTAATTGACCATTAGGGGTTGCGAAATAGCAACACCTACCCCTTTTTTTTAACTATTCCTAGTAGCCCTGAAGGCATTAACTGGGCAGCATTAACAAGAACTAAACTAGTGTGCTCACTTCCGTTAATAGGCACCATATTAAGGTACATTAAAATGCCATTTTAAAAAGCTCTGACTTGACTGATTTAAACAATTCTATTTCTGGCAAGATGCTTTTTTTCACCGCAGAAAGCTATGCAGCTTGTCAAGGTTTTGTTTCCCAAAGGTAGACTATATTTTAGACCGCCAGCTGAGCTGTCGTCAACCCGTCATCAGCAAGAAAGGGCTGTTATGCTCTTTTTCTATATATCATGTTCCTTTAGCTTTCTAGTCTCAAAAATCACTTAGTAATCGGAACAAATGCATATAGGCATCCTGTTTAAATGAAGGAAAATAGATCCCAGGCACAGGAATTTCTATGAGAGGACAGTTGCTTTCAAATAAAATGGTTTCAGAGACACCGAACAGAAGGAAAATCTTACTGGACCACATGAGAAAAGGCTCCGCCCACAAATAGTGACATCATAACGTTAAAATAGCAAGTAAAGGTGAAATACTGGAACCATTATGGCCAAATCTACCCTCTGTTTATAGTTTTCTCATTTTTTGCCTTTATGCTCCTCCTTATTGCTTTTCTCTCATGTAAAAAGATTCATTCTGGTGGCCTAGCCTGCAAACTTTACCATTGTCAGTCAGCCTACATCTTTTTTACTGAGAATTAACATTCTATCCAGTGGTCTTACCTATAACTTAAAATTCATTATGGAGAAATCAATACAGTTTCAATACACAAATAAATAATAATAATAAAGCAGTGAATCATCACCATCCACCATCAACATTGTTGATTCACTGTGGGCAACTATGATGTAAAGGCCCACACATTTTGCATAGCTAATACAGACAGGCATTCATTTAACCTCACTTAGCTTGCAAAATATACATTATCCCCATATATATATATATCCATGACTAGATGAAGGAGAAGGTGGGTGAATAGAATGAGAGAGAAAGGGAGAGATATAGGAAGGGGGGGCATTAGTAAAACGGCTGAAAATGCAAATTTAAAATGTCACAGAACTTTGAAGAAATAAAAAATTTATAAAAAAAAATAAAATATTATATATATATATATTAGGGCTGGACGATTATGGCCTAAAATCAAAACCTTGATTAATTGAACATTTTACCTCGATTATGATTAATGAACGATTATTTATTTAAATTTTTTTCCCCTCATAGTTCACTGACAAGGTTTGTACTGTAAATATGATAAAGGTGGGATATTTTTTTTCCTACTGAAAGAGTGATCTGACATAACAGCTCACTATCAGCAGTTATTTTATCTATGGTTTGTAACATTTTTTACAGATTTCTGCTCGTTGTAAATCAGATACAGATCAATTAGCTCAGTACCAGTAAGTAATGAGAGCGATTGCGTGTGTGTATTAGTCATACTACCATCTCTCTATTAATTGTGAAGCTGTAGGTTGTAAATAGTTCCCTCAAAAGTAGAAAAATATATGCTATAATAAGTTTTGAGTTTCTAAGCTACTTTAGTGATAAATCACAGTCAGTGCTGACAACTAGTTTCTGCGTTCCTCTCTGCGCGCGCGATCTTCACGTTTTGCGCAGCTACTGTTTGTATGAGTGTTTGTGCCACAATGCAGCTGCGCGAGCACGGTAGCTCGAAATAATATACATCCAATCGTCTAAAATCGCTTGAATGTCCAAACTGGCAAACCTTAAAACAAATACAACAGATAAAGTTAGGTGAAGATGCAAGGTTAGAGGTTCTGAATTTCGGTTTCGATTACTTTTCGATTAATCGTCCAGCCCTAATATATATATATAAAAACACTCCTTATTTTGTACCATTTCCTTTTTTCGCTCTACCTTGTCTTACTTATTGGCCGTTTCTAGGCATTGCCACTATTCTACATGATTGGTAAAATTGTAATCTGTTCCAGTCATGCCAATAAAGCTTTTTCACTTTTGTTCTGACTTTAAGAGAGACAGATAGGGAAAGATGTGGACACCACTCAGACTGTTCTTGCGTTCGTCTAAATGAAAGATCAATTCCCTTCAGCAGTTCAAGTCTTTTCAGGTGGAAGAATGAATTACACTTCACTGAGATAAATGGGGATAGTGTTACTTTGTACCTCAGTAGACTCTCAGCAGCAAACGCAAGTTCCACTTTTGTGCAGCAGATCCTTTGAGACAGTATGCTTGATACTCTCTTAGATTGTTTTAAGAAGCTCCCTTTCTCTTTGTGGATCAAAGGTTCTCCCCTAAGGCATGACTGCAAAGGAGGGTGGGCACAGATACATGATGAAATCATTCAGCCCACTTACCCTACATTGATTTTAGTGCACATGCAACATTCCCAGTTAGAAAAGTCATTGGTCATCTAATGATGATAAAGAACATTAGACTGGAGGTTTAATACAGTGGTTCTCAACTGGTTTTGCTTCAGCAACCAACATAGAGGCTTAACCAACGTGATCTCATGGGAATACGTGTGTATTTTTGCATAAAATGTGGTTCTACCACACGAACATTTACTTACGTTTTCATACACACAAAAACGTACAATATTGACGTATTTACAGCAATAAAACGTAAATCATTTGTGTATCCAAGTGTGAATGTGTATGAATTCCCATGTATTAATATTAAAATCATGACATTAATGTTTTAAATCTGTTGTATTCAATTGTCATATCAATACATGTTTTAGCCACATGTATTCAATTTATTATAAATTTATTAAGTGCAGTTTAATTTTATCTACTTAATGTGAAATAACATTTCTGTTTGTGACTCGTTTTGGAGGATTACATAATGTTAAACAAGACTACACTTTGAAACCTTAAAATAAATAAAATTTCTGTAATTGTTTAACCATTTTGTAATATTTAGTTTGTTTTCTGTGCGACACAGATGGCGTTTTCTCTTATGCAGCAACCGACAATACAACCATAAGATACACCAAAACACAATATAAACTCACAAATCGCATTAATTTTATTTGTTCGCTGTACACAAATCTTTAGAATCCATATGTTTGCAAGGAACAAATCCAAATTCTGCCCTTTATCCGGCGATCTTTATCTTCATTCTCAGCAGCGACGTCACAGTCAAAGCCCGCGCTCGTTATGATTCAAGTTTGAAAGTTGTGCCCTCGAGAACCTTTACGACATGGTTTACGACACTGATATCGAACACTCATTGGTTCTCACCTGCTTCGTCACAGATTGCGACATGCCGTGTTTCAGTGGATTGACATTTGAAATGAGTGCGCGCCTTCACGGAGAGAAGTCGGATTCATATTTTCATGGATTAATAAATTAAATTGTCCCCTTTAAAAAAAAAACTCCACCAGAGAGGACTGCGACTGCAACTCATCATCATTTGAACTACTTTTGGTACCACTTTTGACATTTTCGCAATAAATAAATTATTGTGATTACGCTTGTTTGTCTGTTATTCTTTTATTTATAACAGTATAGTTTTAAGAAATGGTTATGGGTAGGTTTAGGGGTAGGTGTAGGATTAGTGGCTCAAAATATCGTTTTAATGTTATATTTTTACAAAAATTTTCATTTTCCCAAACATTTCTGTCCATTATATTTTATTCTTTTAACATTCTGTATAAAATGGGTATGTTTAGGTTCGGGATGGGGTTTAGAAATTATCTACAAAACGATAAAAGGGAAAGTATACATATATCTTTATGACATGAAAGTATAATGTATAATGAAGTATAATGATTAAAAAAGGGAAGAAGCTTGGATGTTAATCTTTGGATTTAACTCTTTCTCCGCCATTAAAGGATTAGTCCACTTTTAAGTAAACTTTTCCTGATAATTTACTCACCCCCATGTCATCCAAGATGTCCATGTCTTTCTTTCTTCAGTCGAAAAGAAATTAAAGTTTTTGATGAAAACATTCCAGGATTTTTTTCCATATAGTGGACTTGAATGGGCACCAAACAGTTGAAGGTCATAATTAGTTTCACTGCAGCTTCAAATTGTTCTACACGATCCCAGATCCCAACTAATTGTTATATACTAGCATATTGCATATACAAATTAATTCAAAACTTTGACCTGTGGAGGGCAGTAATACACTTAGCAGTGTCTACACTGCTGGAATTCTAATAAAGAAGAAGAAGAGAGCTAGTTCAAGATGAGCATTTCTGTTGAAAACTTATATAATTTTCAATTTTTTTCAGAAAATGAGCGATGGTTTCACTAGATAAGACCCTTATTTCTCATCTGGGATCGTGTAGAACAATTTGAAGCTGCAGTGAAGCTAATTTTGACCTTCAACTGTTTGGTGCCCATTCAAGTGTACTATATGGGAAAAAATCCTGGAATGTTTTCATCAAAAACTTTAATTTCTTTTCGACTGAAGAAAGAAAGACATGGACATCTTGGATGACATGGAGGTGAGTAAATTATCAGGAAAAGTTTATTTAAAAGTGAACTAATCTTTTAACAATTTTCCAGCAATCCATGTTTTCACTGTTATATGGTAGGGGGCGCTATTACACATCTTCTGAAAGAGTGCAGAATCTCTGGATCAAAACACAGGCGAAGAAGCAGCAGAAACATGCGATAGAAGTATTGCTTACACATGATTAAACATTAAACAGCACAAAAATCAAAACTGCCTAACATTACCAAATGAAATGTTGAGCCATGAAGAGGTACAGGACTGTGCAAGCTTTGGGGGTGTTGATGGACTCGATCTACTCAATCCGTTATGATCATCGTTATGAAGAAGTCTTTGACAGCCTTTTGTTCAAAATGTAGGCTAGCTTTTTTATGAATCTTACCCACATTCAAGTGTTGATAAAAAAAAGAAAAAAAGAATGCATGAAGCTAGAAATAAAATAGGATACATTTTGTTGTGTAAAAGCAGAGGCTATGTTCTTTCTTTTGATACTACATGTTCAGATATTCATAAAACAAAATGTTCTGCGGGCCATGAAAGTTTATAAATTAAAAAAAAACACAAAAAAAAAACCCTGGTGGGGAAAGAGTTAAAAATGAAAAATGAGCCTAATAGTCAGGCTCATGGAACTCTAAATATTTCCACAGAATTGCAACATATATTACACATTCCCAGCACCATGTGTGCTTGTTTATTAAATATTTTGGCCATTTGTATTATGCTTTAAGATGGCCATAAGCATGTAACACTCTTAGCTCCATTGATCAAATTTTACTATATTTTTAAGACCACAGATTTTTTCAATAATTCAAAGATAATGCAATTCAGCATACAGATGCACAACAGGATCTTCTTATTGACTGAAAAAAGCCTGAAAAAAAAAAAATGTAGATAATTGAGCCTTAAAATTATAATAAAACTCATCCTATGAAAACTACAGTGATCGAGTGTAGAGATTTTTTTATGCTAAACTGTGGAATTTATGACAATTCAGGCAGTGTACGGTTTTCCCAGCCATGTTTTTGGGTCAGCTTACACTTCTTGCGTTCTGCCATGTGGACAATGACCACAGCAGGATTCCCCCTCAGTGAGAGCACAGAATTGTGGGTCAGATTTCAGTCTTACATCCCTGCCAGCAACACTGTTACAAATTAAAGTCTCCTTGTGCTTGAAAAACTGACAAAACATTTGTGCTTCCTAACTATGCCTATAAAATGCTGTACAACAACCGATATTGAAGGCACACAAAGACTTTGCGTAAATCATAGCGATTGTGGAGATGGCAGAATGGAAAGTGAAAATCAGTCTTTTTATTCAGCCATGTTTATATGTTCGCATGCAAATCAGCCACAGTGAATAAATCAAAACTAGCCTTGCCAAATGTTCATGTAGTCATTTTGAATAAATAAATCTTCAATACCAGCACAGAGGATTAATTCCGACCTGGTTAATTTGTGATTTCAATCTTTTTCAAGACATTATTAGCCCTGTTTGCGATTGCATTAGTGTTCTTATTGGCACATCAGGTTCTGCCAAATGACTTGCATCCTTATGACACCTGATTAGGCAAACATGACTAATGCATTACACAGGCTTTCTTGTTTGCATTCTGCCAGAAACATAAATGCAAACGTAAACTCCAGCTTCCAAGATTGCAGAAAAGAAAAGACAGAGCCAAATGCTTTATGGCATGCACACATACAAAGCAAAGGAGTGAAAGAATTGCCAACAGACAGCCCTTATAAACCATGCTTCAATAAACCACTTCCTCCTCCCCATCTCCCCCTCACCCCCTTTGACTCACCAAACCGGGGGAAAATCAGCATTTATGGCCCAGTTCCTGTTTTGGACTGCTGCTCACAAGCCTCCCCCCCTCCCTCTCCCTTCATTCTATCTCTCCCTCCCTCTTCCGCTCCTTTCATGCCAGCATAGGAGGCAGTCTGGAGTTTCATGGCTACAGAGCCCTTTGTGCATCACCTATACAAGGTGGTATAATTTCTGCAGCGTCGTAAAACAATTACAGGGCCGTTCATGCTAGTCCCAAACTACAGTCTGCCTTGTGTTTCTTGAATGAGTGTTTTAAAACTGTACTGAAAGCACTGCTGTTGTCAAAGGTCGTATTTTAAGGAATAATTGGAAATAGGGCTGTGTATTGCCAAGAATCTGGCGATACGATACGTATCATGATACAGGGGTTACGATACGATATATTGTGATATATTGCGATACTGTAAGAAAGGCGATATATTGTGATATTTCTTGTTTTTTTTTTGAAAAAGTATGTAATTTTAGAAAAAATGGTCATAAAGAACACACCACCATATGCATAAAACCTTACAAACAACTTTATTTTATTGAATCAATACAGTATCATATGCATTTATATCACTAATCACTATTTTGTGCAATCTAAGGGAAAATAGTAAAGTGACTGCAGGATTCTTTAGGTGTATATGTTTTAAAGGTTCACACTATAGCAGTTTTTAATTTCTAGTGCATAGTCCATTTCATGACTGAATGTCTGTTTGGTTTAATACTGTAAAGCTGTTTGCTTTAAAGCAGTCTATTGTATAAAGTGCTATTTAAATTAACGTGTCTTCACTGAAGTGCTGAACAGAGCTGGTGCAAACATATCCACATCGCTATGATAATATGCTTTCTTTCTGCTGTCACCTCTGTCAATTTTGTTGTGTGTTTATTTTGTTACTGAGAGGAAAACGTGCAGTACATACTACATTTTCTATCGAACGACTCTCTCAGCAGCGCGGATGGCATCGGGATGTTAAGTGAGCTCTCAGATTCAATGCGTTTCCCGAGTTTTGGATTTTAACATGGACTATTTTGCAAACAAGTGACTTGTCGATCTCCTTAGTGGGTTCTTTATAGTTGAAGCCAAAATGAGTCCATATTTCAGCTCTGTATGTCGCGGGAGCGGAATAACTTTATCGTCTTGTGAGCTGGGTTTGCTAATGCTAACGCTAGTGATGCACCTCGCGCTCCTCCGGCTACGCGTCAGACTCAGTTTACGTTCTGAGAAAACGCTGACATCTAGCGGTTGGACGAATCTTGTAAGTAAGTAAGTAAGTAAGTAAGTAAATAAATAAATATCGATACAGTGTTTTTGAGAAACGATACAGTATCGCCAAACATAATATCGCGATATTCATGTGTATCGATATTTTCTTACACCCCTAATTGGAAAGGCTATCCATTATATGGCACACACACTATGATTGGAACTAGATTTTCCCCATTGCACTGAATACAATTCGCTAAATACACTAATCTATAAATGATTCTCAGAAGTTCACAGATGATTATAGTAAACACCTCTTGATTGGCTATTGTGTTCACGCACTCAAAAGATATGTCTGAGATTGACTACAATGATCAACGCACGGAAGTGTTTGAAAGTGGGAGCGGGAACATTAGACGCCTGCTTTCAAAGGTTCCCGTGTGTATCCGTGTAAGTGCTCGGTAAAGAATGTCATTGATGTCCATTTACAACATGTTTTTTAAGCTGATCTCAGACATATCTGATGAGCACGTGAACACAATGGCCAATCAGAGGTGTTTAAGAATCTGCTCAACAGCACTCGTAATACTAGGAGGAAATGCTGGTATCGTCACATTTTTTAAATTTCAGTACCGACTTGGTACCGAAGTAGGGCTGCACGATTAATCGCATGAGATTGTCATGCGTGTCTCGTCAGTAAAGCCGGTTCTGTGATTAGCGGTAAATGTCCATCACCTGCTTTCAAATGGAGCGGCACTTAATATATAGAGCCGTAGTTCGCGGACAAGCTACGCAATATTGCGTTCATAATCGCAGATGAATCGCCTTCGATAATGAACGCGATATTGCGTAGCTTGTCCGCGAACTACGGCTCTGTATATTAAGTGCCGCTCCATTTGAAAGCAGGTGATGGACATTTACCGCTAATCACAGAACCGGCTTTACTGACGAGACACGCATGACAATCGCATGCGATTAATCGTGCAGCCCTATACCGAAGTCTGTACTTTTGACAACACTAGTATGGATGCAGCAATATTACAGTTCTGGGGTGTGTTTCCCGAAGCCAACTATGGTCACAAGTTGTGTCGTTCCCTACACAATTCCACGGGACTTGCGACCATAGTTGCTTTTTGGAAACGCACCCCTGGCTCATAATAGAGAAATGGCCAATATTACATTTTGTCAAAGGGTGCGTCTCAATCAGCTCCCAAGCTCATAATCAGTATATCGTGTACACAGATTTGGGCACTGGTAAGGACAGTAACGGATGCTGACTCACTACACATTGGGACACTTATGACTCCATTTTCGGTGACGTGACAACGTCCTCATTTTACAACATAACTACTGGTTTTTATGAATAAAAGCAGAGCTGATATCATTCTGACATTACTTGTAATGTTATTCAAAGTACATTATGGTAAATACTTTGTTACATATACGTGCAACATTTCAGTTGTAAATAAATTATAAATGTTAGCTAGATTATGTTCATTATCTATCTAGCGATGTATGTTTATGCTGAAATATAATAAAATAATGTTTTTTATTATTTTTTTTAAAACATCTCCGTTAGATGTAGGGAGTTGGCTCACGTGATTTAAGCTTCGCGCTTCAGAACTTCCATTAAGGGAGCATAGTGAGCATCGATGCTCCCTGGTTTTCACGATGCATTGTGGGACTTTTTAGGGAAAGTTTCAGTGCCCTGGAAGGATTCTGCAATTGAGACAGCCCATAAAATGGCTGACTCCCTGATCAGTGCCCTGACTAATGAACTAGGGAGCAGATTGAGGACACACCCAATATAAATTGTGACAACTAAAATCAATAGTTTTAAATGTTACAGGTGAACAGGGATCACAATATTTTAATGTACAGTTTGAAAAATGGAAAATCTAAATGTAAAAATAAGTAAAATTTAAAATAAAATTTCCAATACAGTTATATTCAGATACCATTAAAAATTGAAAATAATAATAATAATAATAATAATAATTAAATAAATATGTAATGTAATACAGTCGGTTCAAGTTATTCAGTGCAATAACTTCAAATTCAATTTTGAGATAGCTTTAGGCTACGCACACACACACACACAACCCAGATCGCAGTGCAATAACTGGAGGTTAACGCTATTATAAATAAGGTCCAACATATTCACAGTGTGCCGTACTATGCACACAAGATATTCAAAAAGGTGAATTTTTACAAGCCACAAACATGTGACATGTTAAACGGGTCAAAGCATGAGCTGGCATCAGCCATGCCTTCACAGTTTAATGATATGTGCATGGTTAAAAGATCACTGCGAGTTCCTTCGCTGGGAAGAGATTTGACAGTCAGGCATGATGGGAAATAGAAATGTGTGACACTCACACTCCCAATTGGCAGAATTTATTCCACATGTAGGGGGAGACATATCATGCAATACAGCCAGAGAGACCCAATTATTTTAGCTCAGTGTGTGTGTATGTGTGGGTGTTTGTGTGTGTGTGCGCACTGTCGAACAAGAAAATGACACGATTGCAAGATGCTCACAGCTCACTATGCCAGTAATGAAATCATAGTTAATGACTGCTCATAAAATGTACAATCATTTCAAAAGATTACATTATAAAAGTGCAACCATGCATGGAGAGATACTTAGAAAGACTTGTTGGAAACCTGTTAAAAATGTAATGCACAAAGAGGCAGTAGTGCTCCCAAAACTGACATTTTTATCCAACAAATTGAAGCAGACAGCAATTCGCTGAGAAACAAAATGGACAGTTTCATAAATTCAGCAATTAACTTCAAGATAAAAAGACGATGCTTTGGGACAGAACCCACCAATCAGAAATACTTATCCATGTGTATACAAGTTGCTTCATTAATTTTGCTGTCACAAGTTAATCATCATCACTGACACATATATCCCAAATCATTGAGCATTTCACAAGTTAAACGTATAGACTTTAGGGACAGTAGCGCTCTGGCTCTTCAAAACAAAAAGGCACTTCCCCAATTTTGCCCCCACGTCTACAATTTCATAAATCATACTTTGTCAGAAAAAAAAATTCCTACGCTCCACAATTCCACTCTGCAGGGAGTCAGTTCATATCCATCCCAGGGATGGATCACTTCCCGTCAAGGGGAAAGAGGTCTGGCAAGCGCACAGAAGAATAGGGGTGGAAAGGAAGGCAGCCCCCACTGACATCTAAGCCATACCTTGCCTGAGGAGGGCTTAAACTCTATGGTTTTCTGTGCATATGCAAGATAAGACACTAACACAACCCTAACTCCTGCTCGGGCTGAGTCAATGAGCAGGACACAAAGTTAAAAGGCTTACAGAAGTCTCAGGAAAAGAGGCCTACAGGCAAACATGTTGACCTGATCATTATGGGACCACAAGAATGGAGAGCTGAGTGGCACTGATGAATGACCTATCAGCGTCAAAAACATTAAAGAGATCGAATAGCACTAAATATTGTCAATGATGTTTGGAATGCGTCTAAAAGATGATTTCATTCCATTTTTGGTCATTTATAGTAGTACTTCATTCAAAAGTTAAATTTATCTCATCTTTTACTCACCCTCATGCTGGTTATTTAAAAACCATGTGACTTTGCCTTTCACGAAACACAGGAGAAATGCACGAACTGGCCGATTTTTTTTTTCATGCACTTACAATAAATAGGCACTAGAGCATCCGGGGTTTAAAAAGGAAACAAAGCATCATAAAAGTGGTCTGTACGACTCAATCACTGAAAATGTTGACATCTGCTCTAGCTTATCTTGCATGTTAATGAGAGAACTAACAATGCCCAATTTGTGAATGAATCGTTCTTTTTGATCATTAATCTGGTTGACAGAGCCAGTGTCGCAAAATCATTTAAAAATCAAATCTGGTTCTCAAATTGCAGCTGTAAAAAGCCCATTGACATGAAGATTTTCAGTGAATAATGACTTTGATTTTTAGATGTTGTTCCTCACATGAAGGATATTTTATAGTACTTTGCGAGTCCCTTATGAAGCCTCCAGTCATCAGTCTCTGTAACTGCATGGAAATAAACAACCAGTACATTATTTTGTGTTCTCATGGAAGTCAGTGATACAGGTTTGGAATGACAAAAGGTTGAGTCAACTATGGAATTTTAATTTTGACATGGACAATAACATATTTCAAATCAGGAATAAAATCTGAAAATAAAGTAAACAAGCAGGCGATTGGCTCTTTTAACTGAAAGGCAGGACAGTTTTTAAACAGTTGGGTTCTGGAAGTAAAAACCCCATTCAAGGTTGTTAAGCAATGATATATGCTTTTGTTTAAGCTGTCAATCTGCAGTATTTCAACTAATTTTTAAATTCAATGCGGAATTCAATGCGAAAAATGATACCCATGAACCTGTAAAGAAATCTTCACCAGAGAACAGAAACAAGCAAATCATGCCAGAAAAACTCTTTAGCAGCTACTCAATCCTATGAAGCATTGGGAATGTTTCCTTACCTCATACTATTTAAAACATTGTATATAGATATGCATATTTTGCAATAACTTTAAAATATATTGTATATACTATAATCAATATCTTTAAATAAATAGTTTTATATATATACATTGTTTTTATTTCGAAAGTCATTTGCAAAGCTTAAGGACTGTAGTTCTTTCCCCATTGTCCCTCATTTCGCTTTTGTCTTTCTGTCCAATGTTCTAATACTGTTTTGCTTCAAATCAAGATTATAATGTTGTGATTCATCTCATAGCTGGTTGGTTTGGTTCATGGCTTATAACTCTTTAACTAAGACCTTTTTAAAAATCCCTATGGGGAAAAAAGACTAGGAAAAATACTTTGGGAAACCAAGGCAGCAAAGGTGAACAGAGCAGGTTATTGCTCTGTTGCAGGACAGTATATTTGTGGGACAATGTGGGACATTTTTTTTTTACATTAGTTGGAAAGCCTATTTGCCATGACGTCATGTTAATGTTTTAAATCGCCAAATAAGCTTTGTTAATTGTGACTGGCTCTGTGACTATCACTCAATTTGCCATAGGTTCAAGTGATACAATGTAATTTAGGCTACTATATGGGACATATTCAGTCTACTAAATATAATGAACTGAATAAAAAATAAATCACATTTTACACTAAAATAAATTTCCTTAAGTAGCAACTAGTTTATTTTCCTTTATCATTAGATTATTGATTATTGCAAACAACAAATGAGTTTTACCGGATTCAGTGCATCTTTAACTTGTATTTGTTGATTTTAATAAAGACACAGAACTCTCATTTCAAGGTAAAAACGTGCATCACTCTTTAACTATTTTTTTTAACAGCAATGTCTATCTCTTCAGGGAAAACCCAAGTGTGCTTAAACCCCACCCTCTCCATGTAATCAAATGGGATGCGAGCCAAACAAAAAAATCCAATTACATTTCAAAAAAAAATTTTCCAAAGATGGTTTCTGTCATTTTAGGTAGTTCTCATCATGCAGAGCTATGTTCAAGTGTTTGTTTTCCGAATAAGTTTGGTTTTAGTTTTTTGATGCTATCAAAAAGGGATGTAACATCATGGTTTACAGCTGTGCTTGCGATTGACTCTCTAAATGACTTAATCAGCAACGACTGATATTTTGGCTTAATTTTTCTACAGTGGAAGGAAGCGGAGATGCACTGTCCAACTTTTTTACAGTCTATGGGAAAACCAGTCAAAACAACATGCCTAGAGCACCTCCTATTGGTCATTATATAAAACACAAAGGAAAAACTTGCATGTGATATTGCTTAATAACTTAACAGCTTTAACAGAAATATACACAAGCTTAATAGCAAACACAAGCTTATCCTGATAAAAGTGGAAAGTTGGATCTGGCAGGTTTAATCAGACAGTTATCCAGTACGTGTCTAGAAGAAGTCCTGGCTGGTGTAGCTGTATTTAACGTCTTTTGATGAGGTCCACACTGGTTCCTTTGACAGTCCACATAGTTGTCATCAGCAGGGAAAAAAACCCTCTCTACGAAAGCATTGGTTCATCATTTTCCCACTCTAGCTAGAACATGACAGCTGCGCAAATGGATTTTTAAACACCAAACGCATTTTTAACTATTACAAAAACCACCCTTTCGGGACTGTCCTGCAAAATGTGACACAGGTGGCCATCCTACAAGGCGGCTGAAAAAGAGGACCAGCACAGTTGAGTGTTACATTTCTCTCATTCATATATTTATGAGTGGACTGTCTCTGTTATGAGTGGACTGTCTCTGTTTTGCAGTCTCTTTTCAGTAGGTAACACCCTAGCAACACCGTGAAAAAACACTCAGAACACCTTAGCAATAGATGAAGACAAATACTGGGAAGGATTTCAGTCCAACTCTTGACTCACAGCAGCTAGTTTTTCCACAAGAAAGCACTACTCACTTGTTTGTTTCTAATATCTCAATTAACATATAGGAGCATCCTTTACGAATCTGACAACAATGAATTTTGCAGCAAGAATGCCACCTCAGAGTTTATATTACAGAGAATGAAGGACTATTTTCTCCATATAACACCAGAGAGCATAGATGAAGCTGTATGGGGCTGCTGCAGTAAAAACACAAGAAGGATGGTGTTATTTTAAGCTCTTCCAGCAATTGGGCTCAAGTGTACTGTCAAATCTAGCAAATTCAGAGACATACTGACATGGTCCACTGATGTAATGATGATACAATCTTGTTTTATCATTTCCTCTTTATATCCTCACCAATAAAAAGGCTAGATAAATTCAGTACATACAAAAATACATCACACACATTCTTCACTCCCTCATCACCTAGTGTGGGCAGATGTTTACCCTAGTATCTGAATGGGATGCCTAATTGACGCAAGATTGTCAGCCAAATGTTTGTGTCCCTGGCTAAAAGACTAGAAACACCAACGTTTTGCACTGCAAAGTAGAAGATGGCGACTTGTCACAAACCAAAATCCAGACATTTATATGTTTTTGAGAGTATAACTGGCATAGATGGGTGCAGGTGAAATAAACGTCCATGTTCCACTCCATTTATTTGGGTTTGTTGCCCCCCTATTCCTGCGCTAGCACAAAATATCAGGTTTCCAAGGCTACACAGCATGCCTGCTAATCATGGCTGTTCGCTCCCTTTATCCCAGCCCAAAAAAAAAAACACTTTTCACCTTTGTTTAAATGTCTAGATAGCTATGATTTCTGAAATTGGGAAACATCCACAAAAGCACCAATTGAAAGACCTTAAAAGTGATAGTTGACCCAAAAATTGTAATTCTGTCATCACTTACTAACCCTCAAGTCACTCCAAACCAGTAAGACTTTCTTTCTTCACACAAGAAGATACAATGAAAGTCAATTACGTACAATGTTGTTTGCCTTTCACATTATTTTTGTGTGTGTGTGTTATAGAATAAAGAAAGTCAGGTTTGGAAAGACTTGATAAAATTTTTGGTGAACTATCATAAGGCTTTTTGTCCAGCAACATCTAGGA
>RJVU01042551.1:791641-825363 GCA_003731715.1 Anabarilius grahami
AAAAAAAAAAAAAAAAAGTAAATAAATAAATCACATTCTGCATTACTGTGAGAAAGGCACAAGGAAGCACATAACCCCGTGAGAGACAGGGAGGCAACATGTGTAATCTACAACAGCTGTGAAAGGGGTAACATCGAATACTACCAAGGCTTCAAACACAAAACAAGGAGAGAGAGAGAGAGAAGGGACTTACTGCCACAGAACACACCCTACTAGAGTAAAGAGTTTTGGAGAACTCAGTGAGTGTGTGAGCAGCTGTTCCTTTCAGGGCAGGATGGTGAGACTGTTGGTATTAAACTGTCAAACACAAGCCCGTCTGTGCGCAAGGTTTCCCTCTAACTTCCCCTCGGCTCGTCTTGACACCGGCTAACACTGATCAAAGCCCTGAGGAGGGAGAGGCGGGGGAGAGGGGGGTGGCGTAGCCTCCCGGGACCCCAAATAATAAGCCTGACTGTTTACCTTACAAGCGCACCATAAATTCTAAGTCTAAGAAAGCAGGTTTCTGTATCCATCCCCTCCACGGAGAGTCCTGTTGTGAATTATCTTCCGAGTACGCAGAAGGCCACATAGGGTGTTTGATACCGACGTCTATTTTTCACGGCGTTCAAGAAAACGTAAATATTCAAAGTGTTTTTTCATCACCGTTTTGACTTATTCTGGGTCTAATGAGGACTAAAATTTCACAAAAGTAGTCATTTGACGTTCAAATTTCAAGAGAAATCCTGTTCCAGGTGTCATTAACATAAAGTATGTACATCTATCTACATTAACTTAAGTGATTTAAACCCTCTTCCCTGAGTTCATTCTGAAGCAAACACTTTGGATCCATTATAAACAAAGCTGCAGACCTCAGGAAGTACTTAGACTACTAATTCGTCAAAACGCAAAAACATTTTAGGTATATATATGTCGAAGGCGGTGTTTGGTAGGATCTCTAAAAGCTGGTGTCATAAGGCAGGATTTATTAGAGGTTAAGTATCCCCCTGCTGCTTTTACATTTTTTTTTCAGCAGCCCTTGGAAGACATTTGCCAAAGAAAAGGGGAGAGGGGCTAGAAGTTCAAGCAAACCCACATTTAGTGTGCGTCTTGTCATCGAAGAGCTTCAGGAGCATGTTTCGAGTGGTTTCCAAATTAGGTCCGGCCCTAGATTTACAGTCTGTTTTAATGTTTTGAGAAAATAAATATAGCGGGGGAGATTTTCACCACACTGTCACCAGCACACGCATACAGCCCGAGAGCTGATCTGAAGCACACATCCCTTTCAGATCTTACGTAAACATAACGACTCTGTGGCATAAATCAAACCTGCGGCGGCGGGCATAGTACGAAACCTATAACGCAAAGGAATGAGGGAAATATTAGCATACATTTGAAGCCATGCATCTTGAGCTGTCCACAGAAGCAAAATAAACTTAAGTCCTTCTGTGCAATTTTCCAATCTCTGTGGCTTGACTTCTCACCGCAGCAATAAAACACAGTCTTAGAAAGCTTCAAAATGTTAAATCAAAACAATTTAGATAAACCACAATTCTGTCATGAGAGGATGCATGCGACTGTACATTTCTGTGACTTGCATGATTAAAAATCCACTTATCTTTGTGACGTATATGCACAATTTGCGCTAAAAACACCCCATGCAATAGTTGGCTGGAACAAAGAAGATCTAACAACTGTTCTCAATAAAGTGCAAACGCTCGCCTCAAATGGTGTGTAATGACAGTGACTTTCTCCAGCATTTCCCCCTGCACGTCACAGCAAACTTAGCTTAAACACTTCAGGCGAGGGGAGGAAACCAGCAAATATTTTAATTAATTCCTTCCAAGGCTTTCATCAACCGCTACTCCTACATTCCTCCTTTCAGACCACCAGACGCTTTTATTCCCCCTCTCTCTCTCTCTCTCTGTCTCTCACACACACATACTGTCCTGTTGTTGGTGTTGTCTAATAATAGTATATGTGAACTATAATAACTATGGGAAACCGGGAAACGTTGTAACACCATGAGAATGAGTTACAGGGGTTGAAATCACTTTCATACATGCCCAACAACCTTCTGAGGTGATTGTAGAAGACTGTAAATAACAGAAAACAATTTGGCGGTAACCGTTTAATAAACTTAAATGACATAACTGGTATTATCTGAATCAGTAGGTTCTCATGTTTGACATATAACAGCCACAGATCTACATGTTTGAAAATAAAGAAATAAATACCATGTCTAACCAGACGGGGAGGGTTGTAACACTTTCCATGTACTTACTGGACCCACAAAAACAGCACAATATGGGAGAGTGTAAAGGGATACATTTTTACATAGCCTATTACCTGTATACCATTTAAATTGAGGACTAGGGAATAAAAAGTTGAGTATTATTTCAAATTATGAGACAAACAACGCAAAAAAATAAAAATATGTTTTTAAAACTCCGGTCTCATTTTTCATTACGACGCGACAATAAAGCGTTTTATTCAGTTTGCTCTGACCAAAATGTTCATTTGAACTTAGGCTTCACATGTTCAACCATGATACATACACTGTCAGAGATTAGAAAATCCTTAAAATTTCCATAAGAATACAATACAATATTTCTAGAGCATTATTCTGGAAACATTTTATAAGTTGTCGCGCGCTCATTACCGCGCGTTGTCAATGGTAACAGAAAGAGACAAACAAGTCATCCACATTTATTCAAGTAAACACACATGAACGCAAAATATTTATTGTTAAAAATACTTATTTATGCATCGCTGATTTCTAGCACTTTTTGTCCCTGCAGCGCTACAGTAGACCATCAGACAAGGTCTGCAAGCATCAAGGTGCATTCAGTCTGGATCACACATCATCCCAGCTTTTCTATTCAAAAGAATCCACAATTATAATAAATCGCTTCACATACCTCTTTTTGGTCTCGGGAAACTTTCGTGTAGATGAAACACGACTTTCTCCACAAAATGCTGAATGTTGCTGTGCTCCGGTCCGCGGACAAACACCATCCAGTCGTGCGTAAAACCTTCCACGGTGGGTTTCTTTCGGACCTGGGCACGATGACCGAGTTCCAGCTTCACCTGAACGGCACCCTAAAACACCCAAATGTTCACCTTATAATGATGTCGCCAATTATTAAGTATAAAAGAACAGTGTGATCTGAGTGTGTGCGTGTTAAAACCACTCTATAGCCGCACAAATGTAAAGCAAAATAATTATTAATGTCGAATCATAAGTTTCTGGTATGTTATTTAACCTTAACATACCAGAATAAATGACAGAAACGAAGCATTCTGTCAGATTTCTGAATATTTGTTATTGAATGCCCTCCTTTTGTTTGAAATCTTTCAAGCGCATCACTTTTGCAGACATGCACTAATACACTGGAAACGCACAACTCCACTAGTTCTTCTGTACTCCAGTATTCCGATGGAAATATGGCTGGAAAAGCCTATATGCGTCTTTCCAAACCAGACGAAAACGAACAGAGGCACTGGAGATCCAAAACATCGCACCGATATAACAGGTAAAGCCCTACTCACCGAACTGGCCATTGTTGAGGCCACGGGATAATGCTATTTCATGGAGAATTTGGTTTAAATAAGGACACCGAGGACTGTAGACGCCCGATGGCGGACATGGTCTTTTAATTGAGCTCTGAGTTTTCAAAGGCTGAGGAGTAAAGTGAGACGCATGCGCGTGAGTGTCAGCGCGTGCACTCGAGTCGCAGTCGGTGCGCTGCACGAGACGAGCCAATGGCAGCGCGAGCGAGCGAAGTGCCACTATTAACCCGTGTAAAACCACGTTTCCAGTGCTCAACAACACAGTTATTTATTACTTGCACTGTACTAAACATGTTAGATTTATCTCCTGTTTGCGTAGCTTATATTTTCTATATTGTGAAGCAGCTCGTATATTATGCTCTTCGACTGTTTAACTACTAATACCAAGTTAATTTTTCAATAAAATGTGTCACTGTGTATAAACTAAACTAATATAATATAATTCATATTGGATTAAACTGTTCTTGTTTCACAATGTGTGCATTAAAAAAAAAAAAAAAAAAAATGCTACTTAAACACCTTTTCATTTATGAACTGTTATTTCACAACATTCAGTCAAAATGATATTATAAATTAAAAGACATACATCTAGTTTTACAGTTAAAAGATCCTATGGTTAAAATTATTTTTAGGAAAAAAAAAATGTATAATGTTATAATGCATATAGTTGTTAAAAAATAAATTAATATAATCAATCATATAAAATAATTTAGTAAATAATACAGCCACATTTAGTCACTATGGATGGACACCTGCGTGTAAGAGATGTGTATACAGGTAATGTTTAGCCTATATGTTTAACATAATTCATAAAATGCTCCGGCATTTGATAAATCTGTTGTTGTCATTTGTATTTTAGATTAACAATTAAGTACTAGTACTTCTAAAGGTAAAACTGTGAGTGCCATAAACTAAATGTCATGGTTTTGCAGTTAAAATGTTAAGAAATAATAACTCTGACATTAACGTAACGCTTTTTTGCTGTTTGGTCCTCCATGCGCACCGTAGAAGCATGTTGCGGCTCGGAGGGTTTCACGAAAAAGTTAGCAAAGTGCATCTTAACCTCAGAGGAATATAGGAGTTCTCTGGGTAAGAATATCATGTATGTCACATCAGCCTGCATGTTTATGTGACGCCAGCATTATTAACTTAGTTACAGAATGATTCAGTGAAACTGACAGCTGCTCGTTAGCGCCTTTCCTGTATTACAGCAATATACAAACAGCAACGTTTCTTCCATTGCTAAATACATATTTGGAATTGAATAACAATATTCCATCTCACAATTTCGGAGTTAAATGAATATCCGCAGCTAGCTAACCTTACAAAACGTACTGTGGTGGTACTATGGTAATACCATGGTATTGAATGATTGCTTTATTCATGTAAAATGGTGTTTACAAGGCGATTCGATATACGTGGGGCTGTTACTGTGATACATGTCCATTGTGGTAGTACCATGGTATCATTTGAAAACTGACATATTGTAGTCTAGCCAGTGACTTAAACACAGCATCACTTAAACAATGAAGCATTATTGTGGACACACAAGCAGTGCAGAGCAAGCAGTCCAGAGCTGAAGCTTTTGTGCATTTGGACAAGTAACCACAGGCTGGAAATCCCTGGAATATTTTTAATTCTCTGCTTTGCTGACAAAAGCTTGTGTGAAATAATGATATGATAAAACAAACAACTGGTTTGTCGACATTTGTGTACAAACCTCTACCTATAAAAAGGATGACAATGTTCAAATTTGAGTCAAACAGGACTAAACATTGTTTCATTTTCTCAATGCATTTTTTTATCATCTGCCAATACTGAATGCACATAATTCTCAAACTAAGAAGCTTAAACGAATCATTCTTGGTTTGTTCTGAAGATATTTAGATTTTGTCTCCAAATTATCACCCAGTTACAATCTACAACAACATAAAATCCACATTTATAGTAATAAAGTAGCACTTGAACTTGTAAACTAAATGGACGCAAGTCAATGAACTTCGATTCTTACCTGATTTGCCCAAGCCGCTCTTTGCTGTCAGTAGAGCTGCTGTAGTAAAACTGTTACGCTGTATGGAAACACAGCAGGTATTTCATCACGCACACGCAGCACTTGTCAGATATCAGTCCCATGAGGGGAGGGGCAGCATTTTAGGGCTTGCATTGTCTGTCTTTCTCCCATGTGCCATGGTATAAACCTCAATCTCCAGTGGCCATCAGCCAGTGTCAGTCAAATGAACGGCTGGTAATCCCATTACCCTACGCCGGGAGTCCATATGAGACAACATATGAGACGCCAAAGTCGGCGGTTCGCAACTGGACAGACATTGAAGCTTTGGCAGAAGTCACTTGTGAATAATGCATCCCATTGATGTGGTTGCCAGTGCCATCTGTCAGATGGTTGTATCTTCTGAGTTTAGATGCAAGCAGACTATATGTCTCAGGCCTTTATTTAATTTCACCTTAGATTACATTAGTTTGAAGTGGTGTTGGGTTATTCTAACTTCAGTCTGTCTAATAGTATCGCCCTGAAGGCGGTTTTTGTCCCATTGCACCTGTTTGGCGTGGTTGATCTCTTGACACCTGTGATCTGAGTGATAAGGCATTAAGATGAAATGGACACATGGCTGTTCTTTTCTTTTTTTAAAAGATGATGTTAGTTTGTATGTCATTTTCTTCATTTCAGGAAATGAGGGTTGATCCTAAATATGTCAACTTAGTTTTTATGACTTCATTTTTTCATCTTATGACTTGATTTGCAGTTGCATATTGACATTTAAGAAATTCTGTTCCTTCTAATTTTGAGTCTTAAATTCAATAAGAAGTCATAGGTACCATTCAAAAGTTTGGGGTCATTAAGATTATTTTTATTTTGAAAGAAATATATATTATTATTCAGAAAGAATGCATTGAATTGGTCAAAATTTACAGTAAATACATTTTTTAATGTTAAAAATGATTTCCGTTCTTTTGAACTTTCTATTCATCAAAGGATCCTGAAAAAAATGTATCACGGTTTCCACAAAAATATTAAGCAGCACAACTGTTTTCAACATTGACATTAATAACAATGTTTATTGAGCAGCAAATCAACCTATCAGAATGATTTGTGTCATGTGACACTGAAGACTGGAGTAATGATGCTGAAAATTCAGATTTAACATCACAGGAATAAATTACATTGTAAAATATATTGCAATAGAAAACCATTATTTTAAATTGTAATATTTCACAATATTACTGTTTTTACTGTATTTGTTGAGCATAGGAAATTTCTGTAACATTTTACAATAAGGTTTCATTAGTTAACATTAGTTAACTACTTTGGTTAACATGAACTAAGAATTAATACTTACATACTTATACTACAGCATTTATTAATCTTAGTTAATGTTAATTTCAACATTTTCTAATACATTACTAAAATCAAATGTTGTATGTGTTAACATTAGCTAATGCACAGTGAACTTACACGAACAAACATTAAACAGCTGGATTTTTATTTACTAACATTAACAAAGATTAATAAATGCTGTACAAATGTATTTCTCATTGTTAGTTCATGTTAGTTAATACATTAATGTTAACAAATGAGACCTTATTGTAAAGTGTTACCGAAATGTCTTTCAAAAACATTAAAGGTGCAATATGTAAGATTTCTGTCTGCTAGAGGTCGCTAGAGGCCTATTCAAAACAAAGGCGTAGCTTGATGATGGGAAGTTTGAGCGAGGAATCTTGGGACATGTGGTCTTCACCTTAACGGCCGGTGGAAAACAATTGGGATAGGACTCAGGAAGAAATCATGTTCATGGATGCGATTATTAACGTTACTGTAGTATGAAGCAGAGCAGGACCGAGTGTTGTGGGAGCTGAACGAGGCCGCTGGAGCGACTGCGCAACACATGTCGCGAGCAGCAGAACTTTTATTATGCCACAGTCACTGGCGCCGCTTCCGCTTTTCCGGTCATGAGTTTGAGGTGGTAAAGACTCTGTTTATCATATTAAAATTCATTTGAGAGTGTTGAAAATGATGTTATAATGTTCGCTTGGTGGCTGCTGTGAGACACTGTTGCAAACTGCAGTAAGCTAGATCGATTTTAGAATATCATATTAATAAATGATGGCTTGTGTTGATAAATGGCATGCAATTAATTTTAAAACGTATTGTATGATGGAGAAAATTCTGTATTACTGTTACTAAAAATAAAGCTGCATCTGATTATGCTATGTTAGCTACTTGACAAAATAGTGTTTTTCTCTGAGGCATGGTACTCGCGGAAAATCAAGAAAATTCTATTTAAATAGAATAAACGTGTTGAGCTATACAACAATAAATAGTTTTCTGTCTATAAATATATCAAAACCGTTGTTCCCTTGCCTATTAAAACATGTAATATTAAAGCATCTTTGGTGTTTCCATGGTTTCTACAAAATAAAACCGGAAACCGAGGGTAACGCAATTGAGAGGCGGTGACTCACACCTGGTTAAAATTGCAATTTTCTCACGATTTACAAATAGTTGCAAACATTTGGGATAATGTAAGTACTCAAGTGAACAAAATATATAACACTGGCCTAGTGGTTTTTGGATTTTTTACTGCAAAATTCTTACATATTGCACCTTTAAAGAAGTCTTGCCAAACTCGAACTTATGTGTAGTGTCCTTTTTTATATTGTCAATGCACATTCTTGAACTTGTGCACCATTCATCAGAAATGAAATGATTATTGTGAAGAAATCTTTGGCTTCCTAATTTATCAATATGATAATTTGTTTTATTTTCAAGTAGCATCATCGATCCCTTTTACTTTTTCAACACCTCCTCTCCATTCACCTGCCATCAGACAATTGTTCCACTAGCCAATCAAATCCTGTTAGATTTTGTTTTTGTCATTGAATGTCCTGTTTCACTCAAAAATGTCTCATTTTGCAAGTAAAATGGGCTGTGAATGCCTTTTTATGGTGACTAAATTAAATTTTCCATATGATGTTTGTTTTTAGTATGGGGCATCATTCATGATTTCTGGAGATGACAGAAACTTTGAAGACAAGGTTTGAGTTCCCCAGCTCCCTCATTCAAGCTCAGGTAAAGCACTCAAACAAGACAGATTATTTAAATATTTAGAGGTTCCACAGTAATTTCACTAAAATGCTTATCTGTCCTGCCTAATGTGTCTGGCCTGTAGAAATCCATTAATGTAAATGTTTAATTTTGATAATCTTGTTTATTTTGCTGAAAGCATGTGAAGAACCAGATTTATTGCCTTTTGGCTTTTTAATTCTAGGCTGTGAGGACACTGGTCACTGCAGTGTTGAAAGAGAAAGGCCAAAATGAAAGGATTTGTCAGACTTCCACTAAAGTAAGTCGTCACGATCATTCTTGCATGTACATTAGGGGTCATATCACATCCTCCAGTTAATTTTTTAGCTAACTAATGAGCTATATGGACATTGAATGTCTTTTCTGAGGTAAATGTAACATGACATGATATTGTTTACTAGCTGTTTTATTGACATCTTTCTATGGTTGAAACATTTGAGACATGAGACATTTCAGTTTCTTTTGATTCATTCATGTTTATGTTGTGCTATAACTAGTATCAAAGAGAAAGAGATGATCATTTCATGCCGCTTGAATTGTGAATTTAAATGTGGGCTATGATGTTTTTTGCAGATTTATTACAAAGCATGAAATACTATGGAGTACGAAAAAGTTTTGAGTTGGAAAATTATAGTAGTTTAGTTTTACACCGATGTATCGGTCAATAATTGCTATCAGCTGATAAAAGCAATCATTTTCACTATTATACATCTTTGTCATGAAATGGCCCATTTAAAGTAAATATGTGCCTTCTAGCATTCTCTCTTAAATTTTATGCTTGAGTAGAATGGTTTGCATATTGAACTTGTTTTCCATACCAACAGGGGCAAGCGCTGGAGTCTCTGTGGGAGCAGTGCAGCAGTGATAGTACTGTCGTCCGCTCTGCCTGCTGTAATGCTTTGGTGCTACTCGTGGAACAGGGGCATGCAGATCTGCCGTATGTGCTCAACACCACCCTTAACCTCCTGCCCTCGGCACGGTATGCAAACGTCCACTGCTGTTAGACATGCATCTTGCTCTCACAAACTAATGCAGATTGTCATGCCTTGTCATCCACAATTTAAAAAAGCTCCATGTGAACTTCATCGGCTGATATACTGACTTGATGCAGTTTCTTTGGCCCTGTTTACACCTGGCATTAAGAAGCGTTTTCATCGATCGGATTACAAATGGACTGCGCTAAAAACAGGTGTAAACGGGTTCTAAAACGTTTTGAGTTTGTCCACTTTCGACTACTTCCAGAGGTAGTTGAAAACGCATTTGACCAAATTGCTTTCATAATGTAGACGCTAATGTGGTCGAATGTGTCTGAACAACTACAAAAGACCACCTCAGCGTCTACTGACCTAATGCGTAGTCATTATAGGAAGTGCACTAGCCAGATGGGATTTAAATTTGTCGGCTGAAGATCTAAGTTTGATTTGAAGACGAAAAACCTACCAAGCGCAATGTTCTCTCACCATTTCTGATTTCTAACACACACTCACAGCGGTTCGGTGTGGTCTTATGGCTATCAGCGCAGAAACTAAAGCTTCTGCTCCCCGTATGTTTTTTCGTCGTCTCCTTTTATGTTCATATGTAAATTGCGTGAGTTTATTTCATCCATTAGATCGTAAGATTTGAAAAAGCTCATACATTTACCTGGCCTTAGAACCTCTCCTCAAAGAAATCAGGACAGAAGTGGTTGAAAGTGGACAAAAGAGACAGATTAAAACACCAGGTGTAAACGGGAATGTGTCTCACCTATCTACTTGTGATCCGATTGACCAAACACATTTTCATACTAGGTGTAAACAGGGCCTTTGACACATTAAGAAGCGTTTTCGTCAATCCGATCACAAGGATTAGCTCAATAATAACTTTGTCCTAGAGCTGCTGTTAAGCCAAAACAATCTCTGTCCATCAATTTTCCTATTATCACCGTGAAGCTGCTTTGAAACAATCTGGTCTGTATTTTAAAAAGCGCTATATAAATGACTTGTGGCTTCAGGTGCATTTCCCAGCCTGTCAAGCCCTGAGGGGATCTTCATCCTCAGGCACCTGTCCCTTCTCTTAACTCTGGAATTTGTCTTTGAAAGAGTTTTTTACGTTTAAACAGAGACCAATTACACATCAGAGCATCAGATTAAAAGACATGAGTAATTTCAATGTTAAAATACTCTCTCCACACCCAGTTCAGTAAGTAAAGACAACTATGTGTTGTATAACACACTGCTCCGGGTGTGTGTTCACTGCTGTGTGTGTGCACTTGGATGGGTTAAATGCAGAGCACAAATTCCGAGTATGGGTCACCATACTTGGCCACATGTCACTTCACTTCACTATAATGTATTTATTTATATATTTTTTTTTTTACAAAATTATAATGTAATAATGTATTTATAGGCTTTTGATGCTGTAGCTCTGTACATTTAAACAGTACATTTATAGGTTAGAGATCTGGGTCACACTTTAGATTACTGTCCAATTCTCTTTATTAACTAACTATTAACTACGACTTTTGCCTCAATAAACTCCTAATTACTGCTTATTAATAGTTAGAAAGGTAGTGTTTAAGTTTAGGTATTAGGTAGGATTAAGGGATGTAGAATGTGATCATGCAGAATAAGACATTAATATGTGTTTTATAAGTACTAATAAACAGCCAATATCCTAGTAATATGCATACTAATAAGCAACAAATTAATAGTGAGAATTGGACCCTAAAGTAAAGTGTCACCGAGATCTGTATTTGCCATTTGTGTAAAACAAACTAGCAAATGTGGAAACAAAAATCTTTTATTAATTTATTTACTAAAACAAGAACAGCACAGGCATAAAAATGCTGAGAAATTAGCATATTTTTGGTTTTACTGTTTTAAAGTGTTTATGCATTCAAGCTCTTGAAAATTCTGTAATTTTGCTATCATTACCATGAGGTGTTTCCAAAATCACGCTGACAACTATGTACTTACAGTCCTAAAAGTGCTTAATGGTAGGTGATTATTGTGTTGATCACATGGAGGTGGGCAAATTGTTAACACCATTGGTTTTGTAGATGTGATGCAAATTACCACAGAAGAGCATTTTTAAAAAGTAACCGTTGTAGTCAAGACCTCAAGAAATTTTGAAATGAGAAAAGAAGCTATTTTCTTTTCTGTGTTGACATACAGTACACTACCATTCTGAAGTTTGGTGTCGGTACGATTTTTCGTCTTGTATAGTCACCAAGTCTGCTCACCAAGTAACATTATGAAATATTATGACAATTTCGATTTGAATATACATTATAGTAATGTAGTTATTTTAAATATTAATGAAATTGTGAATGTAATTTATTCCAGTGATGGCAAAGGTGAAATGTCAGCATCATTACTCCAGTTTTCAGTGTCACGTGATCCTTCAGAAGTCATTCTAATATGCTGATTTGCTGCTCAAGAAACATTTATTATTATTATTATTAATGTTGAAAACAGCTGTGTACAATTTTTTTCAGGATTCTTTGATGAATACAAAAGTTAAATAGAAACATTATGAATGTCTTGACTGTCACCTTTGATTAATTTAATGCATCCTTGCTGAATAAAAGTATTAATTATTACTGACCCCAAACCTTTGGATGGTAGTGTATAATGTTACAAAAGCTTTCTATTTCAGACAAATGCTGTTCTTTGAACTTTCTATTCATCAAAGAATCCTGAAAAAAATTGTTTTCAACTTGTACCTATTGATTCCCGACCCGGATCCGCACTGCAAATGACAATGTAAATATTATTCCACCTGTTACATCAAATATTAGCGGTTCACCCGTCAGGTACCCACCCGTGTGCAGGACTCTGGTTCAGCTGACAAAAAGGTTGGGCAATCCCTGCATTGCATGTAAATATGAAATGACGTGAATTTGTATATTTAATGTGTTTGAAAGACGAAAGCCTTCCAGGGACAGTAATACATGGTTGAATGACTCACTGAGTGATAATTCAAATAAAAATTAATGTCTTCATCAGGAGCCGATAAGATATGCAATGTTGCAATGTTGAGAAAACACTTCTTAAAAGTGAAATGGTTTCTGTAAATCCAGTGATAGTCACATGACTAGTGGCTGGTCTGTGTGTGCAATTCCACAAGTCTGGAAGACCTTCTGAACATATATAAGTAGTAGACTTTTATAGAAAGGAAAATGTAAAAGATAAAAAGTAGTAGGGAGAATCAATGAATTATAAATAATTTACTACCATTTTGAGAATAATATCATGTAATCAATAAACTGTAGTCTGATTACGAGTTTTTTTGAAGCATAATGTAATCTAATTTTTGGAATCTGATTTACATGTACTCTAGATTGATTGATTGATTGATTGATTGATTGATTGATTGATTGATTGATTGATTGATTGATTGATTGATTGATTGGAAGTTTGGGTCATTTTCTCGTTCATTTGAGTGGCGTTAAATGTTATCATTTTAACAGCCAAATTCCCCGAACACATCCACCAATGCAATCTTGATCATATTCCGAATTAGGAAATCATTACAATGCAGCCAAAGATAATTTATGAGAAACATAAATGATTACTTTACTTTCTGAGTCAATCAAATTGCTCTAGGAATACGTTTTTTTAGTGTTTTTTTAGATTGGCTTATTAATTGATTAATAATAACTTTGTTTTTATCTATCAGACCACATCCATCTGATGCTTTTAAATCATGCTAAATTTAACTCTAACCCTAAAGCACAAACAAACAGATGATCTTATTGCTGCTGTAATGTGGTTAGTGTATTGCGTTTTTAGAGGATTACCTCAGTTATCTGCCCACATGCTTCCTTTTCCCTTTTGTTGGACTCTTGGATGAAGATAAGCAGCAGACTGAGGGTGCACATCTGCATATTCAGAAAAAATGCAGCCTACTCCATCAGTCAGCTCATGTGTCTCCAACACACACACACACACTGCACACCCTCACGGCTGCTGCTGTCATCACCATCACATGGAGCAGCTACCCACACAATGTACCCTTTCATCATACATCCCTGAATTTTAAAGGAATAGTTCACCCAAAAATAAACATTCTGTCATTATTTACCCATCCCCATGTCATTCCAAACCTGTATGCTGTTTTTCTTCAGTGGAACACAGAAGCAGATATTTTTGATAAATCGCTATGCCTTTCAACAGCAGTTCATAGTGACCACTGACTGTCAAGAAAAACACACCATAAAGCAGCATAAAAATAGTCAATATGACTATACAAGATTCCAAGTCTTCTGAAGCCATGCACTATATGTCTTATGGACAACTTTTGTGCTGCTTTTTTGGTGCTTTTTGAAGATTGCCAGCAATTCATCACTATGAAATGCTACAGTATGGCAGAGGCTGTGTAACGATTAAAATAACTTCTTTTGTTTTCCAGAGAAAAAATAACAACATGAGGGTGAGTAAATAATGACAGATTTTTCATCTTTATTTACTTATTTATTTATTAAAGTATGTAAACTTTCTTTGTGCTGTTTATTCCATGTTTATGGTCATTTTTACCTATATGATATTGGGCATCAATACAACAAATCAATACAAGAAAAACAGACTCTTAATGCATTGTGTTTCCTTCTGAAGCATCAGTGAATGTTTGAACCTTTTTTAATAGTTTGTTTGAGTCCCTCAATTGTCCTCAGTGTGAAAAAATGGATCTCAAATCATACAGTCACTGCTGGAAAGGGAAACTGAAGAATCTGTAGGACCTGTAGGATTTTTCTGAAGAACATTGGGCAGTTTAACTGCTTAGAGCAAACAAGGGACTCAAAAAAACAGTAGTAGATCATCCAGGCAACGACACATAGTATTAAGAACTTTTGAATGGGGCTATTTTAATAAATTCAGCTATATATTTGTTTTCTTGTCGACTATATATAAACATCTTTTATGTAAAATATCTCACTCAGGACAGTACTGAATAAAAAATAACATTCATTTTGTATGATCTCTCTTATTTTGTTAAAATTATTCACATTTTCACAGATTCTGCAAGTGGTTCACATACTTTTTCTTGCAACTGTACATATATATATGTGTGTGTGTGTGTGTGTGTGTATATACATATACATACACAAACATAAAATTATATATACATTTATTTACATATTTATATATAAATATATATATATATTATGTAAACAAACTTTAATGTTAGATGTGATTAATCGTGATTAACCGATTTGACAGCACTTATTTCAACATTTTGTAGATATATTTGGAACTCATCAAGTGCTAAATAGCACAATTAGTTTTAGCAAGATCTAAGTTTGCATGCACATTGTCCCAAAAAGTCCAGCATTAGGCAAATATTTGGTACATATGCTGATTGAAACGCTGAAAACTGGGCATGTTACAGCTTTGCTATGCACAGTGCGTACCAGGCTTACGAAAGAGCCTAGATGAAAGCTGGTAAGATTAATTTCCTTTCACTGTGGAGTTATGTTTTCCCTCCTGGTAAAATATACAGTAATCAAACCCTTAGGAACCGAGAAATGTACAGTCAGACTTGAGATGGTCGAGAAGGAGGGATGAAAGAAAACACGGCACATGTTGTCACGCAGAGATGATTTATAATGTATGAGAAACACTCCCCCTGTATTCTCGTTAAGGAAAGGGAGCTTTGTATCTTGCATCCCAATATGTCATTGGCCACACTCAGAATAGTATACTACCATAGTTCTTGTATTGTTTTTTCTTCATGTAGTATGTATACTGTGCATTATGAATTAAAGACCCCTATGACCTCTTACACTGGTCATACAACCAGAACACACTGTATGCAACAAAGTAATGCTCTTGCCTTGACCTTCTGTTTCCAGTTTGATAAGAAAACTGTAAGTAATATCAAAAAGTAACTTTAATATTGTTTGTTATTTGTTCAGATTGCCGGGATTTAAGATTTTTATGCAATATTGGGTTAAAATGCAAAGTAACTGTGGTTACATGCCCTCAAGCAAAAATGTTGCATACTACTGTTTGGATCATGTATATATGCTCTTTTTCACTGCACAGTATTCAGTAGTACATCATACCACATACTCAAGAACAACTCTTCTACTTCTGTCTTTCTATAATTAGATGTCATGCTATATGAAAATGAATACATTTGTTAAACTGGATTTTACTTACTTCGTTTAGGTTGCATATTTGCAATTATTGTTTGTGTTTCAAAATTGAGCAGCTTTGTTTGGTTTTCACAAATGATAAGGGCTTCACAGATGGATTATGGGTCGATGGTTTTTCTTGGGTAGTATCTGCTGATGTTGACTGTTTTGTTTCTTGCCTGGGCAGGAATGTTCAAGGGCTGATCAAAGTGGTTGGGAGGCTGCTGCAGATCCAGGCAAGTCAGCGGGATAACGGAGCAAGCTTCACCTGTCCATATTCAATTAGGTGAGTGCCTTTTCCAAGAGCAACAGCTGCTGCCACTTGTTCTAAACCCAGGAAAGTCACAATTTATTTTTATTTATTTTTTACTCTGCCCAGAAGATTAATAATGCTTCATAAAAACAAAGTGAAGATGACAAATGAACGACAAGAACAAAAAAATGAACATACAGTACACAAGAGCATAATACAAGTAAGAGTTCGTTATTAGTCGCCAGACAAACAATGGGCCTCATTCATGAAACACGAGCAGAACTAATTTTTGTGTAAATCTTTCGTAAAGCTGTTCTGACGTAAATTTTCAGATTCATGAAAATATTTGTATTTTCAAAATGTTTGTTGGTACGAAAAAAGTTTACATCTGCTCCCTCCCTCTTGTAAATGGGGTGTAAAACACTCAAGCATTCTGTGTTCTTTTAGGCAAACTGATGACACTGCATTTTGATGTGCTATGTACCATAATAATATTTAATGAGCTCTTTTGCCCTGTCTTTTTTTTGTTTTGTTTTGTAGCTGACAGTTGAAAACGGTTCAGTTTTGGGTAAAACACAGCGCTTGTCACTGTCACGTTTTACTCCGCCGTCCAATCACAGTGGAGGAGGGGCAGGACAAATACTATACTGACCAATCCTCGTAATTGTACAATGACTGAACGACAATAGAGAAGTTCATATTGCTGGTTACTACATTTTTATATTCAGTAATATTCTTCAAAATGAGATATTAGTAACATGTTACTGCCGTGGATATTCCCAATCATAGCATCTCAGCTGAAAAAAAAAAACGCTGCACCTCCAAAGCGCTCTCAAGCGCCACCATCTGGCCGTTTTCAGAAGAGCACCAGGCATTTTCTCAGCTGGCTAAATCGCTTTGGTGGACACATGTTAATTGAATTTTTATTGTTTGTCAAATGGCCTATTAGTCTCTTTTGCATTTATGCAATATACTGGAGCCAATCATAATTGTGAATGAGCGTGGACGCGCACCCTATTTACGAATGATTGGAATTCATTAACATACACAAGTTTAACTATCAAATCTGATGTTTACGAAGTGTTTATGAATCCAGAGGAGAGTTTTCGGGAAGGTACGTTTTACAAGCAAATTACTCAGAATTTACTTGAAAAAGGAAAGTTTCATGAATGAGCCCCCTTGACACTCAAACTGTCCTGTTGTTATAGCTAACATTACAACAACAGCATATCTTGGTTTTGTGCAACCTCTGCGTCTAGATCTTATTGGTGGAAAGCATTTCTAATATTAACACGGGTCCTAAAGCTCTTGCCTGATCATAACGCTTCTTTTTCTAGTGATATTCCTCTGACCTTTTCTCTATTGTAATGTCTCTTAGTAGAGGTGTGATGAGATCTCGCGATATTAAAATGTGACAAGATTTCTCATCGAGTGAAAGGCTGTCTTGCGATATCGCCATGACGGAGAAATTAGCATAGAATATGCCGCAGCTACGTTTACATTACATTTAGGTGCCCACCGCAGCACCGCCTCCGCAGTCGTTTTTCTTTTTTTACAGAAATAAAAAACCTTTTACTTCAGTTGTATAATGGTCGCTTTAATAGTAAACTATTGTAAACATCTACTCTGCTCATCCAGCACGAGCTCTAGAGTCGCACACAGTGCAGCAGGAATCATAATTCACTGATCACGTGACGAGAGTAAGGTGATATGACTGACAAGACCATGGCAGAGAATTTGTTGCGTAACAGAGCCTAATCTACAGATCTTATCTTGTAGAATGTGCGCTCAGCACCACCGCTCCTTATACACAGTATGTGTAATCACAAATTCGAAAGCGAAAGTAAAACACAAGCTCCCTGATGCACTAAAAATTAGGCTTGCTTCAAATCTCCCTCTTGCTCACTGTCTCCCCTGATTGGTCTCCTGATTGGCTACATGTGTGTTGTGGTGCTCGGTCCGATCCACTTTCAACTGGGACAAAATAAAGACCTCTTAGGTCAAACTACCATTAAAAATTTTGGGTAAGATCCTGATGATCCTACCTAATGCTCAGGTAAGATGATGTAAAATTAGAACAGCTTTCTGTCTGTGCCGTCTTGACTTTCATCACTTTCACTTTTATGCTCATGCACTGACATGTTTGCTGAACTAAACAGCCAATCAGATCTCTCTCACTGACAGTCCCAACACGGATTCAACATGCTGAATCGGCCGAACTGCTGACAACGTGACCCCGACTACAGCTGACATGTGGAACACACCACAAAAACTAGGCGAACAGACGCTCACCGACGGCCGACCGTCGGCTTGGTGTGTCATGGCCCTTACAGCTCGCATATCAACTTTCATCAAGCATGTTTTTTGTTTGTTTGGTTATTTAAGTGAATTAAGCCTGGACTATATGACCTCTTATGATAAGTTATCAAATGACCGTGTATTTCTCCTCCTCTGTCGAGTTTCTCCCCGGTGAGAAGATGAATGGGTAGAGGGCTCTGTGCTGGCCTGGGATTGGTGCTTGGCCTTTAGCACGGGTGGGCACAGAGGGTGGGCTTGAGGATTAATGGAAGATGCCCACTGGTGCTCATTGTGTCCGTCTGCTCGGTGGATCCTCTGCAATCTGCTCTGGGGTCACAAAGCCACTTACTGTAGTTATCCAACAGAAGCAGAGAGGGTTAGGGTGGGGTTGTGTTGGGATTGTAGAAGAATAAATCAACTCTTTCCACTGAAAAAAAGACATAGATTAAAAGCTCAAACTGTTAATCTTATTTATTTGTCTTGAGCACAGTGTTTCTTAACTGCATACTAAAAAAAATTATGCTATTTTGGAACATATGTCTCTTATACTTCTGATCAATTTATTTGATCAGAAGTACAGTAAAAACATCAATGTTGTGAAATACAGTTTAAAATAACTGTTTTCTATTTCAATATATTTTAAAATGTAATTTATTCCTGTGAAGCTGAATTTCCAGTCTTCTATGTCACATGATCCTTCAGAAGTCATTCTATGTTGATTTGGTTCTCAATAAACTTTTATTATTATTATCAATGTTGAGAACAGTTGTGCTGCGTAATATATTTTTTGGAAAATGTGATACTTTTTTAAAATTCAAAAGAATATTTTGTAACATTATTATAAATTTCATTACTCTCACTTTATTTATGATGAATTTATTATATCCTTGCTGAATAAAAGTATAAATTTCTTTCTTTATTTTTTTTTTTTACTAAAGTCTAATGTATATCAATCAGATGCCAATTCAAAAAATGCTGATGGATTCAGTGAATAATTTATTAGACTAATTTAAACTAATTCAAAACTCTATTTTTGACTAAAAATAACAGCCATTTGTTCGTAAATCAAAATACACTGACTGGTCATATGTATGTTGTGTGTTATGATTGTTTTGTTTTATTAAAAAACAAAAAACAAAAATAATATGAAATATTAAATAGAAAATAAAATAATAGATAACACATATTATTGTGTCTTTGCTGGACGTGTGCCAAAACAATCATAACACACAGCAAACATATGACCAGTTAGTGTATTTTGATTTACGAACAAATGGCTGTTATTTTTAGTCAAAACTCTAAAGGGTGCAAACTCACAACTCAGTAAATATAATAAATAAAATAAAATGCATTTCATTCACTATGAGTGCTGTATATTCAGTCCAACTTCTACAGGCTCAAACCTCTAAATTCTCCTCTACTACTAAAGTTTTAAATGTCTCTTCTGGTTAAGCAGTCTCGCTCTAAACTTTCATTTCAAATAAGTGCGATGGAGGTCAATGTGTCAGCCAGCCTTTGTCTGGCAGTTAATGTTGTGGCTGTCTGCCGAAAACCGCCCCTGATGGATGAACCCTGATAATGTGATGGCTGCACCAGTTGGCCAGGGAACAACAAGAGATAGATGAGCAAATGTTTGAACTGTTGGATGTCTGTGGAGGGAGAGGAGAGCTTTGGTGCAGCCCTAACATCTGTCTGGAGGTGACCCAGACCATAAATTCAAGTGCTGAGAGACTATTTACCATGTAGATGATTTTCAAGGTAACTTAATAAAATACTGTATGTCCCTGCCTGACCCAGTGCCAAAGACACACACAAACAACATGATCAGGCAATTGGATGAGTTCATTAATCTTAGGATAAAAGAGCATGCGTGTTTGTTAATATAAGGGCCTTTATTTTTGTGTTAGCGTTAAGGGTAGACATTAATCACCAGCATAGCATAGACATCCAAGAAACAACCCCAAAAGGTGACTGATTCGTTAAAGATAGAGGACAATTTGAAGATGTTTTGTATGTATTGCCTTATTAAAAGTAAAAACAAAAAAAGTTATTAAAAGTTTTGATTTTTCTTTTAAACGTTTTTACTTTTAAATATGTGTTTGATCTTAGGAGCTTTCCTCATCCTTACATCACAGTGCTGGAAAACCGCCCCGACTGCTGGCCCGCTCTGCTCCAGGAAATTGATGACTTTCTTCAGCTGGCTACGGACAAGTATGAAAACAGCTAACAATACAAATCTGGCGTTTTTGATAAAATCTGGTGAAAATTTTAGAACATCTTGAAGCGGTCCTGACATGACAAATCAAATTTGCCTTGATATTTTGACAAATAAGAGGTCTTTGTACCATTAAAACATCCTGCAAGTTTCAGAACTTAAAGCATCCTCCTCATTATAAACAAAGCATTTGTTTAATCAAGCTCTAAAAACTGTTCGTTTGGATATCATGGGATTTTGATGTATCACAGGCAAATGCATTTGCAAATGACTGCCTCCAGTGTTAGACAACGACAAATAGTTTGACATCAGCGCACCATAGGCCCCGCCCACTGACGTTCATTCGCTTAACAGCCGACATTTGCCTACACTGACATCAAAAGCAAATAGAACCCATTATAATCACTGATGCTGTCTACACTGGATACAGTATACAGATGCTCATTCAGTTTCTGACATACTGCACGCACTTGAGTCTGTCGACAACAAGACAAATGGAAGAGTGAAAGAACATTTGCTTTGACGCGTCCCATTTAAACAGCTCATTTGTGTCTATGTACAGACTTCAGAAGGATCCTGGCGTCGAAACAGGTGGATGGTTTATTTTAATGGAATCCCAGATCGCTTCAGAGGATTATATGTTTGTTCGGAGCATTATGTTTTCGTAAATGAGGTTTTATATGGGTAATGTTTTCAAAACACAAACTCACGTGCAATAGCGAGTGAGTGTTTATATTGTTTCCTATGCAGTTACGTAGGCAATCATAACAGTTGCCTTAAAGGAGCGGCCCCTTAAGATGGATAATTTATAATTTATTTTTTTAATAAAATAATTTATTTATTAATATTTTTTTTGTGTGTGTGGGTGTGCAAAAAAACATTTATTAACATTTATTTACATTATAAGTGAACCCCAAGGAACATTAAAATAATAAAAAAAATACATGTCATGACCCCTTTAATTATATCCAGTCTTTGTATACATTTGTCCCTCAAATGTTCTGTTGTTTTGTCATATTTTTTTCATTGTTGTTGTTCCGTTTGTTCAGTGAAAAAGCAAAAACGCTCAAATAAATGTGTTAAAGAAAGTATGAAATGAGATTCATTCAAGAGAACTCAACCAAGTGCCGTATAGGGTGTCAGTGAAGTAGACCATGTGCAATCTCTTGTTGTTTTCACCTGTTGTTGTTCTTCATGCTGCCTAAAATCTGTAAACTTACAAGTGTATTTATGGTGTGTTTTTCTTCAGAGATGAGCCAGTGTATGTGGAAATGCTGGTACCGTTCCTTCGTTACCTGTACTGCGAGCCCCAGAGGTTGCCAGAAAACGCTCTGCTCAGACACAGCCTCCTCAGAGTCCTACTCCAGCCACGAGGGGCTCCTGAGCTTGACAGCCTGCAGGAAAAAGGGGCGTCCGGCACTAGGGTGGTCCAGGAGCTGATCTGCAGCCTCTTTGACCTGCTTCCGTACATGCTGGTAAGCTGGAGGATGATTTCTGATGTGCTGAGCTGAAGTAGCTCCACAGCACTTTGTGGCTTAGATCCATGAAATGTTTCAACAGAAGGTTTACATTACCCATCGTTGTGAATTTCACATGGTGCCTAGCTCTAATTTATGATTTAATAAAAAAAGATGCAGTAAGCGATTTCTTAGAAACGTTGTTGAAAATTTAAATCAACACACATTATTTGCTAGATGTCTGTTCTGTGTGTGCTGAAAAAAAAATGGAAAAGAGAGAGAGTAAGCGGGACATTTGTAGAAAGACTGCAGAAAGAGAGATGGCTGAGATAATGCCAAAGAGGAAAAGATGAGATGAATATAATTGCAAGAAGGGTTACATTCAGGCAAGAACTTTAGGACACGTGTAAATATTTGAAAAGCTTTCCAGTTTTGGAGAGACATTAGAGATGGGGAAGGCCTGAAAACGGATGCAGAGGTTGGTTTGTTTCTGCTCAATATGCGAGTAACATTGGTTTAGCTGTCAGGTTCAGCTGTTAGTCATTGCATGTTTTGCATAGCATGTTTGTTATTTTGGGGGTGGAGCAATGAAAAGAGTTTGTTTGGGTGTCGATTGCAAATATTAAAGCAGAAAGTATACTTCAATTTGTATAATGTGTACGAACACACAGCCTTGCGAAGTATACTTCACTTGACTCAAATGTGTACGCAGGCGTTTGAATCATGCGCATTGTGACATATTGCAATACCTCTATGAGTTACAACCCATATAAACATCTTTGTATTCTTTCATGCTAGAGTTGTACAAATGAAGGTACTTTCTAACACCTTCACACAGTCTGTCGCTGTAGCTTGCATGCGTTCCGGCAAAGAGTATAGAACCCAAGAGGCGAAACTATGGGGCTTTTTGGGTAACAGCCACTAGGTGGCGCTTCGGTAGCGTGGCAGCCATTTTGGGGTGAAAATGCCAACAGGACAATAGAATTCTTCACATCTTATGCACCCAAAATCGCCAAATCTCACAGCAAAATCAGAAACGCAATAGAAGATTTTTCAAATTCAGTAAATTTTATGACACCTACAGTAAATGTTGTATTGTCTTAGCCTATATATGTTTTATGTGATCAGTTGTGGAATCCAACCATTAACGTACACATCTGAGGTAACGTAGTTAGCCTATTTTATTGAGTATTTACATTTTATGCAATTTACATATTTACTATTAATAGTAAATTAATAAATTAATAATTAATAAAGTTAAGATCGTCATGTTTGTAGCGTAATCCAGGGGATTAAAACGTATATAGGCAGACCTATTGGAGTAATAGTAATAGTAAATTACTCCACTAGGTCTGAAATATTTACTTTTTATTCCCCTGGATCACGCTACAAACATGATGACCTTATAGAACATGATGCACATCATGTCTGTTATCCCATAATTCCCACTTTTGGACACAGTGGCTGTGTTTTTTTGTTTACATAGTCTTTCTTTAACAGATAATAATATAAGACAACACTGCAAATACAGTTTACTGTCAAGCTGTTTTATTCTGTTATATATTTATTGTCCAACATTCCCAATTTTTCTGATGCATGTCCTTAATTTAATTTCATATGTTGGTATTAATTCAGTTTTTATAATGCTAATACTTTAACTTTGAAGAATTTTAACCCAAACTGTCTGGGTTTCTAGAGAGTAAAGGTTTTGTGAAAAAAGTGGAAGACTTAAAGGTGCTATAGAGGATGTTTTGTTTTATACATTTTTGCAATATTACTTGAAACTGTCTTTACTAACTGATAAAAGACAATTTATTAGGTGCACTGAAAGGAATAATATCAATATACATCATCTGTGGATGAGGTAGGGCCTTAAAAACATCAGCCAATGGTTGTGTGTGGATTGGCCCTCTGGATTGTCAATCACTGCCATGATTGGCCAAGAGGGCCAATCCGCGCATGTCTCTCACAAGGAACGTAATGGCAGTGATTGACAAGCCAGAGGGCCAATCTTTTATGCCAGGGATGGACAACTCCGGTCCTGGAGGGCCAGTGTCCTGCAGAGTTTATCTCCATCCCTGATAAAAACTTACTTGCCTATAACTTTCTACTAATCCTAAAGACCTTGATTAGCTGGTTCAGGTGTGTTTGATTAGGGTTGGAGCTAAACTCTGCTGGACACTGGCCCTCCAGGACCGGAGTTGTCCATCCCTGGTTTATGCGATGATCACACAAACGATTAGCTGATGTTTTAAAGGGCCTACTTCGTGCACAGATGATGTATATTGATATTATTCCTTTCAGTGCACCTAATAAATAGTCTTTTATCAGTTAGTAAAGACAGTTTCAAGTAATATTGCAAAAATGTATAAAAACAAAACATCCTCTATAGCACCTTTAAACACAAAGTCCGTAAAATAAACTGTTAAAAGGATTTGATGATCACCAGTGATAGTATTTTATTCTGTGTTGTCATCATTCAGGTTGGATTTTAGCTTTAATGTACTTTTTTTTTAACAAAGCATCTGATATTGCCATAGAAGCTAGTGGATTGCCGAGTCGCTTTCACCCCAAAATGGCGGAAGCGTAGGGCTGCTGCTGGGCGCTGGTGTTGCAGTGGAACGTTCTATTGAGTTTCACTTCTTGTCAGTATAAGTTATTTGGTTCCGGTCTGTTCTGTTTATGCAGTTTTTCTTCGACTACCTTGTGAATCGACGCCCCCAGGGTACGTTTGCCACCTTGTGGATAAACTAATTACTACAACAACAAAAAAAATTTAATGTGCAGGTGCGACCTGCATGTAAAGTACGGGCAGTTAAGGCCAAAAGTATACTTCACTTTTCACAGTAATTCGTTTATCCACAAGGTGGCAACCGTGCCCTGGGGGCGTCAATTCACAAGGTAGTCGAAGAAAAACTACATAAACAGAACAGACCGGAACCCATGCAAGCTACAGCGACAATGGAGGCCTACAAAGATGACAGATTGTGTGAAGATGTTAGAAAGTACCCGCATTTGTACAACTCTAGCATGAAAGTATACAAAGATGTTTGCATGGGTTGTAACTTGTGGCAAGAGATTGCTCAAAACTGCGCATGCGTCGAACGCCTGTGTGTACGAGTCAAATGAAGTATACTTTCCAAGGCTGTGCATTCGACTGTGCACGCATGCTAACGTACACATAAAAAAACAAACTATACTTTCTGCTTTATAAAAATTAGGTGGTGTGCATTCAGTACGCGCGTACTATTCTGATGATGAAATTTGCATCACACGCACTTTATGCTGACCGTCGCATAATGCGTAAAAAGTGAAGTATACTTTAACCTTAACAGTGTTTCTCAGAAATTGCTTCCTGCGACTTTAAGGGTGCCTACTGTTCAAAACTTTTGGGTCAATAAGATAAAATTAAATACTTTTATTCAGCAAGGATGCATTAAACTGATCAAAGGTGAGAGTAAAGACATTATAATGTTACAAAATATTTACTTTTTATACATCAAAGAAATGTATAAATATCCTTTTAAACATTTTCACACTTAGTTTACACATTATACCTGATATGCAGTCAGTGTCATCATCATGTGACCCATCAGGTGGACAGTATAACAGCAGTGGTGGAGTTCAGCTCATTTGCTGAATCTCTGACATCGGCTCTACTCACTGATCCAGGCTTCTGGAGGAAGGAACTGACCCAGCTGGCTCTTCAGCTCCTGTGTGCCTGTCAGCTCAGTGTTCATCTGAAGGGAGAACTGATGTCTCTCCTTCACACACTCCACCAGATAATACCTGCACATGCAGAGGTGAATGCACACATTTTCTATGATATTTTCTGGCATATTTCATGCATTCTGTATTGGTGGTGTAGTGAAGTTGTACAAGCCGGACTACTTTTATGGATATATTAGAAACAGTAATCTCTCTTTAAATTAGTACTATCTAATTGCATTCATTTACAGATGCAGATTCAAAAATGCATTATTTTAAAAGAGAAAAGGGCAAAATTATTATTATTTTTTGTTGCTACAGTTGCACTCTCAGTGTGATCTCAACATATCTTCTTCTCTCATCTTTATAATGGTTTTGTTTGCACAGCGAAACGATTTGCATTCAGCTCTCCCTCAGAGGCTCCATCTGTGTCAAACCGTTTGTCTGATTGTGCTCTATCTAACTGTAGGAACTCCCGTCTGAACAAGTGATCATCGGAATCTCCCTGCTACTGCTAAGCGCCTCCACTTCTCAGCAAACTGCCCTCCTAGAGCTCGGTAAAGGCCCTCTCGATATCTGAATGCATCATATTGACACGGCTAGCTTAATTTCCATAGAAGATGTCAGTAACAGGCAAAAAATCATTGCGTTGTTACTTTGTCTTGCTGAGTTTTTATGTTGATTGCAATATATGCTAATAAAACGTCAAGAAAGAAAAATGATGAAGATTTAGACTCACTTAAAAGCCGTTACTTCAGAATAAATTGCATCGGAAAATGATGATGATTTTTTTGTGGTGGTTTTTAAGGCTCATACTTGGGGTAAGGAATTTAAAGTGCCCCTATTATGCTATTTATAGGTTCTTAAATTTTGAACCTGGCCTAAAACTAACTTTTTGCCACAACTGCCAATGGCCAGTGACTTAAGAATTATGTACCGGTCATAAATATTTTTTTTACCAGCCACAAAACTGTTTTTGCAAAAACAGGCAGTTTGGACACCAAAATGTTAGATACCAGTGAAAATTTACAATAGACCCTTTTCACATGACGTCACAAAGCTTCTGTTTGGACTCGAAGCTGTGGATCCTCACTTCCGTCAGCATAGTGGAATACTAGCGCCGCTCGAATGAAGTGCACCCAAAAGTTGTACATATGCCACAAATGTGGTTAGAGGATGACTGTAGTCGCCTAATTTCTTGTAAATTCAAGGCGAGGTGTTTGGCAGATCTCAAACGAACTTACGATCGGCGAGATTTGTTGCTTGAAGTCAGAGGAGTTGAATACGAACTGAAGCCATGCACTTTCTGCTGCCCGTAGTCACTTGCAAACTTTGCTGTCTTAATTGCAGATGAAGCTGTTTATATGTATTTGTCAGTATTTGTGAAATAAACGCATGTTTCCGACATTTACAGTTGTGCTCAAAATTATTCATACCCTTGGTAAATATGACCAAAGAAGACTGTGAAAATAAATCTGCATCGTTAATACTTTTGATCTTTTATTTTAAAAATCTACAAAAATCCAACCTTTCATCGGAGAATAATAATTTTAAATGGGGGGAAAATCTCATTATGAGAGAAATGTTTTTCTCTAATACACACTGCTCACAATTAATCTTACCCTTTTATTCAATACTTTTTGCAACCTCCTTTTCCCAAGAGAACAGCTCTGAGTCTTCACCTATAATGCCTGATGAGCTTGGAGAACACCTGACAAGAGATCAGAGACCATTCCTTCATGCAGAATCTCTCCAGATCCTTCAGATTCCCAGCTCCACATTGGTGCTCCTTCTCTTAAGTTTACTCCACTCATTTTCTTTAGGGTTCAGGTCAGTGGACTGGGACGGTCATGGCAAAAGCTTCATTTTGTACTCAGTGACACATTTTTGTGTTGGTTTTGATGTTTGTTTTGAATCATTTTCCTGTTGGAAGATCCAACCACAGCCCATTATATGACTTCTAACAGGGACATTCAGGTTTTGATTTTTTATCTGTTGGTATTTGATAGAATCCATGATGCCATGTATCTGAACAAGATGTTCAGGACCTCCAGCAGAAAAATAGGCCCACAACATTAAAGATACAGCAGTATATTTCATTGTACACATGGGGTACTTTTTACCCCTGTGTGCACCAAACCCATCTTAAGTGTTTGTTTCATCTGAACATTTATTTCATAATGAGATTTTCCCCGTTTAAAATTATTATTCTCCAATTAAAGGTTGGATTTTTGTAGATTTTTTTAAATAAAAGATCAAAATGATTAACGATGCAGATTTATTTTCACAGCCTTCTTTGGTCATATTTACCAAGGGTATGAATAATTACTACATGCAGTAAAAAAAAAAACTTTCATTCAATGCTTAATGTACCGCTTATTTCAGTGCCTGTATGTACAATGAAGACCAACATAAGCTTATTCTTTTTAAATATCAAAGTATATTTTTTCAGTTTTATTTCGATAAATATGACATACATAATAATAAAAATTGTGTTTAATATAATACTATTTCTACATGAAGACTGTAAATGTTGTAAAAACTGACTCATGTACATGCCATTTTTACCATAGGAAAAAAAACATCGTCATCATTCATCTCTTTATTGCAGAACAAGATTGTTGCATACAAAAATATACATAGGATTTACAACAGTACTCATTGTTAAAGCAGCATTAAATGAACGAAATCAAATAATTTCTCCAGGGAATAACATTAAATGAACACATATGCTACTTCTGTTTTGTATTTTCAATAAACTTCTTACAAATTATACAATCTTAATATATTGCACCAGTTCAGTTTAAACTGGTATGATGTAAAATTATCTAAAATCTTCACACCATTAATTCTTCGGAGTATTATATGTGGATGTGCTACTTTCAGGTGTCCATTACTCGTAAATAAATCTCACAAGAACATACCGTTATTATAGCCTACCAATTTCTAAAAATAAAGATTTGTTTTTAAAGACAATTTTCTTGTTATTCCAAATAGGCTAACAGATTTGTGTGGACACACAATCATTGTGATAAAACTCTGACAGCTATTCAAGGACACAACATTGCTAAAGTTTCTGCTCGCGGAAACCCTAAGCAAGGCAGTTACAAAAGGAAATAATAAATATCCTTACCAAAAGAACCCGACTGTGTAAATTCTTGACATAAACAGTTCGCATTTAAAGTTATTAAAGCATTTTCCAGAGAAGTCACCGGCACAAAGGTAAGATGGAACAACAGATCCACTGCTTTGTGGATAGGCGGAAGATAACTGACGTCATTGTGAAGAGGGCCTATTCTCTATTCCAATTTCGCTACCACAGCTAAAACTACTAGCCTAACTATTATAAATTTAAAATTAAAGACAAGTAAACAGTCAGTAATAGAACAAATAATCAAATTACAAGAAAAAACACAAATAAATACAATCTAACAAAGATACAAATTAAATAAACAGTGCTTTTTTTAGGTAGGTCAGACATTAGTTTTCAGGTACAGAAATATAATAAAGTAAGCAAATGTAAAATAACACTGCATAGTCTTCACTGTATAAATTAAACATCCTTATTAGTTAATCCTTATTAAAGTTACGAAAGTTATTCAGTCAAGATCAGTGAGCGATTATTTTTCTTTGTCCTTTGTTGTTTGATTTACGTTAAAAACGCAAACAGTAACAGGCATGTTAGGCTGCTGTCACTTTAAGAGCGAATGCGCTGATCTAATATACTGATACTGTTCACGTGCGTTTACTTTCTTTTACTGTTTATTTTCACTTAAGATAATAACCGACTGTTTACTAGCATACTCGCAATTTTTGGACATAATTTTGTGTGAATTTGTCCGCTCAAGTGCAAGAAGATGTGAAAGAGGGCTCGGTTTAGTATTCACGCGCTGTCTTTATGTCGCGCCTTTCTGGGCGTCGGTGCACACAAAACTTTCCACACAGCGCGGGAGTAACAAAATGAGCTTCCTTTTGCGTCTTCTTGCATATTTAAATTGTCAAGGCTTAAACTTTCGTGATGATGTAGCACTCGGCCGTCCCAAGCATCGTTCACGTTCATGCATTGTTAGAATTCATAAAAATTTTACCGGCCAACTGGCAAATGACACAGTTTCAAATGACACTTGCTGAGTGTTAATTTTAGGCCCTGCTTACACGCATCCAAGCACCAGTCACATTCACTCACAAAATGTAAAAATCTGTTTTAAAATGAGTTATTGTATTCACGAAGTTAGAGTTGGTAATTATAACTTCTTTTTTTCTCTCTGTTAGCTGTGAAGATTGTCCCACCTCAGGTGCCACCTCCCTGGGGTGCATCTTTGCTGGTTATGCCCTTGTTACAGGTGCTGTCCTGCTCCAGCCTCATGGAAGCCCTTACAGACACCCAAACACACATGAAGAACCTAAAACTGGCCAATTCACTGTTGCAAATAGTTCAAAGAGAATCATCTGATCGGAAAGAGGTAGCACAAATTATTATTCACCCATTTAGAAGAGAGTTTTCAAAGTATTGTGTGATATTGGACTTTGCGCTTGCCTCTACAGGACTCCACACAGCTGAGTTTGCCTCTCAGCACTTGGTACATCGAGCTTCAAGTGGCCACCAGCGTCCTACAGCGAATTTCTCTAGACTCCATGTCTTCTGTGGAATGGCTTTACTCCCTGCAGTCATCTCTCCCTGTCTGTGAACACGTCCCAGATACCGTTTGTCTTCTGGTGTCCCATGTCATCGTCAGCAGTCACGGGAATCTCTGCAGGTTAGCTTTGGAAACAGCCGCTGCCATTGCCGAGGCCGATCCTTCTAAGGTAAAGTTTTCATCTCAATGTTTAGTTGTGTGATTCTGCTGTATTGCCGTTGTGTATTATTTAGTATGAGGTCCTAGTAGTTAAATCTCCAGGCTAGTTACCAAAAAGTTGAGGGGTTCTTATTTACTCACCATTGTCTTCATGAGCAAAGCATTTAACAAATTTGTTTCTGTCCCTGCAATTTAGAGGAATAGTTCACCCAAAGTGAAAATTCTCACCCTGTTTGTTTTAAACCTGTGTCTGTCTTATTTCTCTTGACAAATTTTGACAAATGTTCATGCTGACACTGACATCAAATAAGATTGCACCAATAATTATAATTATAAAGGCTGATAACCATTAAATAGATCAATTCTATTCTATTTAATAGATTAAATAAAAAATAAAACACTAAGGCCTGGTTTCACAGACAGGGCTTAGATTAAAGCAATAGTTCACCCAAAAATGAACATTATCCCATAATTTACTTACCCTCAAGCATCCTGATAACTCTCTTCTTTCAGACAAACACAATCTGAGATATATTTAAAAATATCCTGACTCTACCGAGCTTTAAATGGGGGTGCGATTTTGAAGCCCAAAAAATGCATCCATCCGTCATAAAAATAATCCATTCTGCTCCAGGGGGTTAATAAAGACCTTCTGAAGTGAAGCTTCTTTGTAAGAAAAATATCCATATTTTAAACTTTAGAAACTAAAATAACTAGCTTCCGGCAGACGACCGTACACATACTGCGCAAGTCGACTTGTGCTTCAAGAGTAACAACTGACACAATGTATGACGCAGGATGTTGGAGTAGCGTAAGCTTAGATGCCTCTCGCGGTTTAAACTAGGCCTGGGCAACAAACTCAAGCTCCTCTTCGCTTGTATCGAAATCCTCCGACATTTCTCTTTAAAAATTCTCGTTTTAGACTTCTTGTTTTGCTTTATCCTCTGCGCTTCCGCGTTCGTCATTGCATCATGCGTCTGGTCAGGGGTTACACTTAGGATGGCTTGATGGTTAGTAAGTCATGGGTTAATTTTCATTTTTGGGTATTATATATTAGAGTTGCAGTGGAGGAGAATATTTTCCTTCATGGAAGAAAAAAGGTCCTACGAGTTTGTAAGGAAATCAGAGCATCAATGACGACAATTTTCTTTTCCTTTAACCATAGTTTGCTCAGGAGGATTGCCAGTGTCACTTACAACAACAGTGATTGAGTTGTGGGGAAACAAATTAGACAAAATAACTGTACTCTACAGACATTCTTCAGAAACTATTGTACAGAACTGTTCTGTTCATCTTTTTTGAAATGCAATTGATTGGCTTCCATTTGTCATTTAAGACTATAAAGGATTTTCACAAAACATATTGAGGCTGTATAACAGTTTTCTATTTGAAATGATGAAAACCACAGTCCTCAGATGTGTTCCCTTTACACGTTAAGAGCACCACATTGTTCCTTTTTTTAAAAAAAAGAAAACAATTGGAAAAACAATTTTCCACTCATCTTGCGCTTTCATTTCTATCCATTATCCAGATGTCAGTGTTACTAGGCAACATGCGCAGCCTTAGAAACTGGAGCAGTAATTACTTTAGCTAAATGCTAAATGAAGGTATATCATGTTACAGTAGACCTGTACTCCACACTTACATTCATTACAGAACGCCTTAAGGCTCTCATGGACACAAAGTCATTGAGACCTGAAAGACTGGTAACCACACGACAGTGCAAAGCGTTTGACCTGAGGGAGGATGTGCAGCCCTGCAGGACTGTTGTAATCACACTAACAGGAAGATATTCCAGGAGGCTGCTACACAGAGGAATATGCATCATCTGTCACTGGCTATATGCCCTTATTAGAGGCCTCGGCTGGATGCTGAGATTTGCTTTCTACTGCTTTCCGATTAGGGTTGGGGATTTATTGAATGCTCACAGTACAGTGATTCTGCTGGTGATAGAAATGATTGCAATTAGAATAGTTTTACAACCTTTTCTTGTCCCATAACATGCAAGTATGAGAGGGTTAAGACAGATGTTTTAATAGTATCTCTTATTTAAATTTCAGTAACAAACAGTGAATGAAATTAATTTCAATGCATCAGTTCAAACTGGCCATTTTAATAAACTGATTCATTGTGTCATCACTCAAAAATGTCCATTGAAATCCCCATGTGACATTTCATATATCAAAATATTTTACTAAAATACAATAATGCAGTTTATTGTTATATATTTGTGCATATAAATAGAAATAATAGATCATGTGACACTGAAGACTGGAGTAATGGCTGATGAAAATTCAGCTTTGCATCATTACAGAAATAAAATATATTTTTAAAAGTATATTAAAACAGAAAACCATTATTTTAAATTGCAATAATATTTCACAATATTACTATGTTTGTTTTTGTTTGTTTTTTAATAAAATAAATGTTTATATATACATTGTTTATTATTTTATTCAGCAAGTATGCATTAAATTGTCAAATGTTCAAACATTCAAACATGACTGAAAATACATTTTTCAATCCTTCGGAAGAGACGTTAAACCGAGGTCCTGACTCTCTGTGGTCGTTAAAAATCCCAGGATGTCCTTCGAAAAGAGTAGGGGTTTAACCCCGACATTCTGGCCAGATTTGCCCATTGGCCTCTGTCCATCATGACCTCCTAATCATCCCCTTACACTGATTGGCTTCATCACTCTGTCTCCTGTCCACCAATAAGCTGGTGTGTGGTGGGCGTTCTGGCGCAATATGGCTGCCGTCGCATCATCCAGGTGGATGCTGCACATTGGTGGTGGTTGAGGAGATTCCCCCTTCCGTATGTAAAGCGCTTTGAGTACCCAGAAAAGCGCTATATAAATGTAAGGAATTATTATTATTATTATTATTTATAATTTTACAAAAATTTCAAATAAATGCTGTTCTTTTGATCTTTCTGGTCATCCATAAATCCTGAAAAAAAAAATGATTTCCACAAAATTATTAAGCATCACAACTGTTTTCAACATTGATAATAATAAGAAATGTTTCTTTATCATCAAATCATCATATTAGAATGATTTCTAAAGGATCATGTGACACTGAAGACTGGAGTAATGATGCTGAAAATTCAGCTTTAACATCACAAGAATAAATAACAATTTAAAATATATTCAAATAGAAAAGTTATTTTAAATAAATTGTAATATTTTACAATATAGCTGCTTTTGCTGTATTTTTGAAAAAAAAAAA
>RJVU01042551.1:825437-847283 GCA_003731715.1 Anabarilius grahami
ATATATATATATATTAAAAAAAAAAATATATATATATAAACTTTTATTCCTGTCCTGCTCTCTCCTTCAGACACAGTCTCTGTACAATCTCAATTTTCCACTCTTTCTTCTATCTCCACTCATTAAGCCTGTTAATTGGCTTGTTCTGGGGGTCAGAGGTTGTGCTGGTTTCAGAGGGCGGTGTCTCCCCTCTCAGCTTTCAGGGAAGGATGCTGAGGGGTTAATCTCCAATTAGAGGTTAGAACAACTGCCATGGTGTCCCTTCTCTAAGGGTTAAAAATCTTCTCAAGGGAGGGAAAGATCCGCTATTCCCGGTTAGTGGGGGTCTGTTAGGGAGTGGCTTGCTGGGGAACTGTTTTACAAATCCTAAAGATAAATTAGGAGAGACAGTATATTTTACGTGATGTATTTTAAATGCTTTTCACATTTATTAGCCTTCTTAGAAACACTTTACTTGAAGCCTTTATGCAATGCTTTGATCCAGTTGGCCACACTAACATAGCAGTTGTCTGGCAACAAGAGAATTATTGCATGATCAAACCTTATTAAGGCTATTAGGGCTTAGCACTATTGAGCGTGTGTCACACATCTTCGGTTGAGCATTGCAGCTGGGGGGAATATCAATAAGCCCTTGCTTTTAAATCATGTAAAAGCATGGAGACTTATGGAAACATGTAAATCGTTGTTATTTAGAATCAGTAAGGTTTGTAGTTCTTTATAATGTAGTTAATGTTGTTTAGTTAGTGAGTAATTGCTTGGTTTATGATTGGTGTTCTTGTACCCTGTTCATTTTAAGCTCTCTTCTCAAGCGACTTTATATTTTGTGCACTTCGTAATAAATTGAGAACTATTGTGGCAAACAAAGTTTATACAGTGATTGTCTTTACCCTTACATTTAGCCTGAACTTTTGAGAATAATTTGTGGTTTAATAATATTTTAATTGCATATCTGAATTTAATTATACTTGCAACCAGTGTTATTTAGTATTATTGAGAAATGTTGCCTTGGCAAGTAGCTGAAATATTTTTCATTTAATTTTATATCAGTCAGTGTAAATGAAATATATATATATATTTTTATGGCTTTAGTTTTAGTTAACGTTTATAACCCTGCTTTTAATTACTTTACTGAAATTTTAAATCAATGTGAGGACCACTGGTGAACCTAATTTTTCAGAATCGTGATATCTCACAATATTTTATTCCTTTGAGGGATTTATTTATTTATTTAAAATTTTTGTAGTTTTGAATTTTGGGTGATTTACAGTTTATTGTTGGTTTATATTTTTTTTAGCAAATGTTGACTGTTTAAATAGCTTTTTGATAGTAGAAGTAGATGTTAAAGTTACACTATGTAACTTTTTTTTTCCCCCAAAATTAATACAATTAGAATAATGAGCTAATACATCATCAATCCTTCTTCCAAAATATGTATTTGTCTTACCCTGATTCACTATGGTAAGCATATTATAAGTGTTATTTTTTAGACCTGACGGAATGGTTTTTGTGGGAAATTCTGTGCATAAGTCACTCATCCGTGTGTGTCTCGTCATCCATAAATAGAGGGAAGTTGCTCTGGGTACTTTGACCCATGAATGGTGTGGTTAGTTGTCACAACTAGTGAGAAAGGTTGACATGGAGCCGTTATATCTTGAACCTCTGGAATCAGCCATTTTAAAAGAACACAGATCAGAGTAGGCTGGCAAAAAGAGAATTCAACAGAGCTTGTAATAAAACAAGAATCAACATTGGCTTGGCTTTTCCGAGGTGCAAAGAAATTAGGGATTTGAAGTGTTGTAAAAGCAACGCGGAGATGGTGTTTTTATTAGTCAACATTGAGTAAGGTATTTTATTTAACATATACATTTCCAAATGTAGCTCTCTAACAGAGTTCATTGTAAAGCATTATCTATTGTGAAGAATCATTTCATTATGGTTGTTGTAGCTGTGCTGGAATTTATTTTCAAGTAAGCACTGTGTCTAATAATGTGTAAAGCTACAGTAACGTCTTCATCTAGTGAGCTTGAGATCCTTTCCAACTAAACTGGTTATATCTCTAAAAGGGTTAGTTCACCCAAAAATGAAAATTCTGTCATTAATTACTCACCCTCATGTCATTCCACATCCGTAAGACCTTCATTCATCTTCGGAACACAAATGAAGATATTTTTTATGAAATCTGAGAGGTTTCTGTCCCTCCATAGAGATCCAATGCAACTTTCACCACTTTCAAGGTCCAGAAAGGTAGGAAAGACACCATTTAAGTACTCCATATGACTCCAGTGGTTTAACCTCAGTTTTATGAAGTAACGCAAGTGCTTTGTTTGCTAAAAAAAAAATCATAATTTACCACTTTATTTACGAAAATATTGATCTGCAACGTGTGTTTACGATGCATGTTAAGCATGCATGTTGTGTTCAGATTCACACGTCAACACAATGCACATGCACGAGTGTTCACAAGAGCACCACAACGCATGCGTTTTGTGTTAAAACTAGAGCTGTGTAAATAATTTGTGTGAATAACGCTGTGGATAATATTATTTTGTAAATAAAGTGGTAAATAAACATCTCTGATTTCATTAAAAAAGATCTTCATTTGTGTTCTGAAGATGAACGAAGGTCTTACGAATGTGAAATGACACAAGGGTGAGTAATTAATGACAGAGTTTTCATTTTTGGGTGAACTAACCCTTTACTAGTGAATGATTTATGAGCAGTAGGATAATCATATTCATCCACACAGTCACACAGCGCTGAAGCACCAAAACAATGTTTTGCAGTCAATACTAATTAGGTTTTCCAGTATAAATACAGTGTCTTGAACCGACAGGCATTGGTCTTGTTCTTGTCTCGATTTTTTGTCTTGGCCCTCAGGAGGTCTAACCTTGATAAGTGTCTAGGTCTTTGAGGATGTAGTCATGAGTCCAACTCTGATACAGATACATCCAGAAATCATCATCCATCTCAAATAAAAGCTGTCCTTCAAAAGAAGCCCTGGATGAGTTTGGGCACAGTTTTGTTGGTTATAACATTGGCCTTGTGGGAATGTGAGCTGCGTTTTCCAGGAGCACAAGACTGCGATATAAACCAGCACACCCCTTCAGTCACCGCAAAGCATTTCGTTTGATGCCAAAAACATGAAATGCATTAGCAAAGCAGCTCTTGTGTATGTACTCAGATTTGAGGACATAATCCTCAATTCAGGTAGAGAAGGTTTTCAGGTCCTTCACATGGTCCACAGGTTTTCAACGGTTTGTCACTGCTCACTGTAGCCCCTCAGTTTCTCCTGAAGTCAAGCATAACTTTCATTTTTATTTTGCTTGAGCTGGGGAAACACTGGCCTTGGGCCAGTGTTTTAGTATTATAGAAGCTTCTTGAGCAGTGTTTATGCTACAGAAAACAGCTTGAGAAAATAAAGAAAGAGAGAGAAACAGGGTGTTAGTCAGACGGTTGGAAGGGATTGCAGCAACTGTTGGAATGAACTTCAAAGCCCTGGGCTCTCTGGCGTTCTTTGCCCGCTGCATGAGATGGATAACTTGTGACAGTCTTGCTTGGTTTAACTCGAATGAGATGGGTGAGAAGAATAAGAATTTGCCCTTCCACCCCTCCTCCATCAGCCCCTCGCTGTGATGAGCATGTCTCGTTACATTATGAGCCCCGGCATTTCTTTGGTAGCCAGTCATGAGTGATTTTCCTGATTATCTGTTGTTTTAGCCTCCTTATTTTCTGATCTTAGAAGCCCGTTCTTCTGTTTGCATGGACACCACTTCATCAAGCCACTGATCTAACTTGTCTTTTTTCATTTTTTTTGCCTTGATTTCCTTCTCAACTAATTAGAACGATCAATCCTTAATAAAGCTATACAACATACTTACCCTCATTTTGTTCCAAACCTGTATGACTTTATTTCTTTTGTGGAACTTGAAGGAATCCATTTTCAAGAATGTCTCAGTGAAAGTCACCGGTGTCTAATTTTGTTTTATCATATGAATAAAAACTGTTGAAACATTCTTCAAAATGTCTTCTATTGTGTTCTGCTGAAGAAATGAAAGTCATTGAGATTACTTTAAATAATGAAAGAATTTCTTGCTTTTGCTCTTTTTATTTTTATTTTTTTAACTTCTGTTTACTTTCTGTGTTGCTTGATTGTTGTCTTATCCCTTTTTCTCTATCTTTATCTCTTTTTTTTTTGCTGTTTGCCGTTTTCCTATTGTGGTTTCCTATTCTGTTTGCCATTGCATTTGTTCTACATGCTTTCATTTTTAATTAAATTCTTTGAAGAGCTTTTTGAAAGGGTTGGGATGTTTAGAATTCACTGTGAGCGACTGATGATTATTCATTTAATTTCTGTCAGCTTAATGAAAATAAAACTGAGATGATTATTTTTGGCTCTTTTACTGCTGATAATCAACTCTAGGTCCCATTACAGCAATGTCTCGACCCCGTTTTTGAATTTTAACATTAAGAGAGACTTTTTTTTTCAGCTCAGATCTTTCTGCTATTCTTTCACAGAAGGATTTTGAGACAGTTATTCATGCATTCATTACTTATACATTAGATTTTTGCAGCTGTTTATTGCTCAAAAGTTTGGAATTGGTATATTTTTAAAGGGGACCTATTATGGAAAATTCACTTTTACGTGGTGTTTGAACATAAATGTTTGTTGGCAGAGTGTGTACACAACCACCCTATAATAGTAAAAATCCACCCACTCCTCTTTTTTAATCCCCACAAATCATAAGCAGTGTCTCAGAATAAGCCGTTTGCAGGATCTAGCAATGTGATTCCACATTACTTAGGCCCCACCCATGGCTGCTGACTTACTCTGCCCTATTAGCATAGACCCTGCACTAAGTGAACTGTACACAGTCCTCCATGTTTATCTCCTCACAGAGCATTTAACAGCAGCATTCAATTAAAAAATGTATTCTTATTAAACCTACTGAAGTTATTTAATCAAGAGCAGTGAGTGATTTTGTTCTTCTTTTGTATGATTCATATTAACAGTCTATACAGCAGTAGCTACTGTACATTACGCTGCTTTCACTGTAATACACGGATCTAATATACACAGATCTAATATGCATGCAATTTCTTTCCCTGCTGTTTACATTCACAGACATAACCAACTGTGTTTATGTGAACTTTGTGTGTTTTTTACATAACCTTGTGTGTATTTGAAAGTTTGTAAGCGTAATAAGACATGAAAGAGAACTTGTTTTAATACTCAAGGGATGTGCTGTCTGACAGCCAGCTTTCTGTGTGCGTGCTTCGGATGTGTGTGCTCAGAAAACCATATATCAGAAGTTTAGACTGATTTGAAGAATGCATGAAGAACTGCATTGTCACGTGAGTGTGACCAGGATAAAGATGATAGTCAAAACAAACAGATGTTTTAGATTTTGGCAGAGTACTTGAAGCTGTACAGGCTCCACCCTCTTCTGGAAAGCGAGGTGGGGAGCAGCAGCTCATTTGCATTTAAAGATACATGCACGAAAACAGCATGTCTTCTTTCCACTTAAAATGGGCATTTTCATTTAATAAATGATCTGTGGGGTATTTTGAGCTAAAACTTCACAGACACATTCTGGGGACACCTGAGACTTATATTACATCTTGTAAAAAGGGGCATAATAGGTGTCCTTTAAAATGTTTTTGAAAAACGTCTCTTATGCTCATAATAATATTGTGAAATGTTTGCTATTTGAATATATTTGAAAAAGTAATTTATTCCTTTGACACAAAGCTGAATTTTCAGCTCCGTCTTCAGTGTCACATGATCCTTCAGAAATCATCTATGCTGATTTGCTGCTCAAAAATAATTTTTTATTATTATTAATGCTGAAAACAGCTTAATATTTTTGTGGAAACTGAGATACATTTTTCGGGAATCTTTGATGAATAGAACAGTATTTATTTGAATCTTTTATAACATAAATGTCTTTCCTGTTATTTTTGATAAATTTAATGTGTCCTTGCTGAAAAACGTTTTAATTTCTTTAAAAAAAAAAAAATCTAAATCTTTTGAACGGTAGTGTATATCTGACACATTCTCCCAACTCCAGCGGTTCAAAATGTGGCAGCTTAACTTTGATATTAATTGCTTGCTACAAAGAGACCATATCACTCTTGTACTGGCCTCGTTGAACTGGCTACTGATAAGTTTTTGAATTGATTTTACAATGCTATTTGTTTTTAAGGCCCTGCATGGACTTGCTCCACAGTATATTAGTAATCTCCTCCACTCACACCTACCTCCAGCTCCCTGAGGTCATCAAACCAATTACTACTTTCTGCTCCCCTCTTGTTTTTAAGATCTGAGGGAGATCAGGTTCTCTCAGGTGTGGCCACTAGACTCTGGATTTTAAAAGCAGTTTTCAATCTTGATTAAAGGTCTGTTTGTACTGCATTGCTTTTACATTTTGTCTGATGTGCATCAAAGTTTATTTAGTAGGTTAGTTTTCTTGTAAATTGTTTTCTTTCAGTTAAAGATCCCATAATGCTTTTTTACATTTTCAACATTCTTTAGTGTGTAATGTTGCATTTTGAGCATGAAAAAGGTTTATTGAAACCCCTCCATTGTAGTCTTAATTTTTCTTCTGGGAATGAACACGTCACAATTTTCATCATTTAAATCATTCCTGCCCAAAATGAAGGGGCGAGGCCTGGTTGATTTGAGTTAGTAGTGTGTTGAAATTCGCAGTTATGGTAAGGCACGTGATATTTCCGAAACCTACTTGAAGCGGTTGACCAATCACAACACTGATCCAGCTGACCAATCAGAGCACACTGCGCTCTTCGGAAGGAAGGGCTTCATAGAGACAGGAACGTCTAGGTTACTATTGTATTCCCTCCTGAAAGAGGGAACGGAGACGTTACGTCGATACTGACGTAATGGGGTATTGCTTGGGAGCCCAATCACCTCCAAGTGGTACAAAACAAGCCAATGGGAATTGGCCAGTGAGATTTACATGCCGGGCCACACCCCCAGCATCCGGGTATAAATAGGACCAGCATACTCACTTCCATTCATATTTTGCTGAGGATCCGAGATAGGTACCCGGCCATTCAGCAGTGACTCAGGGCTATGGCAAGGGGACGTAACTTCTCTGTTCCCTCCTTCAGGGAACTGGCAAGCCGTGGACACCTCCGCCGCGTCTGGCTGCCACAGGATGTAGGAGGAACTCCACAGGGTTCACCATGTGGGGAACTGAACTGAGGAGCAGGAAAAGTGCTCGCATTCCCTCGTCCGAGGGAAATGGCACAAGCAAGCGAACACCCGTGGCTATCTATGTGTAGACGGCACACGGGTGGACACCGGGTCCACTCGGAGATTATAAAATCTTGCGAATGTGTTTGTTGTCGCCCAGCCTGCAGCTCTGCAGATGTCTGTTACAGAGGCACCATGCGGCAACGCCCAGGAGGAGGCAACACCCCTAGTGGAGTGAGCTCGCAACCCGAGGGGGCACGGCTCGCCTTAGGACTGGTACGCCAAGGCGATGGCATCCACTATCCAGTGGGCCAACCTCTGTTTGGAGACAGCCTTTCCCTTCTGCTGACCTCCAAAGCAAACAAAGAGCTGCTTAGAGCTTCTGAAGCTCTGCATGCGGTCCATTTAAATGCGCAGGGCACGAACGGGACACAGCAACACTAGGGCTGGGTCTGCCTGCCTCCAGCGCTTGCAAGTTCACCACCTGGTCCCGGAAGGGAGTGGTGGGAACTTTGGGCACATATCCAAGCCGGGGTCTCAGGATAACGTGAGAGTAGGCCGGCCCGAATTCTTGACACGTTTCGCTGACCGAAAATGCTTGCAGGTCCCCAACCCTCTTAATGGAAGCGAGCGCGGTCAGGAGCACTGTCTTCAACGACAGATGTTTCAGCTCGACTGACTCAAGGGGCTCGAAGGGAGCTCTCTGTAGACCCGCCAGAGCGACAGAGAGGTCCAAAGAGGGAATGAGGCAAGACCTAGAAGGATTGAACTTCTTGGCGCCTCTGAGGAACCTGATGATCAGGTCATGCTTTCCTACTGACCTGCCATCGACCACATTGTGATGTGCTGCGATGGCGGCCACATAGACCTTCAAGGTGGAGGGGGACAGCCTCCGCTCCAAGCCATCTTGAAGGAAGGAAAGCACATAGCTGACCGGGCATTTTTAGGGGTCTTCCTGGCGGGAAGAACACCACTCAGCGAACAGACTTCACTTCATGGCATAAGCGCGCCTCGTAGAAGGGGCTCTAGCCGAAGTGATAGTGTCAACTACCGCAGGCAGTAGGCCACAACAAGCGTTACAGTAAACAAAACTACGAACAACATTTACGTCTGTGTGTCTCGTTTGTGATAAGGCGATATAATAACGCACTGCGACTTAACAAACTGATCTGTGGAAATGAGTCGGACGGACAGGGTCATAAAATGCGCATGGAAGTGCTCGTTCAATCCAGATACAATTTAACATAGTAAATCTGGATAGGCTATTATATGCATTATCAAATACTTGGGCAAAAATAATAAAAAAAAATGAAAAGGACATATACTTCTTGAAAATGGACCACAAGCAAGCCTCTGCAGCTTCCCTTTGGATTAATTGATTGCTTTTCAAATGAAATGACAAAGTTTATCGCAAGGTAAGGCTTGGCTATATTTTTATTAATTGTTGCTAATTTAACAAGTTTTCTAATGGGTGATGTATTCACGTGCCTTCAGATGTGTCACGTGCTCGATGGCTTGGTGTGTTTAGAGATGATTTGTGATATTCGCTGCTGCAACACATATTTGGGAATGAATGAATAGTAAAATGTGGTGTTTCGTGCCATCATGTGGGGTAGTAAATAGAGAATGTAATCGGGAATGTCACGCCAAAAGACTTGTGATTTTCACAAGTCAAGTCCAAGTCACGTCTCGGGTTAGTAGTTTACAAGTCCAAGTCAAGTCGCAAGTCGTTTATTTTTGCGACTTAAGTGCGACTCGAGTCCAAGCAATGAAGCGGTCTCATATGAAGCAATCCGAGCGGCATGACCACGGCTGCGGATGCCATATGCCCCAGGAGCCTCTGAAATTGTTTCAGTGTAACCGCTGTTTTCTGCGAGAACGAGTTCAGGCAGTTCAGCACTGACTGTGCGTGCTCGTTGGTGAGACGCGCCGTCATGTTGACCGAGTCCAGCTCCACACCGAGAAAAGAGATACTCTGCACGGGGGAGAGCTTGCTCTTTTCCCAGTTGACCCGAAACCCCACCTGGCTAAGGTGACTGAGCACCAGATCCCTGTGTTCGCACAACTTCTCTCGCGATCAGAATAAGCCAGTCGTCGAGGTAGTGGAGTATGCGAACGGCCACTTCCCTGAGCAGGGCAAGGGCACCTTCAGCGACTTTGGTAAAGACGCGAGGTGACAGGGACAGGCCGAAGGGTAGGACCTTGTACTGATATGCCTGACCCTCGAACGCAAAGAGTAGAAACGGTCTGTGTCGAGGGAGGATTGAGACATGAAAGTACGCGTCCTTCTGGTCGATCGCTGCAAACCAATCCTGGGCGCGAACACACGTGATGATGCATTTCAGCGTGAGCATCTTGAACGGGAGCTTGTGAAGGGCCCGATTCAAGACACGCAAATCCAAGATTGGCTGTAACCCCACGCCTTTCTTGGGTACTATAAAGTACGGGCTACCTGACTTCATCTTGGCTGGAGGGACAGGCTTTATTGCGTCCTTCGCCAAGAGGACTGCAATTTCCGCCCGCAGGACAGGGGCGTTTGGGACTGTCACCGAGGTGAACAGGACGCCGCTGAACCTGCGGGGATGCATGGCAAACTGAATCGCGTAGCCGAGTCTGACTGTTCGAATTAGCCAACGGGACGGGTTGGGGAGGCGAAGCCAGGCCCCCAAGCACCGTACAAGTGGAACCATCCGGACAGCAGAAGTACCCATGGGGGGACAGTGTGGAGCGCTGTGGCCCAACTCGGGAGGCAGTGCGTCCCGAAGTAGAGGCTGTGAGTGGGGTGCACTCACATGGCTCAGAGTGTCCCTTGAGGGACGGGGCAGGGTGGTGTGGGGAGGCTGTGCGTCCCCAGGGCGCCAAAGCCCTGCCCGTGGCGAATGAAGATGTGGCTGAGAGCGAGGAAGCGGTGTCAGCACAGACCCTGCATGGCCCAGAGATTTTGGAAACTGTTCTTTTATTGACAAAGTGGGTACCGCTGGGGCCAGCGGTGGAACAGAAATAAAACGAAACACAGGATTCTCCACACGGCCCTCTCCCGGGGGAGACCCGTCTCAGGGCCGCTTGGCAGACTTCTTTTTTGAGGGATTAGCGGCTTGGGCGGGTTGCGTCGCCTTCCTGCGGGTGGCTCGGTGAGGATGGGAAGGTTCCGATCTCCCAGGAGCCTGTGCAGCCGCAGGGGGACGCCCTCGGCGATGAGCAGATTGGAGGCCAGCCCACGGCGGATTGGTGGCAACATGTGTTTAATGGCCTCCGTCTGCTTTTGCACTGCCGAGAACTGCTGACCAAAGGTGGCAGCAGACTGCGGCCACAAGTGCACCGCAATTGCATGCTCCACCTGTGGAATGTCCACGTAACCCTTGGCGGCCCCACCATCGAGGGTAGTGAGAGTGGAGGAGGCAGAAGAACGGTTCCTGGCAGTAAAAGGTGCCTTTCACATCTTCTGAACCTCCTCATGCACCTCCGGGAAGAATGGCACCGGGGCGGCACGTGGCTGAGAACCACGCCCCGCACCCAGAAACCAATCATCCAACCACGAGCGCTCTGGACACGGTGGAGGGTTCCACTCGAGCCCGATCCCCGCGGCGGCCCGGCCAAGCATGACCGTCAACCCTGAATCCGATTCGGCCTGAACGACCACCCCGGAAATTCGGCCTCCTCATCCTCTTCAGAGTCCAAAAGCCCCCTCCCCGATGCAGCGATCGACATCTGATCCTCATCCAGAGCACCGAAAGTGACGCGGGGTACCTCCGTAGAGGGTCTCGCGGCAGCAGCCGGCAACTCGTAGGCACATGGCGTTCTAGAGGAGTGGGAGGTTTGTGGGGGCGAACCCGACGAAGAAGCTAACCAGACCAGTTGCTTTTGAAGCTGCGGGTGGCTGGGTAGCAGCAGAGGGGACTCGTACCTCTGTGTTAAAGAAGGAGAGTCGCGATCGCAACGCCAACATGGACATGCCCTTGCAGTGAGGGCATGTACCATCCACGAGCGCTGACCCAGCATGCTGTTTACCCAGACAAGTGAGACAGCGATCGTGGCCGTCAGACGAGGTCAGGAAACGACCACATCCAGAAACACACGGACGAAAAGACATCTTAAAACAGATGCTGATCGCCCGTGTTTTGCTCTTTTAAAACTGCTCTTTTAGCTGAAGCACACAGGGATGAGTGCCGCACCTTCCTGTGCCAGCGCGCTGTCACACACACACCGCTGAACGTGTCTTCCCACCAGCCAGAGAGAGCTCCGCAAGCTGCAGCCACCGGAACAAAAACAAGCTATGAGAATTGCTGTTGTGGAGATCACTCCAAGCAATTAAAATTGCTGTTTTTGCTCTTTGAGAAATTCACTCTTTGTTGAAGGTGAGAGAACGATCACACAACCGATCGGCTCTGAAGCAAAAGAATGAATGGAAGTGAGTATGCCGGTCCTATTTATACCCGGATCCCGGGGTTGTGGCCCGGCATGTAAATCTCACTGGCCATTTCCTATTGGCTTGTTTTGTACCACTTGGAGATGATTGGGCTCCCAAGCAAGACCCCATTACGTCAGTATCGACGTAACGTCGAACGTGACTGACTGAATGGGAACTAAACAGAACATTTGGTGCTGCAAATATGTAAAATATGTGAAAAATAAGGTGTTCTTGAACATTCAAGCATGAAAACTTATTGTAGTAGAGCACAAAAACAAAATTAAGACTTTGTAAAATGACATAATAGGTCTTCTTCAAATATCTATTAATTGTTTGCTAAATTGTTTTTCAATTTACCTCTAGGTGCCATGTCTACTTCCTGTCCTGATGTTTAAACTGGGCCGAGTGTCTGATCCAGATTTGTCTCTCTCTGTTCTCTATACTCTGCCAAGACTGGGAACTCACAAGGTACAGTCATTAATATGCACCGCATGTACTGTTAACCTGATGAGGGAAAACTAAACCTGAAACTTAATCAATAATTATTTGTCAGCAAATGCGTTTTCTTGATTTTAAAAGTTTTATCAAGAAAAATAATTGGAAATTAAATAAAATGTACAGAAAGCTAATTATTCACTGTTATTAAATTGTATTAAACAGATCCATTAACATGTATGGCAATCAAAATTAAGAATACACAACCATTAGCAGGTTATTATAGCTCAGTTCTACAGAAATATGAATCTTGTCTGTGTGCGTGTATTTAGGATACATTTGCTTCCTCTGTTGCTATGGCAACAGCTCACCTGCACTGTAGGCAACTCCAGCCATTAACATGACCATTGTCTGTGCCATTGTTATTCATTTGATTCTGCTAACAATACATATTATTCATAAATCTTGTATGCCAAGTGTGTACTTCTGTAACATTTGGCTTGCTAGTAAAATGCTGCATCAACAAAAATGCATTCTGTAGTTTGCACAATGTGTGCACACTACTATAAAATATGAATAAATGAGCGGGGAGATTTTTGGTGTTTTTGCTGATGTTATTCATCTTTATTTTAAATGTTTAGACACTTTATTATCAGCCTTTGAATGTGGGTGGCAGTTTTTTGCCCTTTAATGTAGTCCTTAATTTTAGCTTTTTGAAATCTGTGAGATTTTTAAAAGCACAGCAGAACACAACCTGGCCTGTAGGTCACAGCCGAAGCATTAAAAACATAAAAGCATTAGCTATTTTAAGTTGCATATATTAACTACACTGAGCTATTAGGTAAGTTTGCATATATCCAGTCCTGTTCATCATTATGTTTTGGCATTATGTGGATGTGTGTCCTCTGCCTCGTGTATGTTTGTCCTGACTGAACACTCTTGTCTGGTAGTTCTGTATCCCGCAGGTGCTTCATGTTCTCCAGACTCTGGGCAGTTCATCCAGACTGAGGCCGGTGGCTCTGCGGCTCTTAGCTCTGTTATGGAAAAAACAGGTGCAGTTAATGCTAAAATCATTCAGATCTGTTCTTTGTGTGTTGTGTCAGATGTCTGAGACCATGAGGCATTGATTATGTTAAAGGGTTAGTTCACCCAAAAATGAAAATTCTGTCATTTATTACTCACCCTCGTGCCGTTCCACACCCCTAAGACCTTTGTTAATCTTCGGAACGCAAATTAAGATATTTTTGTTGAAATCCGATGGCTCCATGAGGCCTGCATAGGGAGCAATGACATTTCCTCTCTCAAGATCCATAAAGATACTAAAAACATATTTAAATCAGTTCATGTGAGTACAGTGGTTCAATATTAATATTATAAAGCGACAGGAATATTTTTGGTGCACCAAAAAAAATAAAAAATAACGACTTAAATAGTGATGGCCGATTTCAAAACACTGCTTCAGGAAGCTTTGGAGCGTTATGAATCAGCGTGTTGAATCAGCGGTTCGGAGCGCCAAAGTCACTTGATTTCAACAGTTTGGCGGTTTGACACGCGATCCGAATCATGATTCGACACAGAAGAATCATAACACTTCCTGAAGCAGTGTTTTGAAATCACTAAATAAGTCGTTATTTAGTGTTTTTGGCGCACCAAAAATATTCTCGTCGCTTTATAATATTAATATTGAACCACTGTACTCACATGAACTGATTAAAATATGTTTTTAGTACATTAATGGATCTTGAGAGAGGAAATGTCATTGCTGGCTATGGAGGCCTCACTGAGCCATCGGATTTCAACAAAAATATCTTAATTTGTGTTCCGAAGATTAACGAAGGACTTACGGGTGTGGAACGGCATGAGGGTGGGTAATAAATTACATTATTTTCATTTTTGGGTGAACTAACCCTTTAAATTCTTATGTTGAAAACCAGCATTTAAAATTGATATATTTCCATTTTACCATTTTTGTTTATGCTTTGAAATATCATTATATTTATATATTATTATATATTTTATATTTTATTTTATTATATTTAAGGCTGAGAGGTNGCTAATTTAATACAAAATATGAAATTTTACATTAATTGAAGTCTTGGAGACTTCTGTTTCATCTAATAATTTATTACAAAATATCATATTTATTTATATTTTATTATATTTAAGTCTTACATGCTTCTGTTTTGTCTAATAATTGAATACAATTAATAATCATATAATATTATTAGCATGTGTAATTTGAGTGAAATTTTTTTTTTTTTTAATCATAATTTTATTTTTTATTATTGAGTGAAATAAAATTATGCACATAAATTAATGGTTTGAGCCCTGTAATGAATGAAATAAAAGTGATTATTATATTAATTAAACTTTATTATTTTAGTAATGTCATTTAGTAATGTTACAATTTATATCATTAGTTCACAAAGAATTTGTGTATTTTAGAAAAATGAACAAATTAAGCTTTATTGTAGTTCACAGCATGCCTATAGACCAGGCCATTCAACTAATACTGCATTAGTGCATATGGTTGATCAGTGGCTTACATATATGGAGGATAAAAGACTTGTTGGTGCAGTACTTTTAGATTTTACAGCTGCATTTGATGTAATTGACCATGATATTCTGTTGTCAAAGCTCAAGTATTATGGCTTCTCACAATTGTCTGTTTCACTGATAAGGAGTTATCTTAATGACAGAACTCAGCAAGTATTTTTTAATGGTAGTTTTTCTGACAGTAAATGTATATCATGCGGTATTCCACAGGGCAGCTGTTTGGGTCCACTTTTATTTTCAATTTTTGTGAATGATTTGCCTCATGTTGTTAGAAATTTAGAAGTTGTACTGTATGCAGATGATGCAAGTTTATTTTGTGCATCTCCTTCAATCACCAATCTAAGTCTGAACCTTCAAAACCAATTAAATTTGATTATCAACTGGGTTAATTTGAACAAATTAGTTCTAAATATTTTTAAAACCAAATGTATCGTTTTTGGTACTAAACATTTGTTAAATAAACCTTGTAACCTAAATTTGACTATTGATACAACTTCGGTTGAGCAGGTTACTAAAACTAAACTCTTGGGTGTCAAGCTGGATAATCAGCTCTCATGGACTGATCAGATAAATCATATTGTTTCCAGGATGGGCAGAGGCATTGCTTTGTCTAGGAAGTGTGTGCCGTTTTGTCCACCCTCAGTCATGAGAACAGTTGTCCAGTCTCTGGTCTTGTCACACCTGGAGTACTGCTCAGTTATTTGGTCCAGTGCTACACAGGAGCACTTGAAAAAACTTCAACTTGCACAGAATAGAGCGGCCAGGGTAGCTCTTGGCTGTTCGTACAGGACCAGTGTGAATGAGATGCACACTATATTAGTATGGCTGAAGGTACAGGATAAATTAAAGATAAGTCTTCTGTGCTACATGCATAATGCCATCTATAAAAACAATCCCAGATTTTTTGTGGATAAATTGGTGTACAGTGGGTATTGCCACCAATATATTACTCGGCAGGTCAGCTCTGGTGATTTAGTTGTTCCTTTTGCACAGTCAAATTGTATGAGGAGAACTGTACTATTTAGATCTTCGGTAGCTTGGAATCAACTGTCAATGTGTATGAGACAAATAAGCAACAGATATTATTTTAAAAAGCTGGTGAAAAAATGTATGATCTGTAATGAAAATTAAGTGTAATGACTCAAATTGAATTGTATTTATTCTTTTGATAACATATTGTAAAAAGTGTGATGTGATTGTATATAATATGTTTGATTTGTAAAATGGACCCCAGGAAGATTAGCGACCATTCGTGGAAGCTAATGGGGTTCCAAATAAATAAATAAATAAATAAATAAAATTGTTTCATATTCATTTAAAATGGATATATTCAAAATTTGCCATTTTGTTTTATGCTTTGAAATATAAATATTTATATATTATTATAGATAGTTATATTTAGGTCTGCGAGATTTTTATTTCATCTACTAATTTAATACAAAATAAGAAATATTATATTTAATTATATAATATTATATTTAAGTCTGAGCAGNGCTTCTCTTTCATCTAATGATTTAATATAAAAAGTTCATTACAATTAATATTGTATAATATTTCATGTAATATTATTAGCGTGTTTAATTTGATAAAAATAAATAAAAATTAATCATTTTAGTTTACTCAAATTGAGTGAAATAAAATTATGCATTTTTGTTTTACCCTTGTAATTAAATAAAAATTATTATTATATTAATTAAGCTTTATTATTTTAATAATGTCATTTAGTTTGCATCATTATTTCAGTTTTTTTTTTTAAATAACATTTTAATTGAAATATTCTTAAATGAATCATTATCAATTCAGATTCAATCTGAAAATCTGTTTTGATACCCAGTGCTACTATAATATCTGTATCTGTATTATCTGCTATAATATATAATTGTGGACACTTAGACCATAATTAAAATGTATGTATGATGTGAGTGGCATTAATCTAAAGCAGTGACATGCATACAGATGTGTCTAAATACTTTGTAGGACCACTGTACTCTATATCATATTTCTATTATTTCCAGGATAGATTTTTGAGACTTTTGACTTTTTGTATAGGACCGTGTGTATCCGGACCTGCAGAGACTGATGTCACAGCTTGAAAAATCCTCAGTGGTCATGGGAAAAGATACGCAATGGGAGCAGATATTGGCCAGAGCAGCTTGCGTCAGGGACATCTGCAAAGAGAGGTCTGCTTCATCCATTGTTCATATAGCAGTTTGATATGTTGCATATTCTACACTAAGCCACCTCTGTACTGACTCCTGATATATTGGACTCTTACAGACAAACAGTAACTATTTACCTTTAAAGGTTTCATTTCACACTGACCGCACTGGTGTGGTCACATTCATTCTTTCTCTCTGTTGTACATATTGTTCCAGGCCGTACCAGCACGGAGGAGACATGCTGGCTGCCATCAGCGACACACTGCTGCAGTTCTCCAGGAAGGATCAGGCGACTCCTGCTGCTCTGGCACTGCAGGGCTTACAGGAGCTCTGTAGGGCTGAGGTCAGTCTTTCTGTACCAATGAAGAGGTGCACACTGGCTCATATGAAAATTTATTTTTATTTCTGTTTTTAAAAATCGTACAGACCCCAAACTTTTGAACATATAATGTAATATATAAATTCTCTTAGACTGGCCAGATGGCCACCCTTACCCTGCATTTCAATATTCTTCTTATCTGTCTTCTGTTCAGGTAGTTGATATCAGCTCCACATGGAAGGCACTCTCTCCTAAGCTGTGCTGTGACACCAGACCCCTGGTCCTGAAGGCCACAGCTGAACTTCTGGCTCTAGTACCTGCTTTAAATGTCAAAACAGAAGAATATGAGGCACGAGACCACCAAACACTGTTTCTAATTGCTAGATGTGTGGTATTTTGGAGCGGTATCTGAACTCATAGTTCAAAGCATGATTTCATTCTGTCTGCATTTCATTCTTGGGATGAATTACTTCAGGCTTTATGTCCTTTTCTTACAGAAATTCAGAAATGAGGCAGTGAGTGTTTTATGGGGCTATGCTCTCAGTCAGGTGAGCGCTGACATTTTCAGATAGTAATGAACAGTAGGGATGGGCAGGATGATTGACTAGTCATCCAACAACTGTTTCTAATAAAAAGTCATGCCATTTTATGTATCTATTTTTATGTAGCAATTATTTATTTGCTTTTATATTGTACCAGTGATGAGTGAACAGTAATATTCAAAGCTTTTTTGGCTTTATCAGAACCCAGAGGTTGCAAGCCAAGGTTTTAAAGCCCTTTCAGAGTATTCTGAACCATCTCACACCATCCTACACTTACCAGAACAGGTGAGAACGCTTACAAAATGTCCTCACATTATTTCTGTCTACCTTTTATATATACAGTATATCTTTAATAGTGACGTGTTCTTGCTAACAGGCCAGGCCCGTACCAAAGCAGCCTGATGAGGAGGATGAAGAAAAGGAAAATGAGAACGAGAAGGATGAAGATATTTCAGTACCAGGAGCGTCATATGTGAAACTAGTTTGTCTCACACCACAATCCATTTTACCAGGTATGATTATAAGATTATGGTGACTAACAGACTGTTAGTAGTTAAACTCTTTTAAATGTAGTTCGACTTGCATTTACAATTGTTTGAATCTGCATTTTAACCAATTCTTCTGACCACAATGCAGTTGATGAAGCAAAAATCTCAGTGAGGCCTTTGTAACACAATTAAAGAGGACCTATAATGCTTTTTTACATTTTCAACCTTCTTTAGAGTGTAAAGTTGCTCTTTGAGCATGAAAAAGATCTGTAAAGTTTCAAAGCACAAAGTCACTCCAAAGGGAGTTCTTCTAAATAAGCACCGTCTCCCAGGAAGGAACACGTCAAAATATTCCTCATTTAAACAATTTAACCTCAAGACATATAGGAGCGAGGCCTGGTTGAGTTGCATTAGTAGTGTGTTTTCGCCATGTTCAAGAGACGCTGTAATATACTAGTAGAGCTCAAAAACAAAATTAAGACTTTGTGGAAGGGCATAATAGGTCCTTGTTAATGCAGCACATTTTGACTCAATTTGTGCATTATTCGTACAGTGTGCTACATACAGAAACATATTAGTTTTGTCAGTCTTTCTTTTGCTTCTCAAAAACCCCCATTGAATAGATGGTTGTTTTGATTCCTGTTTGAGAACATTTTGTCGTCCATATTTCGGGAGGTCAGCGCCGTCACCCATTGTGTCATTGCAATGATTGCTATACCGTGAAAGTTTTTGGATTCCCATACTGGTCATTTTTTCCCTTTGTTCAAGCCCACACACACACACACGTAAACCATGTTTACGTTGTAATACCCATGTCATTATACACATTTGTGTCCTCATAAACCACAGTCTGTGAGCATATATGTACTTACCTAAAAGCAAGACATGCAACATAACAAACCAACAACATACATATAAATTAATAAATTACACAGTATAGAACATATTATAGACTTATTACTTATTATTATAAAGACTGATGCTGTTATATACTTTCAAGTTTCAAGTTTCAAACACTTTATTTATCCCCGAAGGGCAATTCACAAGGTCACGCAGAGTAACAAACACAACACATTAAATAAATAACACAATATTCACAACATATATGTATTCTACAACATATAAACATCTAAGAAGCAAATCCAAACCCTATAAAAATATAATAAAAAATTTTTTTAATAATTATGTAATCACAACATGATCCCTACATGCAGGGACCTACAGGGCTCCAGACAAAAAAATTCATTAAGGAGCCATTGGCTCCTATAGGGGGAAAATACAGGCGCCAAATTTATTTTTTTTTAAGAGCCTCACAACAATGAACTTAAAATTTTAAATAATATAAAGTAAACTTTGTGATAATTGATCAGCATTAGTTCTTAAGCAATCGGTTGACAAATGTGCACTAATCATTGAATGCGAACTGCTCTGAAGAACGCGCAACAGCGCCATCTGTTGACTTTAAAACGTGCAGCGCTCACATTTATTTAAAGCTGCAGTCCGTAACTTTTTTTGGTTAAAAATTATCCAAAATCAATTTTTGAGCAAGTACATAACCAGCCAGTGTTCAAAACTATCTCATTATCTTAGCTCGATTCACAACTGTAAGCTTGTAATAATGTTTTATAATAAGAGTGACCTGGTGGATTTCCACAGGAAATTCGAGCATGCAGCAGTTCGTCTTTGCGTCATTACGTCACGTCCGTAAACAGAAAGGAAGGAGTCCCATCCAGGCTAGTCGGTTTTATCATGTGAGGATGCTGCTTGTAGCAGATCATTTATAGCCTGTTCTCACAGCAGCTGAAATAATTAAACTTATCATTTTGATGGCGGATTGTAATCCAGAAAGATCCAAATGACAATCATCAGTGACAACTGGAGATTCACCCGTAGTCAAAAAGCAAAAGACTTCGGACTGTGGAGTGGCTACAGAAATCGAAATCTGCAGGTAACGCTAATATACACTAAATACACATAGTCACGCAATGCTGATGTTGTTAACATTAACAATTTGAGTCGGACACTGATGGAGAGACTCAGAAAGAAGTTACAACTTTTAGAATGCAATTGTTCATTTCTGAATGGCTAGTGGATACATTTATGTAGTTGCTGTAGTTGTTGATTCAACTCATCGACTAGCATGTGCCGTCATGTTAATCTTTTGTGCAAATCCAGCGTTAAATTTTCCCTCGTTTGTGAAGCAGTCCAGCGTAAAATGACAGCATGCTAACAACACTCTACTACAACAACTCTTCCTCTTCTCTAAAGCAGCCCAACATGGCCTCACTCACTTTGTTGCATGTTCTGGGGGTTCTGGCATGTAAATTTTGGGGTTTGTGATGTCACCAACCCAGGATGAAGCTCATTGTAGTCTCTACCAGCCGTTTGTTGTAGTCCTTAAACAGTGATTTCTGTAAGAAAATATCTCCCTTTGCATTGAACTTTGAGTGTCATAACTTTGCAGATGTTGTTTATGCTCAAACAGCAACATTACACACTAAAGGCTGATTTATACTTCTGCGTCGGACCTACGCCGGAGCCTCTGCGCCGTAGGCTATGCATCTGTTTTCATTTATACTTCTGCGTCGTTGTCCGCGTCGACGTGCATGCAGACCACTAGGAGATAGTGTACGCGGTCATGTTGAGTATCAAAACAAAAGCCGAAGAAGAAGCAGCTCGTCATGTACGTTGGCAGAGAAGCTTACAAACAGAAACGGCAGAGAAGCGGCAAATAGGTAATGACTTTTGTTGCAGTTTGACTTCATGTGTGCCCTGAAACAGAGTGTTTTTTCATTCATATGGAAGTTGAAAGTGCTCGCTCTTCTCCGAGTGCTCCACGCCAGTTTTTTGACCCGAGGGAGGGGTTCTAGCAGACCAATCACAGCGCTTGCGGTCCGCGTAGAATTGACGCGTTGTTACATTTTTGAAGAGTTGCATGTCAGGCTACGTCATAGGCTACGCGTGCTACAAACAGCCTACGCCGTAGCTACGGCGTACACTCGACGCAGAAGTATAAATCAGCCTTAACTTTTAACAAAGTAAAAAAAGTTAAATAATAATCAAGGACCCCTTTAACCTTTAACCAAAAACCTTCTTAATTCATGAATTTTGTCTTCTAATGCAGCCCTTGAGACCTTCCTAACATCTGTAGTGAGGCAGGAGATGAGCCAAATGCCCCGTGGCGTGTACCATTCAGCACTGAGTAGGGGGAATTTACGCTCTGACCAGGGAAAAACTGTATCTGGAATTCCTTCTTTCATGCTGAAAACCTATGAGAAGAATAAGCAGCCAGGTCTTAAACCTGGCTTAGCAGGTACAGATATGTTCAACTCAGTATTGTGGGTAATTAAAGAGCATTTAAAATTCTTATAGCTAATGCATGTTTGTCACATTGAAGTAAAATTTTTTGCACAGTGCACAATTCTGTTTGTGCAGTTAAATGTATTCGATAAACATATTAGTGTTTTGATTGGTTGGTTTCAGCTGGGCTTCTCCTCTGTTATGACCTTCCTGTTCAGACTGACAAAGATGGACGTCCAATCAACCGCTTTCTTGTCAGCAGAGGGCGGAGTTATCAACAAATGTTAGCCACCCTTATTCATGAGGTACCTTCCAGCATGGACTTGCTTGGGTGAATGAAACTCAAGAACTTGAATTATATTTTAATTTAAAAAGTTATATTTAAAAAGAATAAAATATGTATTAATAATGTCTAATAATATTATT
>RJVU01042551.1:847414-862270 GCA_003731715.1 Anabarilius grahami
TTTCATTTCAGAAATGATTTTAATATTTTTTTTTGTTTTGTAAAATATTGATCTATTTGAATATAAAATAAAATATTTATTTATTTGTTAATACAGTACAAAAATCAATGCAATGAAATGAAGTGCAAAAAATAGTGCAGTAATATATAAATACGTAGAACATTTAAATTTACAATATGTAATAATTTTGTCCGCTAGAGGTCGCTAGAAGCCTATTCAAAACAAAGGCGTAGCTTGATGACGCCAAGTTTTAGAGCGGAATCTTGGGACATGTGGTCTCCATCTCAACAGATGGTGCAAAAGAATCGGGATTGGAGATGGGAAGAACTCATGTTCATGTATGCGATTATTAACATTACTATAGTATGAAGCAGAGCAGGACCGAGTGTTGTGGGAGCTGAACGAGGCCGCTGGAGCGATTGCGCGACACACGCCTCATGAGCAGCAGAACTTTTATTATGACACAGTCACTGGCGCCGCTTCCGCTTTTCCGGTCATGAGTATGAGGTAACGCAGCTCTGTTTATCATATTAGATACATTTGAGTGTGTTGAAAATGTTATAACATTACTCTGAGCGTTCACTCGGCGGCTGCAGTGAGACACTTGTTGCACACTGCAGTAAGACAGATCGATTTTAGAATATCATATTAATAAATGATGGCTTGTGTTGATAAATGTCATGCAATTAATTTTGAAACGTATTGAATGATGGAGAAAATTCTGTATTACTGTTACTAAAAATAAAGCTGCATCTGATTATGCTCTGTTAGCTACTTCACAAAATAGTGTTTTTCTCTGAGGCATGGTAAAGCATGGTACTCGCAAAAAATCAAGACTAAACGTGTTGAGCTATATAACAACAATTCGTTTTCTGTCTATAAATATATCAAAACAGTTGTTTCTTTGTCTATTAAAACACATGAAATCAAAATTGACCTTATTTATTTTGTTAGCTCAAATTGCTAGTTTTGTGGTGAACAATTCATCCGTGCAAGTCAATCGACACACAAAAATTGTTTGGCTTCATAATATTTAATCAAAATCTGAAAATGCTCCTCCCCTCTGCAACGGTGCCCCTACTCTAATGATATCAGTTTGACGGCTTGGGTTGAAATCGCTTAAACCACTCCCCTCCAACGGTTAGTCTGCTATGAGCGAGAGATGGAGAGGTGGAGTGCTAAAGTAAAACTCTGCCCTCTATTCAATATTCCGTTTCACTTGGAAATACGTCACAACACTGGAGAAAAGTCGTTTGCAACTTCCGGTTCACGTGGACTTTAAAGCGTCTTTGGTGTTTCCATGGTTTCTACAAAATAAAACCAGAAAAAACCGAGGGTAATGCGGGTATGACGCAATTGACAGGCGACTCCTCACACGTCCCGGAGCCTTGGTTAAAATTGCAATTTTCTCTCGATTTACAAATAGTTGGAAACATTTGAGATATTGTAAGTACTCAAGCGAACAAAATATATAACACTGGTCTAGTGGTTTTTGGATATTTTACTGCAAAAATATTACAAATTGCACCTTTAAATAATTAGCATTTTAAAACATATAATTTAAATAATTTATCTTGGTCACATACATTCAATCTTTTGCTCTTTTTTTCCACTCAGGTGAACATCCAGCCGTCTGAGTGGCATCGCTCTCTACTTTTGCCTCAGGCCTGGCGGGGCTTCATGAGCCGGGCTTACCATGCAGTTCTCCAGGTAATTTTGTGTGTCTGTGTAACTTGTCATTTTCAAACCATCAAATCAGATGTATGAGAATAAGATTAACATCTATAATTAAGACCATCATTTATGAGATTAAATTAGATGTAATTATTGTCCAGGGTCGAAAGGCAGAGCTGGAGATGCTACAGAAACAGGGTAAAGAGAGTCCAGAGGAACTGCAGTTCAAACAGCACTATGCCTGGCTCTGGTAAGACTCACACATCTAGACACATCTACAGTACAGACTACAGACTGGCCTGGTCCTGGAGTTTGTGTTAAAGTCGTGATAAACAAGTAGCGGCAGATCGTTTCTTTCATATTGTGTGACAGGTAATCGAAAAAGAAGTAGGGTAGGGACTTGGCTTTATCCATCGGCTGAATGAGTGGAGGCAGACCGACTAAATGCAAGCTTCCAGCATAGATGCAAACTCCTCACCTTTCAGTGAAAATTCACTTTGAAAATCTGTGGGTCTGAGAGGACATTCTTTGGTCAGGGTCACAGTAAAGGAAATCATGAGAATCAAGTCTTCTCAGTTGTTCAAAAAAAAAAACCCTCCTCCTGGCTTCGCACGTGCAATGCTCCTGTAAGGGTGAATGCACGAAGAAAGAGACCCATCTGCGTTAGGTCTGCCTGCATGCCTTAACGTAAGAATTTCATAAAGTAGCTTTATGATAACCTTAATTTAATTGGCATAAGTATCCATATGTAAAGCCTGGGAGTGTTAATTAGCCTGATATGGCTGACTTGTTTTGATTTAACATTGTTAGCGTTATTTCCACAGAATTGAATGTACTTTTTGTACCAAAAACAACTTGTATAATGCTACTAACATTACAATTTTGCCAACGAATACAACTTTAGTTGAGCTCTACTATATTATACTTTAGGGGTGTGATGATACATTTAGCTCACGAGGCGAGACACGCTTTTGAGTTCACGAGAACGAGATGACATGAGATTTTTACACAGTATTTTTTAAGAAATCTTAAATAATCATCTTGTAATGAATGTCATTTCAGTTCTACTTTGAATGAAACTCCTTTCCACAAATTGATCATAGAAATAAAAACAGTATAAATAAAAATTGATAATGAATTGCTCTGTTGTGCAAGGAAACCTCCGCCATGGTCTTGTCAGTCGCTTACTCTTGTCACAGTGATCAGTGAACTCTATTATACTGTCATAACCACAATGTAATTAAACTGTTTGCTTTTACACACACAAGATGTTCTCTGAAATTCCATAATGACAGGGTTTGAAACTAACAAAGATTTACATTACAACTATTTGGGGGGTAGCATGGGATGTCTTGCATCTTTGTCACCTTTTTCACCCCAATGCATTTGCCTGTCAAGGGTCACTGCGGGTCCATAAAAAGCCTTAAAACGACTTAAATTCAGTTGTATCAAATTTAAGGCTATCAAAAGTCTTAAAAAATCTTAAATTGTATAAGAAAAGTTTCAATTACTATTTTAAGAGATCTTAAACTTAGGGACAGAAAAACAGGAATCGCAAAACAGCTGTATGTTATTAAATTTCAAAAGGCTATGATTTCATTGCTCGCGCTGCATGTTTCACGTTTTCTACAGGCTCACTCTTAAAGTGCAGTTCACAATCAATGAATACATAACACACATTTATGGTTAAAATTCATTATAAAATGGCTCAGAATAGATTTGAGAAGTTTTAGAATGATTTGCTTGCAGATGCCATTTGATTTGATATTGTATGAATGCTGTTATAAATGCATACAATTTATTTGTGGCTTAAGTGTTCAAATACTTTTGGAGTGGGTGCACTGCGTACAAACTTTGCACACTTTTGAAAAGGTTTTTATCACAGTAAGCTTAGATTTAGTTTTAATGTTTTTTTATTAAAAATGGATCTTAAACATCTTATTTCGCCGTTTTTAGTCATTTTGCCGTGGCAATAGCCAATGGAGCTAGCAAACAAACAAACAAAAATGCACTTTGCACATATAAGCATTACATTATATGTAGTATATGTATCTTAAAAAAGAAAAAAGCTATAGATGTAGCTCAGTATATACATAGATTCTCACTAAATAGTACCCCTAGCAAGCACAAACATCAGAGTTGACCATAAACAATTTCTTGTAATGACCATGTGAATTATATTACATAGTTTTCAGCACAAAAAGCTTAGCACTTTCAGAAACTGTCAAGATGAATGCAGCACTATAATGAAAGCCTCTAAAGAGTGAACTAATTGGAGCTCGCACCATAGGGAGGAATGTGAAGGTATTATTTTATACATCTCGTTTGTGTCAAACCATCCAGAGCTGTTGAATTGTGATTGCTCTGACCTTTTCAGCTGCTTTGAAAAGCCTTTGAATGGAGACTGACATTTCAAAGTCACATACAAATGCATGCACATCAGCATTACTCAAATTCATGTAATCTTACAATGTAAATCGTTTGGCATGTATGGGCTGTTATTGTTCACATAGTCACTTGCCATAATATGCCCTATCACATAACCTGGCAGAACACCATAATTCAACCCCCAGGACGCCATTTTGACAGCCTGTCAGCCGATGAGTGATTGATGGGATAGTATGTTCAGATGGCATCCAGAAGCTTCATTCCCCATGGCATCATGAATTCCAGTTTGTTCCGCAGCCTTTGTGTAATATAGTTATTCCCCTCCTGGGAGCTCAGGGCTGTCCATATGTGGTCACGTGCCCTGAAGCATGCTGGGAGGGTTGGATGGTCTGAGAACACTGGGATTGTAGGGTTACAGTTTTTTGCTCCGCAGAGACAGATGTCAAGTAAAGATGTTTAAAGCTTGAGGAAATGAGGTAAATGTGTTGATTTTGTCATATAGGGAACGTGTGTGTGTATGTTTAACTCTTTTAGTATTTACAGTGGGGTCCAAATCTGAGACCCAGTGTGAAAATGCTTCTATTTTGCATTTCTCTAATTTAATAAAATTTTTCCTCATAGCTTATATTATATCAATGTTTAAAGGGATCCTATTATGCTTTTATACTTTCTTTACTGTGTAATGTTGCTGTTTAAGCATGAAAAAAGGTCTGCAAACTTACAAAGTCACTCTAAAGGGAGTTCTTCTCTATATCAGTGTGCACTGTTTCTGAACTCACTGAAACACCTCCATTGTAGTCTTGAGTTTTCTTCCAGGAACGAACACGTCACAATATTCCTCATTTAAATAATTCCCGCCCAAGGCATATGCGAAATAAAGGGGCGAGGCCTGGTTGAGTTTTGTGTTAAAACTTGCGGTTATGATAAGGAGAAACACACTTGAAGTGGTTGACCAATCACAGCTCACAGATCCAGCTGACCAATCAGAGCACATTGCACTTTTTGGAAGAAGGGGCTTCATAGAAACAGAAACTAAACAGAGCTTTACTGACAGACTGGGAAGAGAGGTGCTGCAACTATGCAAAATATCTGAAAAACAATGTGTTTTTTGAACAATCAAGCATGACAACCTATTCTAGTAGGTAGCATAATTTAAACTTTAGTATTTACAGTGGGTTACCACTAGTGAAAATGCTTCTATTTCAATTTCTCTATTTTAATACAATTTTCGTTCCTAATTTATCATTGGAATTTGAGTGGAAAGTTATATAAATTTCTATATAAAAATATATATATATAAAGCAAAATAAATGTCTTTAGTATTTGCTCTGTCCTTTTTGCTTTCAGCAGCACTCGAGAGCACTCATGAACTCCATTAGTTTGTGTAAAACTTTATGATCATGTGATCCTGTATGATTTGAGACAGATTCAAAGAGCATCTTGTGCTTCAGTGAAAGCTAGAACATGTGACGTTTTAAAATTGGATCTAGAATCTTAAATATTTCTTATCCATTTTATGTTATAAAGTATCTTAGCTTGAAATATTTTAGTATCTGCCTGCATTTCCATGTTTAAATTGGATGAATCCCAGATTTTCTCTGTGGCCTCAGACTTTTGGGACCTGATGCAGCCGTGCGAATGGTACCTGCGCTCTTAAATCATTGCCCGAGGAGATGAAAGCTGCTCTTGTCAATGTGTCTGTGGAGCACTTTAAATCATATCTCTCTCTTTCATTCTGTCTTTCCTCAGGGTCAGAGACCAACTGACTGATGTGGTCAAGTCTGCCGCCAAGTAAGTTACTAAATCTGCCGATATTCTTTTTGTTTTGTTCTTTGTTTCTCTTTTAAGGCCAATTCACACTGCACTGACAGACGCAGACCAACGGCGACAGTCACCACATTACAGCATGTCACTTCTCAGACATTCTAAATCCGATTCAGCATGTTCAATCGGTGAAAACAAGCTCCGAAAGACTCTGACAGGGGTAACACACTGATCTGACAAAACCCTGTTTGTTGGCATCTCTCTGTGCGGTGTGAATTGACTTTACAAGCAAAAGTCTAAACTATTGACTTTTATTGTTAAACAGAGTGCTTCATATTCAGAATCTGCAGTTTGCCTTTACTGCAGTCCCTTAGGAAAACTTTTTTCTGTGCTTTATTGATTCAATTTAAGCTCATAATTGCTCACAATCAAAATTTTCAGTCCTGTTTTCAGCATCAATAATAGAACCTATTCAGCATTGCTGCTGTAATTCTGTTAAAAATCTTTAAAAAATGTTTTTTGGTTTCCATTGACAGAGATAGTCCAGTCGTTCAGGGTAATTCTATTTTAGCACTAAGTGGGCTGGCTGTCGTCCTAACCAGATACGAGAGCAACCTTCCTACACAGTCTGAAAGTGGATTTGAGGTGAGATGCAGCTTTATTAAGAGTCCTGGCTTTCCTACTCTCCTTTCAAAACAGTAGCAAAAAGACAAAAATCTTAAAAACTTCCAAATAAATTGTACTTTTCCATTTATAGGTGGGTCCAGACAGCCTTCCCACAGTTCACTGGCTGTCTATGGTGACTGACACAATGCTCAGCATTGTTAGCAGTAGCAGTAACCCTAAAGGACAAGTCTTCCCATGGTTCATTCATGTGAGTTGTAACCCCTCTGATGGAGTGTTCAAGAAGTCATTTATTTTTCAGTAGTGGTGCAGAAATTACACACTGCACCTAATTTGAAACATTAAACATTTTGTGTTATTAAAGTATATGCTATAAAGTCTATAATATTGTACATTCACACACTTTTTAGCGCTCATACTCCGGTGAGAACACAGCGAGTGTGATCGCGCGCTCCTGTGCTGCTCTGGGTCTGGCGTTGCTGGTGCCCGTGTTGGCGACCTCACGCAGAGAGAGCGTTCCTGCTATACTGGGCACTCTAGCGGCGGGACTGCCGGACTCGCCCGCCGCAGACGAATCTCAGGCAGTTCAGTTTCACAGCGGCCTGGCACTGGGCATGTTTCTAGCATGGCTGCATGATGAAAGAGTCAGGTATATGCACTTTGAAAACGTAACAGAGACATGTCATGTCCAAAAAATGGAGCTATTCACAAGACAATATCAGTTATTTTTAATAGCTGTATAGTGTTTGATAAATACTTACTTATGTGTTTACTTGTTTTCTTTGTTTATTGCAGTGATATATCTGGGCAGTCAGTTGCAGAGCTGCTGATGAAACATCTGGAACGACTGGAAGTGTGTTGCTTCAATCCCAATCTGGAGTACAAGTTAGTCTAATATGTTTTTAGTGTTAACAAAGTTTCGCATAGATTTTAGACTTGTCATAATAAGTTTGGTTTTATGTGTTATATAAGTAAAGTGTGTGTGTGTGTGTGTTCTTGTTTATATTACATCGTGGGGACCAACCAGCGGTCCCCACAAGGGAAATGGATTAATAAACATACTAAATGATGTTTTTTTGAAAATGTAAAAATGCAGAATGTTTCCTGTGATGGTTAGGTTTAGGGATAGGGGTAGTGTAGGGGGATAGAATATACAGTTTGTACAGTATAAAAACCATTACGCCTATGGATAGTCCCCACTAAGATAGCAAAACAAACCTGTGTGTGTGTGTGTGATTAAAACCTATTCCAAAAAAATCTTTTCTAGCTTTATTTACAAATTTTATTTACAAAGAAAAAGCATCAGTTCTGAAAATTAATAAAAAACTGAAAAGTTAGAAAAACAGGTTTGTAGAGCCACTTTTGCTTTAATTACAGCTTTGCACACCTAGATTGGGGAATATTTACCTATTCTTCGTTGCAATCCTTGTATCTATATTCTTTATTCCCCCTGTACACTAATGCACTCTTAAATTTTTGTTTGCACTCTCTCTTTCTCAGTGCTGGTTGTGTGTTAGGTGTTGGTTTGGTCCTGAGTTCTCTCAGTAGCAGTAGTCAGTCTGAGCGGGACCGTGTGCACGTGTCTCTGATGCTGGACAGACTCTTGCAGACCCTGCAGGACAGCAGCAGTATGAGCCGCATGTTGCAGGAGGTAAAATCATGTTGAGCTTTCAGGTTCACACACAACTTGGGTTGATGAGGGGGTTTGTGAGTTGATTAAAAAAATGAATTGTTTAAAAAAAAAAGTATAAAAAATCTAAATAAATTCTATAAAAAAACAAAATCAAATGCTTGCTAAAAACACATTTATTTTTTTAAACATTTATTTCTTTATGTAAAAAAAGTTTGTGAATTCCTGCTTAAGCTGAACAATGTTTACAAATTGCCACACATTGTTGGTGATGACAGGATTTTTCCTTTTATCAAATAAAAACCTTTTTTTTTTTTTTTTTACCATGTTCCATTGAATACTTTCAGTGGGAGTTCTGTGCATCCACACATTTCTTGTGCATTTTTTCTGTTCTGTCGATTTTAGGTTTTGGCCTATTCTGTGGCATGTGTTGGAGTTTCAGCATTTAACTCAGGCATTATTGAGGCCAGTAAAGCCGAGGAAAGCATGAACACACTTCGCTCCCTGACGGAGGAAAGCCAACAGGTGAGAACTGAAATTGTCCGTTTGTAAGGCACTAGAAGAATAATACACAAAGATAACTAAATTGAATACTGTTTTACAATTTAGGATCATCTTCCTTGTCTTCTTTGATCATAAAACTAAGTTTTAGTTTGTATTCAAGAATACATTTATGATGTGTTTTTGTGCATAAGTGATTAAAAACCAAACATTGGAGTCACACTTTAAGGCATTTATTCTGTGTGTTTTTAAGACACCAGGCTTTGCTTTGGCGTTGGGACTGACTGTGTTTGGACTGTCTTCTTTTGGTCATGGTAAAGCTATGGACATCCAACCCCGTCTGCTGGCCGCCTGGACCAAGATACTGCTGGCAGAGGTGATGTATTGTTGTTCAGTGAATCATATTGGGCTCAAAATGTATTATTATTTCCATATGTTATGCATATTTTGCCATTATGCATGTATGAAGGCTTGCTGTTCATAATGTTTTGTGGTGCAACCACTTTATTATCCATTTCAAAGCTGCTTTGGTAAAAAAAAGAAAGTCAGTGGAAAGAAACGGCAGACTAAGAAATTCAGTGTAGAAACATGTAGTTTGTCTCCCTGACTAGTGAGAAACAGTGTTGTTGTGCTGTAGAAAATGAACTGTATATCAGGGTCTGATCTAAGGCACAATTCCAGAATTTAAGGTCGAGTCTTTGTCTGCCTGAGATCTTAGTTTTGGTCTAGGAAGTTCTGGCTTCAACACTAGATCTCAGCTTTCATGAGGGAAAAACTAAACTGTTATTTTACATTCTCTAGGGTTGTCCCACAATGCAGAGGCTGTCCGCCCTCAATGGACTGATCACATTAGTGGGGTCTGAGACGGCTCTCATTCAGGTATTTTAAGGGGTCATATGATGCTGTTTTAAAAGTTCATTATTTTGTTAATTGGGTGTAATGGAATAGGTTAACATGCTCTAATGTTCAAAAAAACTCATTTTTCACACACTGTAAATTATTTCAGTACCTCTGTCTGAAACGCGCTGATTTCTACAAAGCCCCGCCTTCTGAAAAGCCCAGAGTGCTCTGATTGGCCAGCTGACCCAGTGCGTTGTGATTGGCCAAACACCACAAGCGTGTGTCAGAAACATACATGAAAATCCCTCACCTTTCGGCAAAATTCGCCGTTTTAAAACCAAAATAGGTGACCTACTTGAATCGTGTAGATTCGATGAGAAAAAAAATTTGGGGGGGAGGGGAATAAGCGGTATTCATATTCAGTGAACTGCGAACATGTGCGCGTGCCAGAAGGGAGCGCGAGATTCAGTGAACTGCGAACTGCGATTCAGTGAATTGCGAGCAGGTGCGTGCCAGAAGGGAGCGCGAGTGCATGGAAATATTAACGTGAAGGGCCTTGCATCACCAGTGCAGACCACCATCAGAAGCTGAAAGCACGCCTGGCCTCGGCGATTTACCTGACTGAATTTGGTGAGTGATAGTTTCAATAATTTTAATATTTTCTGGTATATCTAAGTTAAGTTACCCAGGAGCTCTGTTGACATAGACTTAGCTAACGTTAGCTACAGCTTGATGAATTGAGTCATTGAACACAGCAGGAGAGAACGCAACGTTAGCCAGCTAGCTAATGCTCCGGTGGAAAATTATTAGCTAACGCTACCGTTTTTGAGGAGGTAGATTTTGAGGTGAGGGGACTAACAAGGCAGAAGGTAAAGTGGTCCACCGTTCTATCAATTAGCAGACCTGCCAACCTTTACGCAATTTGCGTAGCGGATACGCATTTTGACTTCAAAGTACGCTAGTACGATTTGTCACTCCAAAATACGCAAAAACCTGTTAACGCCTCTGTGCACGCGCAGTCCTCAAATCAAGCAACAGCAAAAGAAGAAGAGTTCGACCAATCACAGCACTAGGTTCTTCCCCCAAATAGCAAGTGAGGATGATTGACAGATGCATAAAGCCTTTCATTAAAAAGAGACTGAAAATCGACACCAATAAAGATTCCCGCTCGATCCCCCTTCATAATACTTAGTAAGGAGGCCATAATAATTTTTGACTCATGGCTGAAGTTAAGTTTCTCCAGCTCTCCCCAGGTTGGCAAAAAAAGCATCTCAAAATGCATCAGAATGATGCTTTAAAATATGGAATATTTAAATTTTTCTTATGGGGGAGCATGCCCCCGGACCCCCCTAGAGGGGTAATATCCTTCTCACCTTTTTCACCCTTGACCCGTTTTCATGCCTGCAGAAATGTAACTCTCCTTTCAGTGGAAATTTCATCAACACAAGGCACTCAACCTTCATGTCGTTCCAAACCCGTAAGACCTTGGCCGAGCTGTTCACGTGAGCACCACGACACATGCAAATGCTTTAAAATCACCCTCTTATTTTTACCCGATTTGCTTCAAACTTTGTCAGTATAATGCCAAAACACAGCAGATATAGGCCTGTAAATGGATTCTTGTTTTCTTAAATACTTTTGCTATGACAACACATCTTTTTGGGTGTTTTTGAGGCTCTTAGCATGTTTTAAATTGCATGAAACTCGACACATAGATCAGAGTTGTCGGCCAGTAGACAGTAGAAACGGGTGTGGAGGAGGGGCTGTATAGCGCCACCTTTTGACAAAAGTAGGGGGGTTAGTTTTACCTACAGTCACCAAAGTCGGTACATATATTTCTCTCATCGAACTGGACAACTTGGACTTTTGGAAAAATCAGGCTCTGAATTTTAAACTACTACTCCTAGGGGGTTTATGTGATTCATACCAAACTTTGTCAACAGGATGACAATACACTGAAAATGCTAAATTGTGAACAGATATTGGATACCTCGAATGGTGTTCCCATGGTGAGCGGCTAAAAATAATGACAAAAAGGGAAACAGGAAGAGTCCTATATATTGGCATAATCCCTTTAAATTCACCCAGTTAAAATGCACATTGCCTGTCAGAGTGGCACACTCTCCCTAAAGCCTCTGGGGTGGCGGTGCAACCGGGGCTTGGGCCCATCATCGCTGCTTGCAGCTATATTTTTTGTTTTGTTTTTGCGCACAAAAGCATTCTCATCGCTTTATAACATTAAGGTTGAACCACTGTTGTCACATTGACTATTTAAAAAAAAAGTTTTTTGTACTTTTCTGGACCTTGAATGTGGTAATTATGTTGCTTTCTACTGGGGATAAAAAATTCATCAAAAATATCTTAATTTGTGTTCCTAAGATAAACAAAGGTTTTACGGGTTTGGAATGACATGAGGGTGAGTAATGACAGAAATTTCATTTTTGGGTGAACTAACTCTATAAGGGAACATGGTGAGCATCGATGCTCCCTGGTTTTCACGGTGCATTGTGGGACTTTTTAGGGAGTGAAAGTTTCAGTGCACTGGAAGGATTTTGCGATTGAGACAGCCCTTAAAATGGCCAAATTCCTGATCAGTGCCCTGACTACTGAACTAGAGAGCTGGTTGAGACGCACAGAGCATGCGCACAGAAAGCATTCTGTCTGTAGCAGATTCAGTTCTCTTTTGTGGCTTATTGTGCTTTTAATATTTATTTTTTAATATCAAACATCCGATCTTTACTTTTTCATTCATCCATGTTTCTTTATTAATAACTTCAAACAGTTTCACCCACTGAAAGCTGCGCAGATTATCATATGGACAGAAATACGACAGAGCACCAGTTTCAATAAACGGATATGTTTCAGTCCAGTCACTTTTTATATTGCTTACTTTTAAGTTTTCGCTGCTGTTCTAAAAATCTTTTCTTTCACCATTACCACAAACAAGCTAACGTAGCTGACTGAATCTGAGTGCAGGAGCTCTGGATGCTAGAGACTGTTTCAGTTTAAGATGTATGTGTTGGCATGTGCTGATACTGTTACCTTCAGTGCAAGACAGTGTAATAAATCTTACTACTTACAGCTAGAATGTTCTTTTTTTCCATCCTCATGAATGTTAAATATCATAAAACATCACTTTCTCATACATTATTCTACTCTGAGTCCATTATCATATGTTTAGGTGCCATTAATGGCACTAGTTAAATGCCAGTCTTGTATGGGCACTGCCCTTTTTCACCCACACCTGTGCCAGGCTCGTCTTTCTGTGGCAAATTACACTCCTCCGTGCCCACCCACTTTCCAAACACTTATACACAGAGAGAGAGAGAGAATGCTGTCTCGCCTTTTTAAATGCAAATGCCACCATACTTGGAAGGTAGCCAGGAAGTGTCGCCATAGTAACGATGGGACTTGACAGCGGTCTGCAAGGATTTTCTCTCAGTGTGAATCGGAGCCTTGTGAATGTCTCGGATTACTCCGCCGCCCCACAGATGAAAAGATTTGTGTTAATGTGTCTTTAAGCGACTTTAAGTCACTGAATAAACACTTTAAAGTACATTTCAGCGCATTCAAACTCCCACATCAGTTGACTCATTCTCGAATAAAATCTTGAATGTAGTTCGTTTAACTGGTCACTGTTCCTTTAAGATCCTAACTTGTTTAAATCCTCCCCAAACCAGTGGTACTAATTGATTGCTTTTATTCGATTCAACTTTGTGCACGTAAATGTAAGCAGATCGATCTCGGAAAAACTGCTGGGAAAAGGTAAATGTTGGATCTAATATGGCAATAACAGTAGTAGGGCACATGAGGGCACTGTAGGGATAAAACAATCCAGTAGGTTTATAACTTGTCTTGAAGATAATTTAAAAAGTATATATTAAAAAGTAAAAGAAATGATTCAATTCCAGCAAAAATGTATTTTTATAGTCGTTAAACATTAATGTAAACACAAAATTGTTGCCTTATTGTAAAGCAGCCATTACTGCAGTGTCACATGATCCTTCAGAAATCATTCTAATAGAGAGCAACAGTCGGGTTCCGAAAGTCAAAACTCCATTCATTTTCTCCATAGGGAAATTGATTTTTAATGATAACTTATAAACCTTTAAAGACAGACTTACTGTGAGGTGCAAGATTGTTAATCGATGGCATTTGCTTCTTCTGAAGCTGTCACCCCACATTATTTCAATTTATTCTTAAAATAATTATTTTTAACAGCAGAATTCGTGATGAAAAACTACATTACCCATGATGCTGTACAGAAAATTACCAAGTCGCCACAATCAAAACATGCGTTTCGCTCTTAAATGTTTATATATATGCATATTTTGCAATAAACTTAAAATATATTGTTTATATATTGTATATTATTTATATATATATATATATATAAATATAGAGAGAGAGAGTTTAGANAGAGTTATTTTTTATTCCTCCATTGTTTTTCATTTAATTCTGCTTAGTTCTTTCCCTCACTAAAGCCATTAAGCACACATTCTTGTACCTTTGTATTTTTGTATGATTTTTAAATACTTGCTTCAAATCAAAGTTTGTAATGTTGTTCACCTTGTAGCTGATTAGCTTGGTTCATGGCCTATAATGTTTTACCAGATACCTTTTTTTTTTTTTTTAAATCCCTATGAGAGAAATGGAAAGAATGGAAAAATTACTTCCCGAACCAGCGCCTCTGAAAAATTGGGTGGGCACTGTTGCACTCTATATGCTGATATGGTGCTTAAAAAATATGATGATTTTGTGCATTGGTGCTTGAAAAAATGTTACTGACCCCAAACTTTTGAACAGTAGTGTAGTTAAAATGCTTGAATGTTAAAACACTTTTAATTCACCTAAATGTTTTGTTTTATTTGTTGCTACTGGTCCCCGATGGAGAACACCACCCCTGACTAGTGGCCTAGTGACATATGCTTATACTGTGTCCTAGAAGCCTTTGACCTTCAGAGAGTGTGTTTTTATCTCCATCAGTTGAAGAGTGAAACAGAGGAGTCCTCACAACAGCAGGGCAGACTGAACGAGGTCATCCGAGCCATTACACAGGTTATAATTCATGCATTTGACATACATGAAAATGTATATACTGGAAGTAAAACAATGGTTTGATTGATTTTGATTGAGTGTTATTTTATTTTTTCTTGCTCTCATGCCATTCTCCACACTAGATCATCACCTTCTCAGGAACCATTGGCCTGCAGTCTAATGGAGCATGTCTGCTGGGACACCTGCATCTGGCCCACATGTGCAGCAGCCACAGTCGAACCGCAGGTGAGACTACAGTCATTCACAATACCCAGTCAATACCTGTTAATTAAATCATCATAATTGTATAAAAAATAATAAAATTATAATATAATCAATATAATAAATAACAATAACAATGTTGTTGTGAATAATAACTATAGTAGTACTAATAATAA